>CM068366.1:11143530-11708530 GCA_034769755.1 Odontamblyopus lacepedii
GCCACGCATTCGTTCACACAACTGGACCGACAAATGAGTCTGATGGTGGTTTATGGGCTTCAAAACAACGTAGAAAAAGTCAAGAATTTTATCTATGACGCAACGAAACTGGCAAATCTGCAAACGGAGTATTTGTGAGTGCTTAACGACGACGGCAGGATTAAGAGATTAATGAAACAAGTGTGGGGTGACCAGATTTTCAGAATTTTAAACTGGGACACACCCGGATTGGGATGGTTGGTATAAATAAAATTGTAAAAAAAAAAAATAATAATAATAATAAAGAAAAGCCTGTAAAATTGTCATAATCTGAGGAACTTCTGATGCTGCATTATTTTGCTTTATGGTCATTTGCGAAGACAAATTTGTGTATTTTGGCAAAACAAATGACAATTTACTGATGGCAGTGATCAGATTAGTCAAGCATTGTGATAGTCCTGGTTTAGACCTGATGTACTGGTTTAGTCTTCATTTAGTCCTGGTTTAGATCAAATTGGTCAAAAATAGGGACACTTGGGACATTTCTTGTATAAAACTGGGACAAATCACTGGTTTTGGATAAATCTGCTGGGACGGGGGACACAGGGCTCAAAACTGGGACTGTCCCAGGGAAATAGGGACGTTTGGTCACTCTAAACAAGTGTGAATGAAACAAAATACATATGGGAAAATGTCAAAAAAAAGTCAATTATACATAACATGTGTAAGAGAAGATATATATAAACGTTCAAAGGCCAAGTGCGTCATTTGGTGTACGTTGGCATTTAATCTACACTGGGAGAACTTTAGAGTTTCAACAGAAAAGTACAAGAGCAATGTTAGATTTAAAAAAGCACAAAAAATATTGGCTTGTTGACGCTTTTGGTACTTGTTGATCTGCAAAACTTGTACTTGAAGTGTTTTAAACCCCACGACTACATTCAAACACTGGCAGTCGAAGTGAACATTTGTTGTCGTGCTCCTCTCTGCGTGGCACCGAGCAGGACTCTGAAACTTACTGGGCGCTTTGTAGTGTACAGTGGTGTGTACCTGGGCTCACAGCTGGTCCACTGTCAACTCCATTTGCTTCTCCCATCTCCACAGCAGCAGCGCTTCTCCTCCTAGCATCACAAGCAATCAATGTCTGCAACCCATACCACGACACAGGTGATCAAATGCTAGTCAAGGTACACACAAAAAGCTGTTGGCTGAACAAACATTCTCATATTGTTTTGGTGTTTTTTTGCTGGAGCGGTTCCCTCTTGACGGTGGCTCTGGCTCGTCCCCATCTGCTCTGGCACCAAGCTGAAACAGAGTGGAACAAGACGGGAATTAGTCCTGGCGAGATCTGTGAAAAGACTTGGAATCTGAAAATCTATAAAGAAAGAAAAAACAAAAAACTAAACAGAACAATGAAAAATGTAGAGAAAAGGAAGAATCAGAATTGTGCGTGTGTCAGAACAGTCAAATTGTCCCGGGGGTAAGGGGAATTATCTGTTAAAATGTGGTGGTTAATTGGGATTAGTGAGCAGCAAAGTGATGGAAAAATATCAACCAAAAATTATTGGTTCATTGTTATTTTGTTAGATGGTTTGAAACAGATAAATCTTGTGAAATATATGGCCAAAAATTATAGTCAATGTCTGTGTATTAGCTGGGGCTCGTCTTAAAATGTTTGTCATAACCTACTCTACATGATCCTGGTGTTTGTATTTCGCTATTTTGTCCATAAATAAATAAATATTCCTAACACAGAACTCTACAGAGCTGCAGTTTCACCCCTATAACTGCTCGCCTCCGTGAGCTTGATTTGACTGGAGCCGAATGTTATATGCTATATGAGCTCTACAAATAAAATAAACTGGAGTTAAGTTGAATATCTTCTTTGTTAATCACAAATTGACTGCCATACAAAGGGAAAAATATTCGGGAGACGAGCAGGTGGCAGGCTCCACACCAAAAATAGAGCACCTTTAATCACAATGAGAAACGCCTTCATATGAATGCACAATCAAATTGGCTTTTGAATGGAAACTAAGTGCAATATATTTAAACACACAACTTGACATGGCTTGACTTCTCTAGATGTAAAGCCGACTGTATGATTACATATAATTAAGTCCCTCGGGTCTCGTACAAAACAGGACACTTAGTACGATTCTACATCAAGTGGTTTCCGCCGCTGCAGAGTTGAACACAGCCTGGAAACAGTGCCAGCAGATGTTCGGTACCAGCAAAGAGAGAACAATTATTTTCTGAAAGTAACAGATGAGCTACAGTTTTGGGCAAAATGGTCGACTATCACACACACAAACAAACACGGGATTGTGGGCCGGTTAGGAGACGGACTGTTTGTGTGAGCACAGTAAGCTCTGGAAGCGTGTCTCCATCAGATATGCATATTTGGGGAATTATGAGGACAAATATTCCATCCTTTTTTATCGCAGTGCCATGCTGGTGCCCATCCAGTTCTGATAAAGTCGGTGCTATTGAAAAATGTGAATAAGAACAAACTGCATGATGCATCTTAATCACAAGAGAACATGTCCAGCTCACGCAGATCAGGCGTAACATTATGACCACCACTTTTCGCTGGTTGACATGACATCTGGTTCACGCACTGAGCAGTTTCTGAAACGTTTTAGCTCAGTTTTTTAACATAATATCATGGGATTTTTAAGTACATTTGGACATTTGAGATGCTACACGCTTTTTATACCCAATGTGGCAGCAGATGTGGCAGCAGATGTGGCAGAAGACCTTCTAGATGAAATGCTTTGAGAGAACGGTCCAGTTCTCAAACTGTCCTGACACAGATCTGCTGACCCTATCTGACAAGTCTTCCGATTAACCTGCACGGAGATCTTTAACTGAGACATAAGGCCACCAAGAAGCGCAGTGTAAATGTTGCTGCAGCAAAACTTGAATTTCCCACAGGATCAATAAAGTATCTCTATCTCTAAAGTTGTTCCAAATACAGTAACAAAAAAAAAAAAAAAACTGCAGATGACCTTGCATATCACCAAAAGAGGTTCATGTTGCACAATCTGAGAAGCCACTGCATTACACCATGACTGAATCTTCACTAAACAACTGTTAAATAATAATTAAAAGTACAAATTTCATTTCTTGGACAACTTAGCTTGGAACACAACACATGAGCATGATTTTGTTAATACCTTACGATAATGCTGACAGCAACTAACATGCACACCATCAGAACTTTCTAGTCCACGGACGAAAAAGGCGTTATAATTTAGACAGTTTTACAATGCATCTGTCTTTGTGCAAAGCATGTTTTACTTTATTACATGAAAACAATCAGACAGAGCCCTTTTAATTAACTTATCAGAACAAATGCTTAGAAGAAACTTTTTAACAATCGCCTTTTAACTTTGACGGTACGGACTTTCATAGCCAGTAAAATATGCGTTTGTGCAAAATCCTATCGATTCCCAACAGGACCCATCTCTTCTCATCATCTACATACAGTGGAGGTAGCATTTCAGCCACAAACTCACAGTAATAAAAGTGCTTCTGCCAGTGGAGCGGAAACCCAGCGTCTAATTGTCGTATAGATCTTTTTTGCAGCCTCCTTTGTGCACTCTCTCCTAACCATTCAGAGATATATGGCTGCTACTTCTTACTTCTGGCTGCGGGATACAGAAGTGGATTGGAAACTGCCAAGAAATGTCTGCAGCATGACAGGGCTGGGTTTCTCTATCATTGCATTTGGGAATAAGACACTGCAGTCTGCTTTGGACTCGCTTGACACAAGACAGCAACAGAATTTGAAGATTATTTCCAAGATATTGTAGAAGGCATTTTTGAGTTTGTCATATGAACCAACTATTGTCAACAGACATTTCTACATTTCTAACATGACATGATCAATAAGATATGCTATACTCTGCTATACTGCTACACGATGTCCACTTCTTTATGTGGCCTTTATTCAATTACAAGTGTATTTACTGTTTAAAAATACCTTGAAAACTATGTGCGTACTAAGGAGGGTCGCCTCTCCACAGACTGAAACTGTAAGGTGGACTGTCAGCATCACCTGCTTGTCGCCATGGAGATGAAAAAGTTCAAGGGCAGACTGTGGAACATTCCAGGCAAAGCAATACGATAGGGTTGGGCGGTATCCAAATTTTGATACCGTTAAACTGTCTATATACGGGTATACGGATTATACAGTAATACGAATTATTTTGTAGCATTCAGAAACAGAATAGCAGCATTATATTTGAAAATGAGGCCCAAGTTCTGATCAAACCAAACTTTGCCAGCACATTGGATGGCATCAGCCTCAGCACACGTGCTGTTTTTATAAGTGCTTATAGGCTACTATATGCAAATTGGCCATGCGGTTTTAAGTTTTGTTTCTGTAAAACGTAAACAAATGTGCGCCAAGCTGCATGAAACACATTATGACTCAATGCATATAATGAGCAGAGTACCGGAAATGTAGAGCAGTGGTCACAGCCTTTATTGCCTGCGTCGCTTCCCCTGCTGTCTGCGTCCTTTTCACACGTAGTTAGAAAGTTTCGGAGGTGCACGGCGCTGTGCGTAGAGGTGGCACAGGGACGCAAACATGTTTTGACGCAGAACCATAAATTGGGGTTTACTGTCTCTTCCATGAAAGTTCTCCTCATCCTCAAGTGGGGAACTTTCTCCTCTTCAATACTGTGCATCCCCCCTCGACTCGATGTTCAATAAAACGTCTCCATCACAAACTTCTCGGCTCAACATCACACACGAAGTGTCATGTTTTTTTCTTCTTCCTCACTGTGTGTGGATGGATATCTCCATGCATAATGACGTTTGAAGAGGAGAGAGAGCAGAGGGGAGAAACTCCACTCTGTGGTTTTAGGTCCTTATGCAGATTTTTTAATGACAGTAATGAAACTGATACCGTTGCTACTTTTTGATACCGCGGGATACTGTATTACCATATTACCGCCCAACCCTACAGTATGATCTCCATGAAGGCAAGTGGCCTCGCCTCCATCAATACAGTGCACATTCAGAAATATTGTTACTAATAAATTGTAACGGATTATCCCAGACCTTATTTTATATATTATGCAGTTAGATATAAGATTAAGAGAAGATTGATTCAATTTGACTTTATTCATTTATTTTGTAATAGGTGAAAATGGTATCTATTTAATACTTAAAAAAAAAAAAAAAATGTTATGACTAAACAAAAATCTGTGCTTTTTAATTTACTCCAATAAATACTTGAAAGCAAATGACATCTGATAGAAAAGTGAACTGGAGCGTGTCTAAATTGGCTTTATCCACTCAAGATGTCCCCAACGCAACCACTCCACTCTTATTTACTCAGCCCTGATCAAACCCTCAGCTTAGTACGATATTATCATAATGATCAGACAGGATAAAAGCCATAAAGAACGCATGATTTAACACAGTGGACAGTGCGAGGGAATGGAAGAGGAGGAGACTTGGGTGGGCTACTGGATTTCAACATGCTTCTTGGAACTCTGCCCCCATTCAGAGCTCCCCTTTGATACCCAGCCTTTTGATCCTTGACTTTTTGGACCGCAGTAGTGGACACTGTCTCATAAATACACAAGAAGACCAAAACAGCAGGTGTGGGTGCATAAGTTATCTCATCTCAATCACCTCATGCTCAAATCGTTTTTTTTTTTAGTTCACCTGCTGTGAGGGGATGACGCAAGGCTAAAGCTATGTGTCATTATTATTCAGGAATGGGAGAATACGATCGGCTCACATGGCATTGTGCTAGGCTACGCTTAAGGTGATTTGATAATGTTATAATTTCAGATGGAGACAAGAGGGCTACAGTTCAGTTTATGAGAGATTTGCAGCTTTTGAATGAAATGCCTGAACTGAAACAAATGCTGAACTGTACAGGGTCATTTCGCAGGTCAATAATTTTGGTAATTCTTGTTGAAATAACCTCAAATTTTCACAGAATGTATAGAAACAGATCAAGATTTTATATTTAATGTTTTATTTTTGTTTTGTTTTCAGGTTGAGCCATGTTGTTCACTCCCAAAGAGAAGTCATTTTGTGTTTTGGAATATGCTCACACACAGTCACCCAAGACTGTGCAGCCTTCAAGGGAAAATTTGGAAAACTTCACCAGCT
The DNA here is from genome assembly GCA_034769755.1 of Odontamblyopus lacepedii. Taxonomy (NCBI): domain Eukaryota; kingdom Metazoa; phylum Chordata; class Actinopteri; order Gobiiformes; family Gobiidae; genus Odontamblyopus; species Odontamblyopus lacepedii. The sequence goes on from CM068366.1 coordinate 11,149,651, forward strand.
GGCAAAGTCCTATAATAAACGTATGCTGTTCAACACCTAAACTGTTCAGTTTCATTGAGATAGATTTAATAGTTCTCAAGATAATTGCTTTTAAAAGGATGCCAAATTTTTGGGACACCCTATATTGTCATTTGTTCGGGAAGGCCCAGTAATGACAAAGATCTCAGCTTTAAAGGGCCCTTATTACGCTATATTCTGGTCTGTTATAATGTTGTTTCCACATCACAACACACCTGGATTTGTGTTTTATTTCATTCACACTTCTGTTCCACCTTGTGATGTCATGGTAATACAGAAAATGCTCCAAGTGTTACTCCATACATCTTCACTAGAATTATTTGCATAATTTCCGCTCTGGGACAGCCAATATCTACTAAACAAAAAGTAAACAGTAGCTGTTACCCTGAAAACTACCACATCATGACATCACAAGGTAGAACAGAGCATTTTGGAGATGTAAACAACCTAATAATGCAGCGTTAGTCAAACGTGGATGGAACTCCAGGTCTCGGTTTGATCTGGTAACAACATTATAACATGGCTTAAAGCTTACAAGGGTCTATTTTCTGACAAATTCCACCGTAGAATTCTCAACCCACCCTCTGGCCAAAAAAAAAAAAAAAAAAACTAAAATTGAGCTGGAGAATTCAATGGGACAATTTGCTTGTGTAAATGTCAAAATGCACATGTTTTGACCAATAACACAGCTGTCTAGAGGTCACTATTGTTGTTTCAGGGTAATAGTAAAAAAATATCTGTCTGTTGAAATAATGTAAGACTAAAGAATACACATGGCCCATTTGTTAACCTGATTCCTAACATGTGTTTCAACATATGTGAGTTTTCTGTTTGCTTATAATCTCAAATCATGGCATTGTCACTTCTATAACGTGAGCACAACCTAAAGCTGCATGCACTGTGCTAGCCTGTGTGTGTGCCTTTACAAGCCCAGTCAGCACAGAGGCCATAGCGGAATATTTGTGGTCACCGTCTGCACACGAGCTGGGCTAGCTTTAATTTATTTGCATGGCCCACGTCAGGCGTTCTCACTATAAGTCTTGTCAAGGTTGGCGTTGACATTGGAGCTCACCTTATAGTCTGCCAGCGCGCTCTGCTGAGTCAGGCGTTCTGCAGGGACTTCAGAGGCACGTCGACACTGACAATACGGCAGTCATGGAAAACAGTGTAAAGGTATAAGAGCGAGTCGGATACTAGCAGGACGAAAAGGAACTAATGGAACTACTGTAAGCGTATTTGGTGATAACAGGTTTTTCAGTGATTGTACAAAGCCAATTTTAAAGTTGTTGGTATTTGTGTGTGTAGAAGTGGTACTCAAATTACAAATTGTCAAATGAATTTGGCAGCAATTTTCAGATTGCAGCTTGTGCACTCATGTTTCTACATTTAGACAAAGATTTTTTCTTATTTATTTATTTATTTTCAGATATAACCAAACAGATTTTTGTTGGCTTGACATTTGAATGTCCTGCTCAACTAGAAACAAAATACTCGTGAACACTGCATTAGTATAGAAAGTCCAACTTATGGTGAGTTCGATTATCCATCCAACTCGGAGGTCTGAGGATGTTGCCTCGCGATACACACTGACATGCCCCTTTTCCTCGGACATCGGAACTCAGAACTCGGAAGAGCTCGGAGGAGAGGGAGCGAGTTTTCCGAGACAGAATCCGATATGACTGTTCCCAGTGTCACTTGTATGAACTGTTTTCATTGTGTTTGGACACTTTGGTGGTTCAAATGACAATTTCAGGGTCCTGTTACTGCAATACCTTACTGCATCTGTATCACTGCCTATGGGTATGGTAGTATTACTGCAGTATGTTACTGCGTCCGTATCACTGCCTATGGGTTTGGTAGTATTACTGCAATACCTTGCTGCATCTGTATCACTGCCTATGGGTTTGGTAGTATTACTGCAATACCTTACTGCATCCATATCACTGCCTATGGGTTTGGTAGTATTACTGCAATACCTTGCTGCATCTGTATCACTGCCTATGGGTTTGGTAGTATTACTGCAGTATGTTACTGCGTCCGTATCACTGCCTATGGGTTTGGTAGTATTACTGCAATACCTTGCTGCATCTGTATCACTGCCTATGGGTTTGGTAGTATTACTGCAATACCTTGCTGCATCTGTATCACTGCCTATGGGTTTGGTAGTATTACTGCAGTATGTTACTGCGTCCGTATCACTGCCTATGGGTATGGTAGTATTACTGCAGTACATTACTGTATCCGTATCACTGCCTAGGAGTTTGGTAGTTGGTGTCGCCCATGTTTTTAGCCCATGTCCTGCTAGCTAATGTGCCAAAATCAAAATCACGCTTTCACTTCACTAATACACTGAATTATACTTTCTATACTGAATTCTTCCTCAAGGTTGTGTAGCTGAAGCACATACGTATGTTGGAGTCCCTGGTTCTCGGCCAGTGCTAAAGCAACAACAGCTTTGCGGTGACCGTCCTTGTTTTTCTCCGAGTCGGAAACACAAAGCATAATCAAAGGGTTGAAGCTCGGACGTGACATCATATCCGAGATCCGAGTGGGAGACGGATGGATAAACGAACGCAGCATTAAGCAGTGATGAATTTGCACCGTCGCCATAGCAATTAACAATTCAAATCTAAATATTGTGTCTTCTGAATGAGGCTCAAGATCCTCAGCTTGTTGCCTACAACAGGAAGTCGAAACCCAGGTAACCCAGGTAAGGATAAGTAAATAATGTAGTTGTCCATATGTCATTCAGTATTTATGCGCTTCAGCTTCCTGTTATATGGAACAACGTGAGGACTTTTCCACATTCAAAAGGTATAATATTCAGTTTGAAAGTGTTAATCACTATGACAACAGCACTAATTTCTCATCATTCTGAAAGCAATGAACGCAGAGATGCAAAGGAATGAGACAAACCAATAACATCTCCATGGATACAAGCAGGTCCCATGAAAAGTTGCATAATACACCTTTAGTATGAATGTGTTTTTATGTTTACTTCCTTTTCTGTTTCCTCCTCTGTTCTGTGTTGAACTCCAGATACCCTTACACAAGAGATCACAACCACACAGAGTAATGAGACGGAGGCCAGCACACTCCGACTGTCTCCTCACTCACTCCCCTGCGTCTGCTTCCTATACCCTCCTCTTCTTCCCCCTCCTCTTCCTCCAACCCTCCACGCACAGTCAGTCATTGTCTAGATCTCAGCTACCTGGAGCGAGGCAGGGTGTAATTCATTAGCTATAGCGGGCCACGAGCGCTGTCTCCCTCCGCTGAGACGAGAGAGGTGATGAAATCAAAAAGCTCAAAGTCGAACCAGCCCACCCACTCCGCCGCCTGCTATCGAGCTAGTGTAGAGTATGTTCGTATATATTTTTGCCGACAGTTTTGTGCAAGCCAGTCAGTCAGGCAGATAGGGGAGTCTTGTTTGGCGTGTATTCGTCTTGGGGGATGGAGCGGGAAACAATGCGCATCATGCAGTGGAGCTTTGGGAGTGCTTCACAAATAGGGTTCTCTGGGGTGTGGAGTGGATGGGCAGCCGGATATCATATTGGGAATCCCGATAGGAGGTATGCACAAGCAAACGCTAAGATCTTATACCGTAGTATTTAGCCTCAGGGGACAGGGTTATGGAGTGGAAAGTGAAAAGTTTGGACACACCTTACTAATGTATTTTTTGTTTGTTTGTTTGTTTTGTTTTTACATCTTTTCTACTTAGATAGATACCATAAAATACCAAATAAGAGTCGGGTTCCAATTAACCGCCGGGTCCCCTTCAAATGCCAGGTGCAGGTGTACATTTTGATAAATAAGCACCAGTTCCAAATATACACCGAGTCGAATGTACGTGCTGGAAGACAGAAGTCGTGCAACAACAGGACACTGGACTGATGCTTGAGTCGTCGCTACAGAAATGAAACTTAAAACCACATGGCTCATTTGCAAACACTTTCAAATGTGGGCAAACTCCAGCTCTGTAGATCTTTAGATATTTGTAACATTTCAAATTATCTCACCTACGTCTGTACAGAAAGTCAACTAAATTATAGTCATACTGGTTAAAAGAATTTTAGACCATATTTTCCCAGTTTTACCGAGTAAGATTTTTGTGAGGGAGGAATTAATCGCAGGTCACAAATCGCCACCCTGTCTCAAATAACTGCCTGTTAAGTGATTAAAACAAATTAATGCCTCAGCTGTTATTTGGTATTTTCGGGTAGTAAATTGTAGATATATGACAAAGCCAAAAGGAACCAAAAGGAATGGAAAAGGAAACATTATGTACAATGGTCATGTGGACTTTTTTTTATATAAGTATAGTTTTTTTCCACCTTCAAAGCACACACATTCACACACACATTCATACACCAGTATTCGCAGACTGTGGGGATGAGGTAGCTTAAGAGTCTTGCCCAAGGACACAATGGCTGCATTCATCTGTGGAAGCTAGAATATGTCAAGAGCAGGATTCAAACCACCAATCTTCGGATCAGAGGACAAATATTCTTCAAAATGAGCGACTGTCACCCCAGTATAATAAAAAAAAAATACAACTTTTCAATTCAGACTTCTCAAAAAAGTCTCCCTTTGCTTTGTTGACAGTTCTGTAAACCTTTGGCCTTCTCTCAGTGAGCTTCGTGATGAAGGCTCCTGAAATGGTTTTCACTTCACAGCCGGGCTTTGTCAGGATTCTCTACAGACATGCCAACAGTGTACAACAGTGACCAGTGATCAAAGGAAAGGATGGAATATTAAAGATTGAGGAATATGAACTATAAACCATATTGCATTACATATGTGTTAATTTATAATATTTAGACTGTCAGTAAGAATGTAGTAGGTTCTAAGTAAGTCATAAAAAAAAGAAAAAAATAATGTTTGTGACGATATTAGTGAAAACCAAAACATATTACTAATGCTAACACAACTGAAGGTTGGTGGTGCTTTCATTTACAATATATCCAGGCAGGCTTTATACTCATGGGTTTCAGAATGATGAAAGTTAGGGCCGTTGCCATAGCGATAAACGATTAGGGTGTAATCAGTATATTGCAGCTAATGGCATGCATGTTACAACCCTCACCTTTAACACTCTAAGTAATTGGTGTATGATTTTCCAAAGCACTTTAGTGGATCTCAGAATGTCTCCCATTAGTCCATTATTAGTAGCTCATTTAAAACAATTAGCTTCTATTTACTATTTCAGTTGAGGGCCCATATTACGCTATTTTCTGATCTATGCTAATGTTTCCTTATCAAAAACAGACCTGGATTTGTGTTTTGTTTCATTCAGATATGTTTAACACACAGACTCTGCATTAGGCTATTAGACTCCATACACCTTCACTAGAATCATCCGGATGATTTCAGCCCTGGAATTGCCCATCTCTACTAAATTAAATATAAAGGTTAGGTAGATGTTAACTTAAAAACTACCACTACATGACATCACAAGGTGGAACAGAGCATTCTGAGCTTTAGAAATGTAGATGACTAATAATAAGGTTTACTCAAAATGTGTGAATGAAACAAATCACAACTCAAGGTATGTTTTTGAGGAGGTACCAGCATTATAACATGCCTTAAAGCTCACAAGATTCAATTTTATGTAATATAGGACCTTTAATAGCCCAAACTTTCGCAGAACAGTAAAGAAAAAACAGATCCGTAGTCTAATAATTTACAAGTTTGTCCTGGGGGAAACATAAGGAGATAATCCATAGCTGGAGCTTTGAATGATGAGAGCGAGGCTGGAGCCAGGATCGTGGAGCTGTTAAAATGTTTTGGTCTGTTTGATGACACAGAGGGGGGGCTTCAAAAGAACAGGCTCAGCAGCTGCTTAGCTTTGCCACTATTTGAGTCAAGAGGCTTACACAAAGAAGAGAGTGCTTTGGAGTCTGTGTTATTTGAATATGGACACAGGCTTGCAAATAAAAAGAGATCCTCATGTACTGGCAGGTAGCTCTGACTATAACTGTGTTCACCATGGGGGAAAAATAAGTGATCTGCAACTGCATGTACTGTAGCTCACAGACGTGGGTGTGGTTACATTGCCCAATTACATTTACTTGACTTGAAAGAAACCCTACTTTTTGGGGTACTTTTCCAGCAGCATACTTTTACTTTACTATTACCCAAGTATTTTTATTCATTGATTTATTCTTAATGAAGTAACTCTCACTTGAGTACATGTTTTGATCACTCTTCTCACTGTGATGTTTTGATCTCCAAGTGCTTTTTTTGACATTTTTTGTTTCTTGCACCGCTCTTTCAGATATGATTTAGTTATTTTTTCAAATTTGTGTGTCTATCCTTCAAAAATAGCTGATTTTGTGCAGTATTTAATGGTTTGTCCTTCTGTTTACATTAAGATGAATTTTTACATGTATCGTACTTTTCTCAACTAGATTTTAGTCTTACTTGAGTACTATCTTAGACCACTACTTAATACTTCTACATGAGTAATATTTTTGAAGTAGCGTTACTATTGTCCGTCCATGGGAGTGGATCTCTCCTTCACTGTAGTTCTCCCGGAGATTTCTTCTTTTTCCCAGGGCCCTGGGTTTTTTGGAGTTTTTCCTTGCTGAGAAGGAGGGTCTAAGGACAGGGGATGACTGGACGATGTTTCATTTGTTGCTTTACATGAATGTTGTTTATTCCTGTTTTGATATGTCTGTGTGTATGTTTTACTCATCAACAATCTTGGAACGCCCTTAGAGGCAACTGTTGTGATTTTGGGTGCTACAAAAATAAATTGAATTGAATTGAATTACAAGAGTACAATTTTTGCTATACTCTACGCACCTCTAACATGTCAACCTCTGATACAAAATATATCATCTATATCCATCTGTTTTAGTTTATTTCACTTCTGAATTTAAATAAATAACTACAGTTTGTTGGAGTTTTCTGGTGGCTGGTTCAAAGAAGGTTAAGGTAAATTTAGTTAAATATTTGGACATTAGAAGTGCACTGTTCCTGGAAAAATATCCATCTAATGCTTCTTTACAGTCGTTTTACTGTCTCAAAAATATCTGTAAACATACTTTATATTCTTCCTGCTAGCTGAGTCGCCTCTCCACAGCTCTGATCTGCAACTCGGCCTGACACGTCTCCACGAAAATCGCCGTGGCGCCTGTACTGCATGACATTCTTGGTGAAACAATAACATCCCCATGGCGACAGATGGATACCGCTGCTTACTCCTTACCTTCCGCCAGAAATGCTTTTGCACCTTTTATGAATAAGCAGAAATAACTTGTATATGTCAAAGTCCTAAATGGCAATATAAGCTTCGGAACGCTTTTCCCAGACATTTCCAGTGCTTGCATTTCACTTCAAGTTTACTGGTTAGTGCCTAGGCAACCAGCTTACCTCCACTAAATCGCCCTTTGCTCAAATGTCTTCCGCTGTCAACACATGTCAGATGGAGCGTCCGGATACCCCGCTCCCATTGGTCTAACTAGAGGCCCTGTTTGGACTTGTCACAGCGCGGTGCAGCGGTAAGTAGTGCTGTGTCAGATGAGGAGGCTTTGGGAAAAAATAAATAAATAAATAAAAAACGGCGGCAAGCTAACAAAGCGGCAGTGTTGTAGCTGTGTGGCGGTGCCGGCGGACGCTGCTTGAATACGCTTACTGTCACGGCGCCTTCATGCCGTTCTCAGTCACTTCGCAAAGTTGTGGATTCTAGACGGTAAACAAGCAAGGTCAGTCCGGCAGAGGAAGGGAGAGGGGGGGCTCGCTAACAACCGTAAAATATGTGCGGCGTTTGAAGAAGGAAAGAAAATAACTTACTTTCCTTCCAGTGTTGACACAAAACGCTTTTCTTCCTCCGAGTGTCCGTTTGTCAGTTTAATGCCAGATGCCCTCCCGTTATGAGGACGCCATATACAATGATCTGCCTGCTCAGTTGCATTCAAGTGCGCTAAGCAACTTTATTTGGTGGATCAGTACGGCATTGGCGCTTTTTCTAGAAGGTGAAGCCACAGGGATACACAAGCTACGGGTCAGATCTGTGGAGAGGCAAACCCATGATTGAAAAAATGCAAGAGATTAAAGTCACACTGTGAAGCATTCCAGTCCAAATAGTGACTAAAAGATAAACATTTCAATTTTATTTTGTTCAAGGAAGGTTTTCTATGGATCTACATTCAAGCAGGTTACACAAAGAATGATCTAGAATGATAGTTATTGCTTATTGATACTTTACACCTAATGTCATGAACATTCCCAGGGATTATGATGCTAACTGTAGGCTCTGCTCTGTCTGCGGCTTTATTAGACTTTAATCTGAGCTTTATAAAGTTTAATGTCAATTCTTCATACACAGATGATGCAAAGAAGTTAAATTAGTTTCTCACTATCCCATGCGTAATATATAATAAATGGTAAATAGTGCAAAAGTGCAAAGGCATATAGTGCAAGGCAAAAGACAGTCTTTTTTGAGGCAGTCAGGGGGGTCTGAGTCCAAGTCTTCTGTACTTGGGGAGCGTTTATTTTAACACAATCTGAATATAAAGAACTAACTTAACTGTAACTACAATAGAGGAGCTGATTTATGCTGTTAAACAAGTCTCTCACACAGAAAATTACAGCCACAAGGTAGCAGTTTTTCGAGTTAGTCACTGTCACGTTTTGGTTGAAAATCAAACACCTAAACAGGATCATGAACGCTTGTATTGAACATGTAGTTTAAATTCATTTTGTATTTTTTCTTAAGCTGTCAGGCTGTCTTAAAACTTCTTTCTAGTGTCACCATGGTAACTCCTCCGTCAATTGACATTAAACTATTTTCCAACACTCCAATAACTCTTTCCACAAACACGAGGATAGGATTTAAAAAGGCTGCGTTTGATTTGTGGTCGCCTTAAGGAGAGGACTGACTTTGGTGTAATGGATGCCCATGACTTTTTGGAGTTTCAAATATACTGGCCATAATTACCAAACGTTTGACCTTACTGTGATAATGACAATGCTGATAGTGCGGACTGAAACACTTTTCTCTAATATTTCTACGTCTCCGGACTGCGCCCATCCTGCTAATTTGTCTGCTAAGGTCACAGGTAAAGGCAAACATTAACTTCTATAATAGAGTACCATAATTCTGAATTGGCTGTAACTGGCTGGCTCGGATATAAAATTATAGACCACATGCATCACAGTAGACAATACAGAGATGTCCTAAAGGCTAACCACTCTGCCAATACCTCCAATTTATTCAGAATTGCAAAATTAAAGATGCAGATTTTTACTGTATTATTTTAAATGGTTGGCAGTGGTTCAAAGTTATTTCTCTGTTACTTTATGCCTTCTGAGCATCCTAATTATTCACCAAGATGAGTTTATAAGTGCAATTCTAGCACCAACTAGCATTCTAACCATGGAATTCCTGATTCTCTGACAAAAAAAAACCCTCACACTTTATAATTAGATGCAAACAGTACTTTTTTTTTTACTTCCGCTCCTTACACAATATATCTCTACTGGGCTAAGACAAAATTTGCTCGAAAAATCGGTACTGGACTTTTAAAAATGACTTCCACTTTGTTAAAACATAACATATAGCCTCTTCTAACTTCAAATGTCCTTCCTGTTCCACTCAGCCTTATATAAATGTGATTGATTTGTTAGTCGCACAACTATGCAAGACTTTTCAAATTCCCCCGTGTCTACTTTCCACAGCCCCATCCCCGCGGAGTAAAACCTTTAATTTGTTTCTTTAATGAATATGCACTTTGTGAACTAAGCCTCAGTGTTTTATCAGCCAAGGTCACGCTGTTTTTCCACCGCACCTATTCAGCTTTGAACTGCAGTGTCCCTTTTAACGTGAACATCACCTGCAGATCCTCCACTGAGATGTACTGCACTTTACTATCGACGCCTGACACGCTATGGTCATGGTCACAAAGGGCTTTATGCAGCTGGAGAAACTGTGGATGAATTAGTCCTGTGTAACTGTGCATTGTTCAGTTTGATGGGAGCTTCTGATTTCTCTGGATGTTACACAATGACGTGTTTCATTCACACTGTTTTAAAATGCTTTATAAGTACATATTACTTAAGTGAACTGCGTGAAACTTGCTCTCTTACGGTTTTATACAATGCACTTTATGAATGAATCACAGGTACCTGGGTTGCCAGTACATTAACCTGCATGTAGAGTACACGTGCAAGTTTTACTCAGTATGAAGGACGCATGACTGGCTGCAGGTACTGGGGTTTAGGCAGTGAGGAGTCAGATCAGAATCAAATAGATTTCAATATTGAACCTGAACCCAAATGAGAGAATTATTTGATTTGAACATGAACACACATAGGTCAAGTCTATAAAATTTAAGATCAAAATCCTACCATATTTTCCAGACTACAAGTCACTCCGAAGTATAAGTCACACCAGCCAAAAAATGCATAATGAAGAATAAAAAAGTCGTACTGGACTACAAATTGCATTTTTTGGGGAAATTTATTTTTTAAAATCAGAGACATAACATAAGTTTATCAAACTCTCTCCAAATCTCACTCCAAATCACTAAATCCACTGAATTCTTCATCCTCAGTGTCACTTCTGAGCAACTCTGCCAACTCCAGCTAAATCCAGTTTTTAGCCCGCGATTAGCTTTTTTGTTTTCTGCATTGCAGTTAGAGTGTCCTCCACTTTTTTGCCAGTCTCTCCCTTTCTTTCTTCTGCTCGATTACCATTTTCGACTTCATATTTCACGACACTACATATTACAGCTTGTAATCTGCAGAATATGAATAACAGTTTATCATCTTATAATCAAATAAGTTATGATGCTAAATGGACATTAGTGAGGGGGACACATCTTAATAACCCATATGCGTTAAATACAGGCGGGTGTGTAAGTGACGAGAAGAAATGTCTCAAACTTTAGTAACTGGACATCCACTCATACCTCGCAGCACCACCCAAACCACGACATATAGTCCGAAAAATACCGTACATACAGCTCCTTTGCATTCCTTAAATCTTACCCATGTCTGATTTTGTTAAAAGTGCATGGAGTATACTATTGTTTACACTGAATGTTCCACAGTATGGCATTTTATCTAGCATTTAGACAGTTGCACATATTTTTATTGCACAACATAATTCAAACATATACTAACACTGCGGGGTTGCTTCTTCACGCATATAACTTGGCCTTGCATGCAAAGTTTAATGCCTGTGGGACAAGCAATAACTCTATAGAGACTAGCATGTGATCCTCTACTGAAAAAAAAAGTTCTTAACAGTTTAACTATATAAAATACAGTATTTCCAGATGTAAGACCAAAAAGAAATAAGCATGAAATCCCCAAATGACTGCGTTATGTCCCTATATGCGTATGATATTAACCAGCCATGCATTGCCTCCAACCAAACAGACAGCTGCCTGGGCTTGTGGCTGCGTCTTCTCCCCTCCATTTAAACTCATATGGGATTAAAGTAAAGGGGATTCTCTACTCTGACTATTTCTCTAATCTCCTTAACAATGTGCTGCTGCCAACCTCCTGGACCAAACCACCGCCACGATTCTGCCCTAATATTATCCACTCTTCCTCCTCTCCCCACTGCACTGTGCGCTTTGTACAAAACCGCCTGTGAACCCCGTGCATCTCCATGAGAAAGTGGAATGAATCAATGCAAATGACTTTTAAGGAGAAGATGGAAATTCACTAGGAGAAATTATAAAGCTATTTCAGAGTCATTTGGAAGTAATTGGGAGTATAGTGGGTGCGTTGTGTGCGCTTGCAAAGACTCCCCCTATACAAATGTGAATAGGCTGGAAATAGACCGTTTGTTTTCAATCATATGGCTATGGTTAAAGTATAAGTGTCTATTTTAAAGGATAAAGAAACTGTGACTTGGATGAGTGCCTTGTTTGATTCACGCATGTTTGAGTAACCTTGTGTAATCTGGCATGAAATTTACATTTGCACTTATCACCTGTCCCCGCCCACAGCTCTGTATTTCCTCGCAATTCTTTGAAAAATGTAGGCACTGGGTCATAGGTAAAGAGTTCAAAATGCTGTATAGCCATCAAAAACCATAATTATAGTGGTATTAAAAATAATTGCATAAATGCATCAAATGAAATACTAAGGGGCAGGACCAGCAGCAGATCAGTTCTGAATGAAAGCTAATTACATAGACTTAATTTAACATACACTACCAGACCAACACTTTCATCACATGCATTTGCACCTCTATTTTTTACTATTTGATATACACACAGAAAACATGAAACACATGAAGATATATTGAATTATGTAGTAAAGGGGCGAAAAGTTAATTAATTTAAAAATACTTTATATTCAAATTCTCAAGGTGCTGTGTTGCATACAGTATGTCTTGCTGCATATAACTGTCTTCTGAATGTATCTAAAATGTAGAAAGAGGTAAGAACAGAAAAAATAGCATTTACAGAAAATAAAAAACAAACACAAATCACAGGAAACATTCACCCTATACAACAGAGTATCATGATCGATACATACATCTCTCTTTTATTTATTTGCAAATAATTTAAAGGAAAAAGCAACTCTGTGTACATCAGAAAGTACATAAAACAAAAAAAAAAACATGCTATTTTTGCCTTAGACAGTTGGATCGATATAATTGAATGGACTTTTTTTGGTGGTGTCCAATCTTTTGGCTGGTAGTGCAATTGTAAATGTTTGAACTTGAATAACTTGCAAAACTTTATTATGAACAGGAAGTGCCTCTTAGGACCAAGGCCAAAACCACAGCAACTTCAAGAACAGGACTTGGCAACTCTGAACTATACTTCAGTACTAGCTCCCAGGTCACCATTGTGGCTTCTTTATGTTCTTTGTCATTAAAGAACTCTGCACTTGAATTTGATCTTCATCCTCCACCTTCATCATCGAGTAAACCTATGACCTTACATGGACGCCTATTATCTGCATAGGCCAAGCTCTCACTGGGCGGTCACTGTACTTGAAGGCACAGAAGAGAATTGAGTCAATACTGAAGTGAGTCCTTTAGGAGCCAGTTCCTCTGTGTCGGCTACATCTGCTTCTGCCCATGACAAAAGCCTATGAAACACTTAAGGTCTAATCACACCTTGACGTTTTCACTTTGAGCTGTACTCTGACTCACCCACTCGGACATCACAGCACCAAAAGGAAGCAGCATTATAACAGCAGTATAATGGAGAGGTTTTTGCTTTTCTGAAAATGTGTAACTTTGACGAGCTTTTGTGGAGATGATAAGAACCAGAACATGAATACAAAATGGCTGCTGTATTATTTCATCTGGTACGTTTGACAGGATGGTATTGGAACATTCTATCTTTACGGAAGCCAGACCAGACCAAGTTACAGATCAGTTCTGTGGAGAGGCTCAGTCAGAATGTAATGAAAGTATGTTTTGAGCTATAAAACCACCTGTAATTGAATACAGGTAAAGTAGAGCTTTTGAATGTCATACCAACCAAAAAGTTACACAGCACTAACATTTTTCACTAAATCCAGAATTAAACCTCTCTATGATTATTATACAGATATTATACATTTTCAGTCTGGTCAGGTCTCCCTTTGTGGAATCAAACACGTTCATCCAATCAGATGTGTTTATTTCAGTGACAAGTGAAACAAAGGATCTCATTGGTCACCCATCATTTTGAATACAATTACATTTTACATTTGCTCATTGATTCTGCAGAAATATGCAGTGTTTTTCTGTCCCTTGTGATATTTTTTCCTTCATTTCGATATGGGCGGCCCTGACTGGCTAATCCATTTTTCCATCACGCCCATTTGAAAAAGGGAGATTCACCATTGACCAGTCTCACATCTTCCTAAAGTACTGAAGAAGTGTATATTTTGGATCCCTGACAATAATATCTCAATACTGTTGTTAGATCCTCTTGTTAGAAACAAAAATCTGGTTTGCGTCAGGTTAGAGGAGGCATGCCCTGTACACAGTTGTTATCATCTATATATGCTTATATTGTGTAACTTTTCTGTATTAGGATTCGTCACCTGCTTGTCTTCATAGAGGTGTTATTGCTTTGTCTAGAATGTTCCACGGTAGAGATTAAACCTATCTTAAGGGAGACAACTATAGGCAACATTATTGGCAAGATCTGTGGAAAGTCATCCGTATTCGCAGAGAGATTTATTGTATTTTTGAGCAGTAGAAACATCTGTAATGAATAAATGTTAGATAGATGTGTTTAATGTCTTATCATGGAACATTCGAGGCAAAGCAATAACATCTCCATGGAGGTGACGGACCCGCAGTGCACCTGTAAATATTGTAATATGCAGTAATGAATTTGCTCCTGTGCTCTAGTAAACTAATCCACATATTTATTCATTTATTTTGGAACTAAAACCCTCCTCTTGCACAGGATATATAATCCCTGTATTGATGTGTGGTTACTGCACATCACAGACTTGCATTTTAAATCAGGCATCACATTTGTCAAGTGTCGCGTTCCTTGTTAACATGTTTTGAACTCATTCCAGCCTTCCCCGATTGCTATGGATGACTCTTTTAATTCTCCTTGCCCATTCATTTGTTCCCAGAAGCAGACTTTTTCTTAGAGCAAAAATATTGATTGTTTATGAATGCCAGAAAACACACCTTTGGAATCCTTAATTAGACTTAGAAACCCAGGTACTCCAGGAATGTTGAAATGCTTTGAAGTCAGCTCGCTCTGGGATGGCGCGGAGAAAATAAATAATAAAAAATAGACAGTTTCTTGGGGGAATTTAACTTCAATAACATGCGTTTCTATAAGCAGTTGGAGACATGTTTAGTAGTATATAATTACTCCAACCTGAAGCTCTCGTACACTGTTGAATAAACAACTTGCCAGAAATTCCCAAAGAGGGGCCATCCGTATTTTTTACTTTGAAAATATGAGTTCTTTTGAAGGTAGGGAATGCCATCATCTCCACTGCAGGTTTCCTGTTTTAGAAACTTTCTATCAATGGCATAGAAATACATGAAAGTTTGTCTCCAGGCTTGGCCAATGGGAATGCTCTTCTTAAGTACAAAATTAGTACAAAGTAATTGCAGCAGCCTTCATATAGGGGAAAGAGATATTTGACTAAAACATACTCCTGGCGCCTGGAGTAGCTTCCATGCTGTCACAGTGTGCACAAGCTGAATTAATGCTTTGAGAAAACATTGCGGAGACAAGGTAATCTTCCAGGAGCCTGCTCAAATCCACCTTTGTTTGAATTCCCAACATGGAGAGCCCTTTTACACCTTTGAAATTTAACGCCTGCTTCATTATAATTCCAAGAAGCATTTGTGGAAGGTAACTTTGTTGTCAGCACTCCTCCTTTCTCCTCAAGGATACCCCAAGGCTCCATTCTAGGCCATGTGATCTTTGCGCTCCCACCTGGATTCATTTCTGCCAACAAGGCCCAGGTCTAGTTTTCTCTTCCACCTTGTAACTCTCAGGCTGGAAGTACACATCGGTGAATGCCTCAGAGACAGTTGGAGAGAAGCCTATACTCGCTCACACTCGGCACAGTTGGAGAGCAGCACGATTTTCCCTTCTTCAGGGATTTTTGAGGCATATGCATGGCTCCATGGCCCATTCCAGCCCAGATAAAACATGTGTGAGTGTGATAGCTGAATGTGAATCACTACTAGAATTATTGCATGCCCTGTACCCGCTTTGGTGCAATGGTCTAATTCTCTGCATACTTATGACTGGCATGAAAGTAATCCTAAAGTACAATATATAAGCGGTAGACTCTAACCTCAGTTCTGAACAAAAAAATGTTGAGATGAAGTGTTTACATTAATTAATTAACTGATTAATTATCGCATTTCTAGACCACATTTAATATTCCCAAAGCGCATTACAGTCCATTATTCATTCCACTCTTGGTTGTGGTAAGCTACTATTATAGTCGGAGATGTCCTGTGGCAGACTGACGGAAATGAGGCCTCTAATGGGAGAGATCAATGTATAAATCCAAAACAGTCCAGTTAATGGAACTCTACTACTTGCTTGTCTCCATGCAGATGTTTTACTTTGGCACAGAATGTTCCACAGTATGGCATTAAGCATATGTATACCCATGGAGACAAATAGGTAGTGCCACTAGACCAAGTTATAATGCAAGAAAATGTGCAAAAACACATTTTCAAGGCGTTTTTTTTTAGCAATAATAACAACTGTACTATCAGACAGAATAGAGATGGAACACTATGGAACATTACAGACAAAGCAACTCCATGGGGTATGTGTAAATTGACCATTATCAGAAAAGTTACAGAGTGCGCCTTGAACACTGCATACTACAACACATTTTAATGACATAAAAATACGGATTTCTGAACTATGGCACTGATATTCTGACAGTTGCTGAATCAGATAACGAAATAATATTAACAGTAGTGAGGTAAAACTGGAAGTATTTACAGTATTTGTATTTACAGAATGTACTTCGGGGCATCTGACTTAATTAGTAACTATTACAATGCAGACAGCTGGAGGGATAATGAACCATGGCGATCCGAGACTAAAGCCTGAAACACACACTCACATCAGCACTTTTTTGGATACTCCCTTAAAACGTGTTACCAGCATTTTCACTTAGCTCCAACTTTTCTCTTCACACCTCACATTTGGTTAGTTCCCCTACAGCAAATCTCCAAACACCACAGCCAATCTCGATCCTTACCACCTCCATATTCGCGCCTCTCATCCCTCTCGGCTGCCCACAACTGATAGCTATCAAATTCAGCCTCCAGAATGGCCACTGACAGCCCTCTATCCCAAAGATCCTAATCCTCTCATCTCTCCACAGCCCCGGCATCTCCACGGAGACAGGCAGACGTTTAGCACTTCTTCCCCCCCTCTACTGACCTGTTCATCGGACGATCTGTTTTGACCCGTTGCCTCTGCGGGCTCCTCCGCAGCTGCAATGGCCCCTTCGGTTTACAGTCAGCACAATGTGTTTTTTTTCCTCAATAGTGGGTTTCATTTGTTGTTCAGTTGCAATAAGGGTTTGATATTATTTTTATGTTTGGATTCAAGATAAAATTTTAAGTAAAACATATGTATACCATGGTGAACTACAGAGTGTTCATATGTCCTCTCCTATTGTGCGTTTAACCATAGTAATGTTAAAAAAAATGTGAAAAGATCATTATCCATTCATACTAATACGAATGCGAATGCAAAGGCGACGACGACGACTACTATTACTGCTACTGCGACTACTACTACTACTACTACTAATAATAATAATAATATATAAAATGATTAATCTGTTGTTTTTATTGATTTATTTTTTTCTTTTGTAGTAGTAGTAGTGGCATAGTAGTAGTAGTAGCCGCATTAGTAGTAGTAAAACGCAAAAAATCCACTCTAAAAATGTTGTTCAGCTGACTATTATTAAAGTATGTATAACCACATTACACAACTAAGATGCTAACATGGTTGATACTGTACAATGTAAAAATGTAAAACATACAGTAGTTATTTCAACTCTAAAGCACACAACACACTGTAATGCTGTTATTTTATAGGCAGAAATGTTATAGCTGCTCAGAATACATCTTACTTTCTACATGTTCACCCTGTGCACACGGTTCTTTCTTGGCATCCATCTAGAGACAGTTAGAACAAAACATATTTTAAATTCATGAAATAAGTTTTGAATAATCGGTATGCAGTAAATGTAATGTAATGCCGTTGGGCTTTCTTGGGTCATGCGTTAATCCTGTCTTATTTTCTCTGCATTGTTCAGTGGTTATGACTATGTAAATACTCAGTTAGGCTAGTTTCACAGCAGGGTACATCTTAACGGCGTATTTTGGGATGGTAATCCATAGGTGGAGACACACAGTGACTTGAGTGCTGAATAACAATGCAAAAGTTTCACCGAGGTATGGAAAAATACTGTTAACGAGTTTGTGTATGGTCTCGTTTGGGGCTCTGGGATTGCAAAGGGGAACTTGGATCTAGTCGACTCCTAGTACTTTGGTTGACGGAAAGATCTACTTTTAGTGATATTATTTGAGTATATTGTGATGAAAATATAGGGAATTGTACTCATTGTTTTAGTAATTAACTTACTTTTATGCCCAACTTTAAAAAAAAAAATAGTTTAAGTCAATCAAAATATGATGAGACAAAAACAAAAATATTTTAGTCTACCAAATTAAATTTAATTAACTTTTAGAACCTGATTTGTTTTTATTTATTTTATTTTTTTTAGCAAAATTAGTCTTGCCTTAGTACAGATATATTGTTAAGCAGCTGTTCAGGTCAAAATAAGTCAACTGTTTACTGTCTGGATCTACTGTCTGATAGCCACAAAGTGCACCATTAGCATGCTAGCTGTTGGTCGCTTTACTGTAACAGCAAAAACTCCGCCCTGCCCTCAGAAAGTTGTGAAAAGCTCTTATAAACTCATTGTGTCATTCCTCATCAAAAACATGCCTGGAGTTGTGTTTCGTTTCTTCACACACGGAGCCTGTATATTTAGGGTGTTTTCTTCGCACACTGTTCAACCTTGTGATGCCATGTGGTGATACAGTAAGCTCCACTGTGCTTTTAAAGTCCATACACCTTCGCTGGAATCATTTGGATAATTTTAAACCCTGGAATTGGCAATCTCTTCTGAACTAAAAGTAAAAGTACCTCACTTGAAAACTACCATTTCATGACATCCATAAATGTTAAAGGGGATTTTGCGGTTTGGAGATGTGGGAGGAATAAAACACAAAACACACAAACAAAACACAACTCCAGCTATGTTTTTGATGAGGTAACCACATTATAACTTGCCTTGACGCTCAAAAGAGTCAATTTTGCGCAATATACGACCTTTAAGATGTCAGGAATAACTCCGGACAACTGCAAACCCTTTAACATGCACTAGTTCAGTTTTGCATTTTTAAGACAGCAAAAAACAAGTACAGCATCTTTAATACTACACTATACCATATGGACATCATAAATATCTGTTCTTACACGTTTTCCAGTCAATACAAAGCTGTGAAAATGCATACCATTGTGTTGTTTGCAGTAGCTGTGATGAAGGCCATTGAGCACTCCCCTTGAACAATGTATTATTCAATTAGCATAATGGGAGAAAAGGGAAAATTGCAGAGTGTCCAAGCATGCTACTCCCACAACACACAGACTATTTATATGCAAGTATTACATAAGTCTTGGATGGTGGCCTTGCATTACAATGAGGGGAACATGAAAGCCAAGCACGGCCCATATATGTTTTCTAAGTCGTGCGTTTTCAAAATCGGATAACTCTGCAGGGAGGGAAGATTTTATTATTATTAAGTTCTTCAATAGTGCAAAGGGCATCCAGACGTTCTTAACCAAACAGAGAAAGTCATTTATGCAATATATTTCATTATTGGATTTTAATTTTTTACAAGAGAAGGGCAAATATCAGTTTTGCTCCAAGGGTTTTGCTTCCTTCTGCGGATCACCACATCTGACGGATTAACTTCTGTCGGTTCCATTTCAAACTTACGAGCTTCATGTAGTTGTCTACTGAGTTCATCGATGGACATTTTTCTATTTTCTTTTGATACTTTGCAGCTGATGTCGTCAATATTCCCTGGTGGTGTGAAGCTAACTGTAAGCACTGCTCTGTCTGAAGCTGAAGATTTTTCAGTCTTAAATGATTTTTAAACGTGCAACAAAAAGCGAACACCAAAACCAAATCCATTTTGGACTTTTCCTGATTTTTTAGACTCAAACATTTGTCTGTGTTTGCCACTGTGTCACCATGGTAACTGCTGGAAATTGTGCCAACAGAAGTACACGTCGAACACCTCCAGCGTTACGTCACAACAAAGTTTCAGTATAACATTTCTTGCATCCCAAAATCTTGTGAAATATATATTGTTATAGTTTGAACTTACGCTGAGGAAGTACGGTAAATTCATGTATAAGAATATTGCATGTCTGACTTTAAAGCTTAGAGGAAGACCAAAGGGAGCAGATTTATGGCTATAATAAAAGGTCTCCTCAAGAGAACGGTCAGACAAAAAATATTTGACAAGATATTTCTGTCGACAACAGTTAAGAGGCAGAGGGCCCATGCGTGGGCTCTTGGGCTTTTTCTTAATTTATTCCATTTTGTCCATCTGAAAAAGGAAGGCTCAAGCTCATGGACATGGAAAATATAATGGAAAAATAAAATAAAATCAGAAAATTCGCTAAAACATTATAGGACTTTTATAGGAATAGAAAAATTCAGCTTTTTTTTTTGTTAACATGTGTAATCCTCTATTATTAGTCTGTCTACATCTCCAAAGCTCAAAACGCTCTGCTCCACCTTGTGATGTCATGATGTGGCAGTTTAAAGTTAGCAGATACCTTTGACCTTTGACCTTTGATTGTTTGTTGTCTTTTGTTTAGGAAAGATGGGCAAATCCAGGGCTGAAATCATCCAAATGAAGGTGTATGGAGTTTGAAAACCCAGTGGAGCACTTCCTGTAGTACCACGTGACATCACAAGGTGGAACAGCATTTCCTATTTGAGAGGACTTAACCTAAATATATTGTTAAACTATATAAATGAAACAAAACACAACTCCTGGTATGTTTGCGATGAGGAAACATTATAACATATTTTTAAAAATAGCATAATACGGCCCCTTTAATGCTTCATATTTAATTATTTTAGACTGAGAGAAGATGCTAAACAAAGTGAAAAGTGAAAACGCAATATTATGATTCCGTTTAAACCCACACTGCAATAGCGACTCGCAAAAATGCACTTGGGCGGTATCAAAAGGATGAAGCCGCATTTAATTTTCTTTGAGGTGGTCCTGGTAATAAAGTGTGTCTGGAGGCGATAAGCAGGGGAGGCGCTCGGTTACGTAACCCGTGGAGACAGGCTTCGCTGGGGCCCTCTCCCCGGCGAGCCCCCGCCTCTGCGCGAGATGGGTGCTCCAAACAGGTGCAGTGCATTAAAGCTAATTGTGGCGCCTCCATCTTGGCTCTTATGGTTAATTCCACTCTGTTGACTAAGTATTGTTCCACGCAGTGTTAAGTGACAGCGCATGGGTAATGTATCGGGAGAGGGTCTGGGGTCTGAGTGGTGCAGTTTAAATTATACATAAGTGATTGAGTAAACAGAGCGGATGGATTAATAAATGCGTTCAATGACAATGTTATAATGACGGTTAAAAACGCAGCTTTACGTGTCAGTTTTGGATGTCCCTTGCCAAAAAAAGTCGGATTTAACTAAGCAAATAGGTACGAGGTTGCTCCGGTTGGTCAGGTCTAGGTTCAGCAACAGTGTGTGCTCAAATGAATGCATTCGCTGTGGTTTCGATAAGCTTCTGCAATGTCACAAGATTCATTTCCATCCAGTGTTGCAGTAATTTTTCACCAAGATCTTGCACTGATGATGGTCGAGTTTGACCGTTGCACAAAGCCTTCTCCAGCACATCCCAAAGATTCTCAATGGGGTTAAGGTCTGGACACTGTGGTGGCCAATCCATGTGCGAAAATGATGTCTCATACTCCCTGAACCACTCTTTCACAATTTGAGCCCGATGAATCCCGGCATTGTCGTCTTGGAATATGCCCGCGCCATCAGGGAAGAAAAAAAATCCATTGATGGAATAACCCGGTCATTCAGTATATTCAGGTAGTCAGCTGACCTCATTCTTTGAGCACACACTGTTGCTGAACCTAGACCTGACTAACTGCAGCAACCTCGTGGCTATTTGCTTAGTT
The DNA here is from genome assembly GCA_034769755.1 of Odontamblyopus lacepedii. Taxonomy (NCBI): domain Eukaryota; kingdom Metazoa; phylum Chordata; class Actinopteri; order Gobiiformes; family Gobiidae; genus Odontamblyopus; species Odontamblyopus lacepedii. The sequence continues at coordinate 11,171,391 of CM068366.1, forward strand.
AAATCCACGTCTTGACTTTTTTTTTTTTTGGTCAGGCAGGGTATATTAATAGAATCTGTTTTCAGTGTTTTTATTTTTAAGTCTGATGCCCTTTCTGATACGTAATCACATACTGACAAATGTGACAATAAGGTGAGCACTGTGGGTGAAGTGTGTTCATATTCGATATTCGTCTCTGAGAACTAAAATTATTATTGATAGATATAAAAATGCATTAAAGAGCTCATATTATGCTATTATTTCATGTTTCCTCATCACAAACATACCTGGAGTTGTGTTTTGTTTCATTCACACATGTTTAACACACAAACCATGCATATTTAGGCTGAGTTCTCAAACTAAAAACACTTTGTTCCACCTTGTGATGTCATGTGGTAATACAGGAAGTCCTCCATTGTGTTTTTAAACTCCATACACCTTCACTTGGGTCTCATTTGGATGATTTCAGCCCTGGAATTGACCATCTCGGTAAAAAGTAGCTGTTATGTTGAAAACTACCACTTCATGACATCACAAGGTGGAACAGAGCATTTTAAGGTTGGGAGATGTAAACAAACTAATAAAAATAAAGGATTACTCAAACATGTGTGAATGGAACAAAACACAACCCCAGATATGTTTTTGATAAGGTCAGGAGAGTCAAGTTTGCGTAATATATGACGTTTAAACCACTGTTGAACCTTTTTCTTTACGAAATTATAAAATATCTACAATGACAATGCATCTATATCTTGCTGATTTTATTTGATACTTCAATTGGCATTATAACGTGGTCCTATTGTTTTATCCAGCCCTCTTAAACCAGCCAGTGCCTCTTCTCCCCTCTGCTTTGACCTTGCTCATGTTCTGTAGATCTCCGGCCCTCCCACTAGTCTGTTTTCTCACTCGTCATTCCTCCTCATCTCCATCTTTAATCCGGAGTAGCACTTATTCCCCAAATCCCATCTCGCCCTTCAAACCCAAACGCAGCTCTCCAACACGAAGTCGGCAGATGACAAGACGCGCCGACAATGGAGCAAGTCAAAACTGTCAGCCAGCCATCTTGAAAGTAATATCTCTTTTATACGATTGCACTGGGAGAAGATCTGGCCGTTTAAAGCTGTTATGCTGTTTTCTGATCTGTGTTGTTTTTTCATCACAAACTGGAGTTGTGTTTTGTTTCATTCACACACATTTAACACACAAACCCTGCATATTTAATCCTTTTCTCGAACAGAAAACACCTTCGCCTTGTGATGTCATACACAAAGTAGAGCTTTTTTTTTTTCTACAGATGCTGGACAGTTTTAATCGATGTCAGCACAGGGACTGTTAGTGTTTCAAACAGGGGAAACTTTTTACACTGTCATTCTTATTATATGCTTATTTAAGAAATTATTAACTGCTAACTTAAGGTACATTTGCATAGATAAAGCAGCATTAAAGTCAGGAATAAAAAGTTCTTTAGTAATAAGCCTTGATTACATAATTATGCAATGTTTCAAAACAGAATTAATTAAAATCCTTTAAGACCGACGATACCGGGGAATGTTTTATATAACCACATATACATAACACATATACACATACATACATAACTTTCCAACCATAAAAGATAGAAACATCCTTTTTTTCCCCTTTGAAAGAGCAGACATAGAGGTCGCCGCACATATCTATAGCATTATCCTACAAGTGTCCAATAGGAACATTATTTTCCGCCCAACGCATGCGCTCCATCCATTTTCATTGGTCAAAACTTTGCCAAAGAGTGTAGTGAGTCACGATGGTTGATGCTCTGAGCGTTTATGTTCGTAACAATTGAAAAAGCCACAGTTTTTTCTCAAATAAATGGTAAACTACGCATCTTGGTCTGCATAATTGCGCATCCCTTGCCATTTTTATTTGAAAGGTTTATTTCACTCAAAATGTACAAATCCAAATGTAATAAACACCATGGAAATGCAGGAAGTGATGTGGTTGTGGCCCTGGACCTGACAGGAGCTGTTTCCATGACTGGCACCAGGAAGGTAATGGAGCGATTGCACTTCTTTTTTCTTTTTTTTTTTTTAGGGCAATAAGGAAGTTTTTAGTTTACTTACAGATGTGATATTTCGCACTTTTGTAGCTAAGGCCCTAAATTAAGCTTTTTTTTTTTTGAGTCCAAAAAGTTGTTTATACATGTTTGCTGCGTATTTTGTATAATGAATTTTATTTTAAGTTTTTTTTTTTTTTTTTCTCCATCTCCATTTCCGGTTCTATAGCTTTTATTATAGCCACATGACACAACTACAGCAGCAGATTGTGAACTAACAGGCTGTACAGAAACAAAAAAAAAGGATATAACGCTTCATTAGGGGATAAAAGGGGGAGTTTTAATAGCACAATTAAGAAAAAAATTTAGGCGAGGACAAATTTACTGAAGTTGCCCTTAGGTCTCCAAGGGTTAAATCAAATTTGTTGCTCCACTATTTCATTTATTTATTTTCTTTTTCAGCCTTGGAATTGCCAGTATCTAATTGAACAAAAGGTAAAAGGTGGCAGTTACACAAGGTACAACAGAGCATTTTAAGGTCATTTTAAAACTAATAATAATAAAGGATCACTCAAACATGTGTGAAAATAACGAAACACAAAGCTCACAAAAGTCAATTTTGTGTAATATAGGACCTTTAAAGCAATTCCCATGCTAATTTTGCTAAATGGTAAACAGACTATAATGATTACAAGTTGTTTAATTGTGTTACCGTAAACGCATAATGAAGTGTTATCCATTTTAAGAGCACCTTTGCTATTTAAAAACCATAAGTGAGTGTACGGGAGCGTAACCAACTAGGTCAGCAAAAAACAATGTGCAAGGGCGTATAGATTAATCACTACTTGCGTTTTAATTAGCGACCTGTTGCACTATATGCTTAAATGTGCCTCTTATGTATATGAGGTTCTATAATGAAAATGAAATGTCTGGTTTAAAGGGCCCGCAATACGCCTATGTGTATCTGTGCTATAATGTTGTTTCCTCATCACAAATACCTGGAGTTGTTCTTGGAGAGTTCTTCTCTTAAACTGAAAAAAACTTGTGATGTCATGTGGTAAAACAGGAAGTGCTCCACCGTGTTTATAAACTCCATACACCTTCACTAGAAACATTTGGAGGATTTCGGCCCCAGAATTGTCGAAACAAAAGGTAAAACGTGGTGAGACAGAGCATTTTGAGCTTTGGAGATGTAGACAGAATGATTAAAAATATGAATGAAACAAAAAAACAATTCTAGCTATGCTTTTGAGGAGATATTCAGTCCTTTCTTACTAAAATAGTGTACAAAGTTGGACTGAAATCAAGAGTAGTTCTGGGGTAGATGCTTCACATACTGACATTGATGTAAAGTCTTGGAAAAAGTCTGAACATTTGCTGTTATGTACTTGGGGTATGAGCAGTACTTTCTCATTTGAGTGCGTAATTTGAGGATGCGTTTTGAAAAATAACACTGCCACTCTTCAACATTATCCTTCATTTTACATCTCAGAAGTGCAAAAAGATTTCCACAACTAACCGGCAAAAACGCAACAGTTGAACAATTTGAAATGATGATGTTTGGGATAAAATATCTAGAATCCTTACTCTTTAAAGGTGCAGTATGTAACTTTTCTGGTCAAGGGTATGCAAATGGTGTCCATGGAGATGTTCCAGAGCGTAGCATTAAATATATCAATATGGTATTTATTCAAAAAACAAGTGATTTCTTTCATTTTTTCTGGAAAAAAACACAACAAATACACCACAACACAACAAAAACCACAACACACCCAAAAAAGCCACATCGGAAGTGGCTGCGGGACTCTATTTTCCGATGGACCAAGCGAGCGGGAAGTGAATAGGAAAAGTTGAAGAAGAAAGAAGAAGAAGAATGTGAAAAGTAAAGGAACAGAGAAGTGAATGAACTTGAAAAGTAAAAGTAATTTATCATTTTGTGGCCAGGATCAATGTCACTGTCTGGCCGTCGTAAATAATTTCCCACTTGATCCTCTTCGCTTGGTCCGTCAGAAAATAGAGTCCCGCAGTCACTTCCGTTGTGGCTTTTTGTTGTGTCGTGGAGTGTGTACCGTAAATTCCGGATCACAAGCCGCTACTTTTTTTCTACACTTTCAACACTGCGGCTCGTAATATGAAGCGGCTTTTTTATTTTTTTTTTTCATCGCGGGAAAAACATGGACCAATAAAATGAATAAGTAGTTCACTGAGGTCCAATGAAATTGTATGATTAATCACAACTTCCTTATTTCAGTCTTTCTGCTAACCCTCATCAACATGGAGAATACCAGACAAAAAGCATATGATGCAGCTTTTAAACTAAAAGCGATCACTCTGGCAGTTAAAGAAGGAAATCGAGCTGCTGCCCGTAAAATTGGCATAAACGAGTAGATGGTGCGAAGGTGGAGGCTCCAGCAAGAAGAACTGAGCCAGTGTAAAAAGACAACCAGAGCTTTCAGAGGTAACCATAGCAGATGGCCTGAGCTTGAAAACTTTCTGGAGGACTGGGTTAACACGCAAAGAGCAGGCGGTGTTTCCGCTGTACAAATCAGACTGAAGGCTAAAGCGATCGCTACCGTGGTTTATTCCCAGAGCGCCAAGGTGTGTATGTGCATTTCGCGTGTGTGTGTCCCAAGTGTGTGAAGGTGTGTAAGTGCCTGTGGCGCGTGTGTGTCCCAAGTGTCACCAGTGAGCGAGTCCGTCCCCAGAGTTCAGCGGGGACGGCGTCATGACCCATCCCGGAGGCGCTCCAGGCGGCGGGGACGCAGAAGCGAACCCCCCGCCTAGTCTTTGGCCAGCGGTTTATAATATGGTGCGGCTCATATAATTACAAAATTGATTTTTCTTCATAAATCTGAGCATGCGGTTCTTAATCGGGTGCGCTCTGTAGTCTGGAATTTATGGTATTTGTTGCGGCGTTTGCCATTTGTGATGAGGAAACAACATTATAACATAGCTCAGAAAGTAGCATCATACAGGCCCTTTAATAACCATAAAACTTGATGAAATACACGGTCTGGCGCCTGGAACATATATGACATATTTAAGTACGCAATCACTCCATTAATCAGTCATTTTTGCTTTTCTAAAATTAACGAGCTTTCATCATTAGCTTCTGATTGGCTCATTCATTACTCCGTTCCGATCCTGACAGTTTTATGCTCCGCACTGTAAAACCTGCATGTAAACGCTGTGAGGGAGTAGGTGAGGACATCATCGAAAACGCACAGATAACACGGACGGCTTTGCGCTAATGGCTTCTTATCAAACGCGACGCCATTTTGGATTTCTATAGCTACTCTCGTCTCGCTCTCCGCTCCTGTGATGTAAATAAAAGGTCATTTCTGAAGTGCTAAAACGGAGCGATAACCGACCAGGCGGGCTGCACTGTGAGCCAGTGGGGATGAAATGTCATATGCCAACATGCAAACCCAGTGTTGCGCTGGCTTGGTGCGGTGCCCGGCGAATTGGCACGGACAAATTGGACACTAAACGGATAGGCGGGCAGCACCATGAAAACACAAAATAATACAATTCGGACACAATGGCAGAGGATTCCAGGGAAAATTGTGATTGGCGGTTTACATGATATAATAGACATGTTAGCCATTTGAAACAAGAGGTTATTGTGGAGGATTTGGAGCTTTTTGGGATCTTCGGGGGGTCAGTCAGATTAGGTTTTTGTTTTTTTCTCTGGGGGTGTGAAGGAAACTAAAAGCACTACGCTGTCTGAAGCTCTGTTACTCACGCTAAACTTTAATGTGCGTTTTATTTTAACACAATCTGACCAGAAAGAGCTGATTAGTTTGGAACTACAGAGATTATTTGTGCTTTTAAAGATGCGCATCATAACTTTTCTGGTTTTTAAAGATTTTTTTGTTTGTTTTTAGCTCGTGTGACTTGTGTGGTTCTCTGTGTCTTTTAGTTATGCTTTTTTTAACCTTTTTATTATTTATTGGTATTCTTGCCCTTATTTGATTAGTTTTATTGTCTTAATGAGGACTAGCAGAGTTAAGTAGAGCTTTATTTTATACTTCGACTGGATTTTATTTGATTAGTAACACGCCCCGTGACCAACATCATCAATCTGTCAATTACACAAAGTCTGTTTCCAAATATATGGAAACCAGCTCTTGTTACTCCCATTTTTAAAAGTGGAGATCCTCATTCCATATCAAACTACAGACCCATCAGTATTCTTCCCACAGTGTCAAAACTTGCAGAGAAACTGGTAACAAAATAAATCATCAACCACATTAACACCTCACCATTTTCTCTCCACCCTATGCAATTTGGCTTCAGGGCAAATTACTCCACCGAAACTGCAACATGCTTCTTCACTGAAAACATCTGAGCTCTCTTGGACCGTGGGGGGGCTGTTGGTGCCGTTTTCTTGGACCTTAAAAAGGCCTTTGATACTGTTAATCACAAAATCCTACTGTCAAAACTATGCAGCTTCAACTTCTCCATAGATGCACTTAAATGGATTGAATCATACCTCACTGACCACTCCCAACATGTCCGTGTCCAGTCATTTAACTCTTCAGCTCTCAGTCTATCCACCGGATTCCCACAAGGATCAAATTTAGCACCTCTACTGTTTGCACTGTACATAAATGACCTCCCGTCTGTTTGTGATGACGTATCTATTCAAATGTATGCCGATGACACAGTAATCTATGTTCATGGTAGCAATATCACTCAAGTAGCTGAAAAGCTTACAAATGCTATGGTCAACATCACAGCTTGGTTGAAGAACTCTTGCCTGCAGCTAAATACATCAAAAACAGTAGCAATGTTCTTCACCAAGGCTAACAATATCTCCACTGTTGAGCCAGAGGTTGTAGTGTCAGGGGAAAAGCTGCAGATCGTCCCAGAGTGTAAATACCTGGGAGTTGTAATTGACACAAAACTAACATTCAAATCACATATAAAAAGGGTCTGTAATAGAATCAAATTTAACCTCAGTCACTTCAGACACATCCGCCATCAGATGTCCATACAGGCTGCAAAAGTATTCATGCACTCCATGATCCTCTCTCACGTCTCATACTGCTTCCCCATCTGGTCATTGGCTGGTGTCACATCCCTCAAACCTCCGCAATCGCTGTACAAGAGAACAATAAAAACCCTGGACAGGAAACCCAACAGTACTCATCACTGTCCAATTTTACAAAAACACAGATTACTCAGCTGGGAAAACATGGTCAAATATTCAAACTTATGTCTCATATACAAAATTATTCACAATCTCTCATCCCCTCCTCTTCATCAGTTTGTCCACATTCGAACAGCCGATCACAGTAGGACCAGAGGTGCATCCAGAGGGGACTGGATTATTCCTGTGTTTTTGGTCAAACTGCTTTTTTTGTTCGAGCTGCTTCTGAGTGGAACATCACCCCCATAATGATCAGAAACTCAACCACATACAACTTCTTTAAGACTCAGTTAAAGAAATGGCTCATTGACAATCAGACCTGTCAACATTAACTGCCTCCCTGCTGCCATCTTGCCCTGTGTTTGTATGTGTGTGTATGTGTTTGCTTGTGTGTGTTCATGCACCTGTCTGTTGTTGCCTGACTGCTGATCTGTTGTGTCTACATTGTACATTTTAGCTTTACTATATTTATTGTAATTGTAATTTTGTGTTGGACACTTTTAATCCTACTCTTGTTCTTGTAGGGCGGCTTTTACCATCTGTCTGGGGACTGCAGGTGAAAAATAGCCTTTGGGTTAACCCTGGCATATTTACAGAAATGTTCATTAATATGCGCTGTCCCTGAAATAAATAAATAAATACATAAATAAATAAAATAAGTATTTGGTTTTATTTGTATTATGCAGCACTTTGGAAACTGATTTATTTACGCAATGTGCTATATAAATAAAGTGGATTGGATTGGACTAACTTTTCTTGTGTAGAGTGACAGCACTACTCTACACTACCCTTAAGTAGTGTAGCCTTTCAAATAGAAATTCAAATGCAGTTTTAAGAGTTGAAAGACATTGCAAAGACTAATCAGCTATGTGGTAACAAAAAACACATTTAAAAAGCAAGATTCTGCTAAATCAATTCTTTTTCCACATGGGGCCACATGAGAGACAGAAAATATTGTGTCAGCCCAAAATGCTTAACTCAATTCTGCATAATATGAATTGTATTTCTTTATAAAAAGCAGGAAATCGCATTGTTTTGTCAAGTTGATCAGCCTGGTAAGAGTTTATGTTATGAAATTACAAAAAATTTAATAAAAAAACACCTCTAAAAGAATTGAGTTCAGCATTTCTTGATTTACAATGTGTCTAACAGTCAAGCGTGAGTGAATGTGTGGTTGTGTTGATTTTGTTGTTTTGTTTTTTCTATGCTTATTTGCATGTATGTAGCCGACTGTCTGCCCTATTGTATCTGTCTTCTGTTGTTGGACCCCTCGAGAACAAGGTGGTGATACATCTCAAGTAGTTTATCCTCCAAACAAATACATTCTAAACAAACCTCTAAAATAAAAGCAATTCAGCTTTAGTCCATGCATGAGGTAAAATGCTAAAATATTTTGTAATTCCAAATTAGCTTAAAGGGGCCGGTCAGAGTCAACCAAAGAGCTGTATGTGGCCCAGGAGCTGTACAATGCCCAGGTCTGTGCTAAATGTTCGCAGTTTATAATGTTTCCAAAAGGCTTTTATGGTTATTAGTCACCACATAGCTGATTAACCCTGAGCAAGCTTGCAAATTTATTTTTATTATTATTATTTTTGTAATGCCCATGGTAAAAATAAATGAGAAATTTAGTTCCAGAACCAGGGAGTGGGCGGTCACCCTTGAGCTTCATTTCACTGTCCACGGATCAGGCACCAGAGAAACTTTATAATGGGGATTTTTGTGTCTTTCCTGGCTCAGAAGTTTACTCCGAACACTGCAAAATGCCCACATATCACACTGAATTACATTTTGAAATAACTTAAATTGGATTTTTTTTTTCTAAAACACACCTAACATCCCTTAAGGCACGCTGTAGTTCTCCTTCACACTGGTGGAAAATCAATCCTTTATCTGCATAGATACAGCATAGATACGATGCCCTCACCACCCTCCACTGCTTAGACATGTGTCGTTCCCATCACACCCTCAAAAATGGAAACCCAGACAGTTGTTTTACCATATACGGGCGCGACTTCCTTTGGAACTGGCACTCGTGTCTGAATCACTGAGGTGTGAACTTGAATACGGACTCACTTCAAATTGAATCTCTGGAAAAACGATCCACAAGGGACTCCCTTCTCGAGAGCCGGCCACCTGATCTTACATAACTCTCTTATTTACAGTAACTACAGTTTGATACTGTTTGAGCTGCTGTATAAATAAAAAGGCGAGTCTATGGAATAAACTAACTAATGTGATGAATATTACATAAGGAAATTTAGCAATGTGTGGTTAAAGGTTATGGGGAAACGATGCAGAAAAGCGTGTTTTGTTTTGAAGATGTCGCAAACTCGGTGTGAAAATGAGATGTTATCTTGAGAACGCATAATGGTTTTCATATCTGATATTATTTCAAACTATTGGACAATAAACTGTTGTAAACAGCTTTCTGCAATATTTGTTATTCGTTGACTATGTCTTTACCTACAACATTCACAATCATCAATTCTGAATAGATGTTGGTACAGAGATATAATGTGATAAACAATAATATTAAAACTACTTTATTCCACTGACAGAATAACAATAAAGCAGGGTTATCCTAGTCAAGCAGTTTGAAATAGACAATATCATTAAAAAGGCCTGGGCTGCAACAAATAAATAACAAAATGAACCAATAATTAGCCATAGAAGTGACTTATTTAACCTTTTACAGCTCAAATGTAATGTCTAAAATCCCACATCTCCTCAAAGAAACTGTGCACATGATAAATAGTGAGCTCTAAAATATATTGTTCCAGCTTTCATATGTTGAATCATGACGGGCCCACCACAGGTACAATCCTCCAGCTAAAGTCTTCCGGACCAAGACTAGTTCAAGATCCGGGGATGGGTCCCTGGGCTGTACGGCAGAAGCTCACTGCTCCTGACGGCTTGGTCCAGCAGCACTGGTTGAAGGATGGGTCAAAGAATGTAAAGAATGAACTTGGATCACAAGAGCTCAGTGAAGTATACACCTCAAGTCAGAGTGCTGCTTTATTAAAATATGTTACTCAAGTAGGAGTAAAAGTACTGAAAAGAAAGCGAGAAGAAATGAGTAAGGATGCACAGGTACAATACTGGTATTAGATATCGGTGCCAATACTCAAACAATGGTGCATCAGATATCAGTTTAGCCGATATGTTGGTTGGACGTAAAATTAAACAATAAATTGATGTAATAGAATGATCTACTGGTAGTTGGCCCAGAAACTTTTATTATATTTAAACTTTTATTTATGCAAATTTGTTCTGTGGTTGCTTGAGGGATGAATAACAATTTGGATTTTTAACACATTTGGACCCATTATTATGTTATTATTATGTCTTATTTTATTTTTGTTTTCAAAGTGCACTGCGTAACATTCCAAGTGGAGGGTCCACCACCTGCTTGTTTCAATGGAAATGTTATTGCTCTGTCCACATGAGAAATTGAAAATATTGGGGAGGCCCGGGCCAAAATGCTCAATTCTGCATAATATTAATGATACTTCTTTATAAAAAAGCCCTAAATATCATTGTTTTGACGCGCTGGTAAGGTAGGTAAGAGTTTATGTTATGACTAAGCAATGAAAAAGTGAGACTGTCTTACAAAAATGTCAACTCTGAAATAAAAACAAAGCAGCTTTAGTCCATGCATGAGGTAAAATGATAAAATATGTTTATTTTGTAATTCCAAATTAGCTTATAGGGGCTGTTCAGAGTCAACCAAAGGACCAGGAGCTGCACAACGCCCAGGTCTGGTCTAGAATGTTCCATAGTATAGATTATGTATCACATGAGAGATGAGCAGGTTACAGCACTACGCTACATTACAGTTCTGTTCTGTGGAGAGTCGCCCCATTCACAAAAAGAAAGTATTTTTGAGCAATAGAAACACCCGTAGTGAATGAACGCTAGATGGATGTGTTTAATGTCACACCGTGAAACATTCCAGACATCTCCATGGAGACAGTAGAGGTGTCAGAACTGTAAAAGCTGGACCAGTGCCTCCTTCATAACTACAGAAAACACAGAGATTTAATAAGATAATTCTCTTGTGTGAAAATATTCCATTATACATTACGGCGCTGTCCAAACATGCCATTATTGAGCAGAGGCTTGTTTTCCTGCAGCTTTCCTGTTTCCGGACTACGGCACGCTCATGTGGACTCCCCTCCCATAACCCACATTTTGTCCTATTTAGTTTGGCGTCCAATTTCCCAAAGACACTGCGGCGCGCTCTCCCCTTCCCGGTGCCCTTCCCTCCGTACCCCGCACAGCCTCATTCATTTACGGCCACGTTTTAACCAGAGGTGGCTGCCAGATCGGGCTTGGCTATAGCAGCACCGCCACACAATCGCACAGCTGGGAAAGTGTGTAGACAAAGGTAATGAAAAATAAGGCAGCAGACCCCAACCGATTTTTATTAATAGCGAGGTGTTCTAATTATTTTCTGGCAACTTGTTGGATCTGGCTGACGGTATATGACCCAACATGAGCCCTGTTAATAATGGAACCGTTGCAAAGTGGAGTTTCGGGGCGTGTGGAGAGTGATGCATTGATTCAAGGATTAAAAGTAATAAATATAGAGCGATTACTGCCAGGCCAACAGCTGAAGTACACTACCAAGTGCAGTGAGGAGTTTTTGATTACGGTAACGTTTTGAATATAGAAAGAGCCTTACAATCAGCATATTTTTACAGAGAGCACTGGTACCGCACTGTTTCCTTATCAAAAACATACCCAGAGTTTCGTTTGGTTTCATTCACGCATGTTTAACACACAAATCCTGTACATTTAGTTCGAATTTTCCACTCAAACAAAAACACTCGGTAAGTATAGTCGCTGTTATCTTGAACACCACTACGAAGTGACATCACAAGGTGGAACAGAGCATTTTGAGTCTGCGGATGTAGATGGACGAATAATGTAAGATTACTGAGGCATACGTGAATGCAACAAAACAACTCCAGGCATGTTTTTGTGGAGGAAACAAGTCAATTTTGCATACATATAGGACCTTTAATATAAGACTGGGAAATATGACCAAAAAAAAAAATACTAATATGAAAATAAATAAATAAATCCCGCACTTTCTTTCCTATATCGCTGTAACTTTTTTTTTCTTATTAAAATGAAAATAAAATGCATTTCCTGAACACAATCAGACTTTCAAATAGACGTTTAAACATTTCACTCTAAATATTGGTCCAGTTTCTTCTTCCAGACTACACACACTTCCTCACAGATGATTGGCTGTAGACCTCTCAATTAAAATGATCCATGCATATCAGTGACGAGAATTGGACATTACAGAATCCCAATCTTTATTTAAAATGTGATTGAATTAACGGTACGGACAGAAAATGGACTATTATGAGCTTTGAGCAGTGTAAAAACATACCTGGAGTCATACCTGGATCATATAACCCTTTATTCGTCTGTCTCCAAAGCTCGAAATGCTCTGTTCCACCTTGCGATGTCATGAAGAGGTAGTTTTCAAGTGAACAGCTCCTTTTTACCTATATGGAGCACTTCCTGACTTCGCAAGGTGGAAGGAGTGAAAGGAGTGTTTTCTGTTTGTGCGTTAAACATGTGTGAATGAAACAAAACACAACTCCAGGTATGTTTTTGACGACGATACGACGTTATAACATGTAACGTTTGCTTGCACAACTGAATAGGAAAATATTTTACCCCTGAATTATGGTTTGAAATCCAAAGTTTTGTCAATTTAAAAGCTATTAGGCCCAGATTGCGTTTAGAAAGTTCTTTTTTAGGCAGAGCTTTGCAATGTTGAGTGGTTTTGGAGGACTAACCCAAGGACACTGAACAGTTGGCTGGAATACTAGAATATGGTCGGTCACACATTACCAAAAGGCTGCTGTGGTCACTGTCACAGGGTCCTTGAGCACCCCTGACTCTTTTGTCTGCAGCTAATGGGAAACTCTATGGTAAAAACGTGATGCTGAGGTGATTTTTTTTTTCCATCTTGTACCAGAGCCTCATTCCAGTACTGAAAGCAGCGAAGACGACGATACTACTAAGATTTAAAATGGACTTTTTCACTCTTTTTCATTCATTCACCACATACTCCACACAACATCGCACCCTTATGTAACAGATAACCCCATGTCAGTCACTGTTTCATCTTTTCATTACAACCTGTTGTATTTAAGTGAGATATATTTAGTTTTAATTTGTATTATTTTATTATTGTAATACTATTTATATATATATTTTTTACAATTGTGTAGTTATGCCTTTTGTTTTTTGATTTTTGCTTTGTTATACTATTGTGTGAGCTACCGTGTCCAAACAATTTCCCTTGTCGATCAATAAAGTTTGTTTATGTCTGTCTCTGTGTCTATGGTAGAAAGCCAGTTATTGTTACCGGTGCTGTAATACCAGATTTATTTATTTCTTTACTGTATGGATTTTTGGAAAACCTGCTCTGGAACTCAGTGAAGTGAAGAATTTGATGTTAGGAATGCACTGGGAAAATGAGGAATGAGTTTGGACTACTGCTAAAAATAAATGGAAAAAACAAAATGCAAGGAATACACAACAACGGTTGATTTTGTAACATATAGGACTACACTTTCTATCTATTTATTGTTAATGCAAAAAGAGCAACAAAGCACTTTACTAACTTTACTACAAACTGTTCTTGCATACATACTTACTACCTTAAGACCAATAGTCGGACCCTTATAACTAGTGAAAATTATACTTAAAGGTCATAAACTGTGCAAAACTGTCTTAAGTGAGCTTTTAGTCATGTGATAATGCTGTTACCGCATCAAAAACATGAAGCAATAGTTTTCAAGTTAACTGTTACACTTTACCTTTTGTTTCATAGAGATTGGAAATCCCACGGCTGAAATGATTGTTTCCCGTGAAGGTGTATGGAGTTTAAAAACACAGTAGAGCACATGACATTATTAGGTCGAACAGGGTGTTTTCAGTTTGAGAGAAGAACTAAATCTGCAGGGTTTGTGTGTGAAACATCTGTGAATGAAACAAAACAACTCTAACACAGATCAGAAAACAGCGAAATATGGGCCCCTTAACTAAAGCTAATATAAAATTCTCAAACATTGCCATCTCCACTACTCGAAAACATCGCATTCGGGGATGAGTTTCCACCATTTCCCGAGGCAGTCTATTCAAATTCAGATAAAAACAAACTGAAGTATATTTTAAATGGCACCAAGTTTGCCTATAAACTTAACAGGCAGAGTCCACCAGCTGTTCTCCTGTACTGGCGCTAAACCGTCAGCTGTGGCTTGGGCCCGGTTTGCCCCGAGGATACTGTCCATTGGGGATGAATTATTGACTCTCCCGGTAATTCCCAGTCTCGTTCCAATGCACGTGTATGGCTCCCAGCTGTGTACTGGGATCCGCTCCCTGTACACCAGCTCAAACCTGCCCCTCTCCTGTCAAAATCCCTGTCGTTTTTCCATTATTCACTGTCTGTAGAGCAGCTTCGGGGCTTTGATTGCCAGTGCAGGTTTCTTCGTAAGTGTCTGTATATAGCGTAGAGCTCCCACCAAGCTTCCGGTCTGTTGTCTAACCTCCATTAGCCCAGTTCTGTCCGGGTACCAAAGACAAAATGGTCCGTGAGGTAACTGGGATTTGGGAAGCACAAAAGGTGTTTCCCTGGAAGTAAGCGAGCAGTTTCCCTGTCTAAAACGAACCGTGCCCATAAGCCCTTTGGCACGTTGTTGGCGCTCCCAGTTTGTGGTTGCGTGCACAATTAGAACAGCTTTTCCAGATCGCAAAGTTGCTGAAGGGCACAAAACAGTCTAGGTAGAAGTATTAAATTCACATGGATGTTAATTTTACATTTTCCTCCGTGCTAACTTCAATATCGATAAATAAAAAGGAGAAAAGCTTAGTGTGAGATGGTGTAATCCTTGAATCTGACGGTGATTCAGTTATACAAGACTACATTCATACCTATATCCTGTCAATCACATCATCTTTGCATTGTTTTCCTTACAATCTCGTGTATATAGTCGAGATATATCTTTTAATTACTTTACTTCTGTAAGTTTATTTTCACTTGTGCATCTACATTTATTTATTTCATGCCTTATTTGACACCAGTCTCTTGCCATTTTCGCTACTTTTTTTGTCCCATTTTCTATTAAAATACATTGTGATGTGTAGTCATTTTCCTTATGGATCATTAATGTCTGTTATAGTAAAAAAAAATAAAAAATGCTGTGTGACATCTGAATACAACATGTAAGACCCCAAATTTTGTTATTTTATTGTATTTTTATTGTATTTATTTATTTAATAGTGGCTGGAGATAGTGGATAAAGGAAAAGGATTATTTTCTAAGCACAGGACAATACAGGATTATACAAACATGCTGCTAATGATGTGGGAAAGAGTTCATAAAAGTGGATTTTACATCATATGGTAGTCTTTTGTGAGGAAAATACAGAGTAGTCTCTTTTGTTACTGCTGTTTACCTCAGTCTCAGCTTATATATGTCATGTCATCCTCTCCTTTGCTGGTCTAGAACAACATCAGCCCACTTAGTTTCAGGGAAAATGCAAAGAGCTGGTTGCAAAGTACGCGCTGATTTGAAAAACAAGTCTTTTATTTCACCGATATGCCCCATTGTGAGGCTGTCTGAGCAAATGCTGTTTGAAATCAAGGACATTTTGAAGTTGGCAGGATTAATGTTATCCTCTATTCATGTGTTTATGCAGTCACACAAAGAGGCACGACTCAGATACTCTTATTGTCATTGGGGCTGCAAGGGTGTACCAAAGTGCTCTTGGGACTGGGTAACGGAAGTGATTTTGAGTTTTACTTAAATTACTAATTGCTACACTGCACAAAGTAAGTTAGCACTGTTTAAATTAAGAATATTTGTTTCCTTAATTTTTGTAGATATAATTTAATTTAGTAGATTTTAAAACATTAACATTGTGGCCATACCGGCTCATTAAAGCCTGATGCCGTCAGATCTCAGAAGCTCAGCAGGGCCAGGCCTGGTTAGTACTTGGATGGGAGACCACTGGGAATTCCAGGTGCCACAGTGGGGCGCCAGTGGCAAAAACTGTCCTAGTGTCCTTAGGCAAGACACATCACCCACATTACCAAGTATGAAAGTGGTGTGTGTGTGAGTGTTAGTGGTGGTCAGAGGGGCCGATGGCGCAGATTGGAGCCTCGCTTCCGTCAGTCTGCCCCAGGGCAGCTGTGGCTACAATAGTAGCACCACCACCGGGTCTGGAGTGAATGAATAATGCTCTGTAAAGCGTCTCTGAGTGTCCAGAAAAGCTATAAGCTATATAAAACTGATGCATTATTATTATTATTATTATTATTATTATTATTATTATTATTATTATTATTATTATTAAATATTTATACTGATTTTTTAAAAAGTAATCATTTCTCCTCATGTATTTGAGCAAAACATCTCTTGGCTCAGTGCAGAATCAATGTCTGAATCAAAGTGTTTTATCGTCCGGGAAACAGGAAGTGTACAGTTAGCATGCTAATTGTTGTTAGCTTTACTGTGACTCCACTGTCATGAAAAGCACTTACAAATTGATTGGGATGAATAATGAGAAATTAACTAGTTCTATTTTTCACATTTTAATGTTGATTTTTTTGTTGTTTATTTTCACTTTTGTTATCTTTTAACAATTTCACACAAAATAGTCGTTAGAGTTGTTGTTAGAAAAGTTGTTAGAACCGTCTTTCTTTAACTTTCTTTCTGTATTCACACAATGAGAGTGTATTATGACGCCACCTGTGAGGGTGTATGAGGGTGCTCTTGGGACACTAAGTAGCCCAAGAATCAGGAAGTGTATGGTTGGCATGCTAGTTGTTGTTAGCATTAACCTTACAATCAGATTAGGCTGAATAATTAGGATGATCTGAATTGTCAATTAGTTCTATTTGTCCAATTTTTAAGTTTGTAATTTGTGCTTATTATTATTGTTGTTGTTGTTGTTATTATTATTATTATTGTATTTATTTATTTATTTATTTATTTTTAATTTCACACAAAAATGCTCTCCAGTAAGTTATCAGAACCTTATTCAGCTTTTTTTTTTTTTTTCTGTGAGGGTGTATGAAGGTGCTCTTGGGTCACTGGCTAGCCCAGGTGTGTGGTTACCATGCTAGTTGTTGTTAGCTTTACTGTGACTCCACTCCGCCCATTAAAAGTTGTGAAAAACACTTACAAACTGATTAGGTTGAATAATTAGGATGCTCTGATGAACTCACTGTGTTTTTCAGTTTTTTTTTTCTAACACTTTCTCCCAAAGCCCCTCTCCAGTACTCCCCCATTCAACTTTTTCCAGCATTCACACAATGAGCGGCGGTATTATGACGCTGCCGGTGAGGGTGTATGAAGGTGCTCTTGGGACAGTCGCCAGTCGCACGGGCAGCGCTTATCTCCGGTGCGTGACAAGGTTGCTGGGAGTGGATAGAAGAGGTTGAAGAGGGATGGCAGGCCAGCTCACCCGCTTATGCATATGTATGTTAGGGTTCAACCAGATGGGACCAGAGCCAGTGACAGTGTGAAGGCCCCCAACACCTGTGTGCTCCCCCAGCCCCGGATCAAAGCGCTTTGTCTGAATATTTGATGAAAAATGCGAACTGCACTGACATACGCGAGGGGGGCATTTTTGACAAGGCAAAGACGAGTGCACTTAAGAACAAGACCCAGGGGAAGCACGCCACCGCCGACCCGTGAAACCATATGGAAATTATACGTGTACACGGCACCGGTAATTACAACATGCATATTCAAATCTGCTCACAATGTACTCATACATATGGTAGAGATGTTGCAGTAGACAGAGGAGTGACAAGCCTCAAAGTACATGATTTAATAACGACGCTGAAATTCAAATTCTCGTACATGTAGTTTACCCGTGAGGATACAGTATGTGGAACAGAGGATACAGTATGTTTTATCAAACTTAGGCCATGATGTGTTGATACTTTGCAGTGACATCTTGCTAGGGATGTTTATGGTGGAATGTTCAGCAGTTACAAAGGTGACACAATGTACACAACATTAGCAAATTCTGGGGAAAAAAAGGTTTTGAGACAACACACTTTCAGCAGCCTGTGATCAATACAAACTTTTATAGTGGCAACAAAGAGCGACAACTGAAGAACTGTTGGTTAATGCTATTTAATTTTATGTTTGTTACCCTGCATGCTATTGAATGTCGGTAGTCGATAAAGCCGAGTCAGTTCTCCCGACAGCCGTTGTAAATGTGTTTCATTGCAACAGTTGGGGAAAACACAGATGCCCGAGAAAGTTTAATGTATCGCGAGCTCTTGCTAATAAATAGAGCTATCATTAGGGGACGGCAAGTAAATTATGGCAGTTTGACTATTACATGTTCAGAAAAAAACGTGTGTCTACTGTCAAATGATGTGAAAGAAAGTCTAAAAGTCACTACAAAAGACACTATCTCTACACATATCAAAATGACGTAAATCGACTCGGTCTACACCAAAACTAGCCTGAGTTTGTGTTTTGGAAGCCCGATTTGATTGGCCGTTCCATTGCACATTCTCGAGGTGGAGGTCGGTTGTCCCCAAGTCCTGACCGTAATAGAATGACATTCACAGCATTAGACTTGTTTAACAGTACAAATCAGCTCATCTTGTGTTGAATTAAAGCTCAGATTAAACTCTATTTTGAGTAACAGAGCTTCAGGCAGAGCAGTGCCTACAGTTAGCGTCACTATCTCGGAAACGTTAATGAGATTAGCTGCAAAATATCAACTGATGAAAATTTGGTTTCACAAAAGCCCAATTATGCATCATTACAACCAAATAATGCACATTTTACCTACATTTTACCTGCTGTGAGGCCAATCAACAAAGAAAACAAACATTTACCAATAAAAAGAGGCCAGGTTACAGCAAGATCTGTAGATTTTTGTTTTGTATTTTTTGACAACCATATTGAGGTTTTAAGAATTAAGAATATGCTCCATATACTATCTTTTCCTGTCCAGAAATCTATATAAACAACTCATCTTTTCAAAGGTTCCATCATTGCGTCTACCCGTCTAGAATGTGAGATGCGATTACTTGTACCTGCATTGCTCCTATGTTCCTTTCACTTTCAAAAGACACTTTACATCAATGCCCCAATCCTCTAAAGTAGATTGCGCTCCCGTCTCATCAATAGTAACATATGGCCTCAGATTCTCGCCCTGATTTGTATTGCCGCTAACGACAAAGATATATTTTATCATTCCCTGTTGCCAATATTTATCGGGAAAGCATGGGGTCGTCAATAAAGCTAAAATTGAATGTTTGACTTTGTTTACAGCCTGGAGCGTGACTCAGCCGTGA
Organism: Odontamblyopus lacepedii; assembly: GCA_034769755.1. Lineage (NCBI taxonomy): Eukaryota > Metazoa > Chordata > Actinopteri > Gobiiformes > Gobiidae > Odontamblyopus > Odontamblyopus lacepedii. The sequence goes on from CM068366.1 coordinate 11,190,917, forward strand.
CCTTTCAGCTTGGTGAAGCTATACCCTTCCTTTATAATGAATAGGGGCTCAAGCTCTGACGCTATGCAAGTAAACTGGATACAAGTGTTAGTAAGAAATGCAAGCTTTATTTTCTTAAGGACAAGTTGGTCGTTTTGAGTTTTGTTTTTCCCCTGAAAGACACAAGGAAAACAAATGTGTAAACTTGTAATGGTCTCGCAGATGTGGCGATGGTACGTTCGGGCAGCCTTGGTCATTTGTATCCATCTTTTTGTCGTTTGGAGGACTGAGCCTGGAAGGGCATGCACGGCCCAGTGGTGTTTTTAAATATTTATTTTGTTTAACTTTTTAAGCATGTCCCAGAGAAGGCTGGTCTTAGATGAGTTCACTTACAAGATGGAAGATCTCTGCATAAGAGCGTGTTTAATATTGTACCAAACAGGGCTTACGTTATGGCATTTTTACATGGGTTGATAAAGAGTGATAAGAGGTGCTTTTTAGCAATGGTAATTTTTTTTTAGTTTTGCTGGTTTTATAGCCTGGTTGGCAAAGACTTTTTTTCTATTATATTCAAGAGTGTGCAGTCTGGGGCCTGTCTTATCTCTCAGAAATTCTCATGGAAAGATGTTGATAGTCTCTCCATTTAGGCTCTGTATCTGATGTTTACTGTATTAAAATTATGAAAACATTTTTGCAGTGGTAAAAACTTATGAGTTTTTCTAATAAAATTCCCAGCATTATAAGTATGCTTTCCTAACATTCAGAAGCCAGAGTGAAGTTTTGTCTTCACAGTAGTGCTAAAAATAACTAGCATGCTAAGAGCATATGATAAAAACACTAGAATTAGTTGCAGATGACACGCAGTGGTCCCATTTTGACCCTTAGAGCTGGTTTTACAATATAAATAAGTACTGGGGTAAGACAAATTTGACTTTAGTACATGAAAAAAATAATGTAATAAAATGTGAAGATATTTACTCAAATTGCTCCAGAAATATAAAGAAACAACACAAATGTTTGTATTATATACAATGAGAGCGCAAAGAAGACAGTTGTATTGGTACTTTGCAATGACATCACACTGGGGATGTTCTACATATATCTCTATGGTCGAATGGTCAGGAGTTTGCCATGTAGACATAATGCACACATTAGGAAAAACTGTCCAAAAAGTTTGAAGAAAATTTGAAGAAAAACTACAAAATGGATTTAAACAGCGTATTTTCAGGAGGCTGTGATCATTAGGAGTGTTCATGGTTCTGTTTAGGAGTTTGATTCCAACAGAAAAGATGAGAGTGACAAACTGAAAAACTGTTGGCTAATGCTACCTAACATGTGACTGTAATTTTCTGTGTGTGGGAGACTTGTTTAGCAGTACAAATCAGATCACTTTGCCTTACTTAAAGCTTGAACTCTGATTTGAGTAACAGAACTTCATACAGAGCAATGCTTACAGTTAGCATCTCACCCGCAGGGAACGTAGACGACATCAGCTACAAAGCATCAACAGACACAAAATTCCAAACCAAACACTTGCGTCACCATATTGAGCGCCGCTGTTTCGACAAATGCCAGTTAAGTCGTCATAATAACAGTAGCTCCACTCCTGATGACAGACGCTCTGATTAAACCCGAGTGCGGAGCAGAAGTACTACATCTTTTGTTACCTGAAGAAAAAAACTATTGATTTACAGCTCTACGGGTTCGCAGATGAGACAAAGACTCGGGCGTGTCTTGAATGACACCACAGGGAGCACAATAAGAAGCATTGGAACGTATTGACGTGACTGCTGTTATGGTAGATTGCTTACACTTGCAGTCATTACAGAGCTGATACTGAATTATAAGGCGGTGGTTGGTTGTCATTACACTGAGAGGAGCGCCAGTCGAACGAATTTGGAGTACCCATGAAAATTCCGATGGTACAGAAAGACTTGGGGTGATTTACGTCAGCAAAGATTCTTAAATCAACAGGTAGTTGCATGTTGTTTTGTGTCTTGGAGAAAAAACACATTTACTACTTAGTTTTAATGTGGTGGAACAGGGGGAAAAAAGTACTGTCTTAGCTATGCATGTGTTTTAGTACAAATTGCATGTTTTCCTAAAAAATGTATCATGATAATGCTTTGTATTTTATTTTATTGTATGTATGTATTTATTTATTTATTTAATGTCTTCAATTTTAATGTATTTATTTATTTCAATTTGTTTTATTGGAATGCTCCTTGAGATGTGCCAACTCATTTTCTAGGGGGTCCAAAAATCACAAAATATGAGTAAAAGTATTCAGTTGAATTGACCTTGAAGACTGTAGGGATGCAGTAAATACATACATTAATATTTTGCTGTTTTTCTCTTGTTTTTTACATTCAAATCAATTCAAACTTTTTTTCAGTTCTATAGCCTTCAGCATCACCCGGATCCACTAATATTTTGTTTGTGGTTTTTAGCATATGGCCAAAAGTAATGATGATCCTAATTCACTGTCACCATTTTAATGCTCCCGGCAACTTTTAGGCATATGCTTGAAATGTAGGTGATTATAGCTTTAGCCGTGCTTGATTATTCCAGTGTGCCGACTCAAAATGGTCCTTGATTGCCATTTGTTCCCTCAAGTCATTCAATGGATTAATTTATTCCGCTTGTGCTGTAATTCATTATATATGGCCACAGATAAAACTGCCGCTCCAAACACAGTTAATCATCTATTTTTGAAGGGCGTTATCAGAGTCGAATGAGTATTAAAGGAATGGTAGGTTACAACAAGAATAGTTTATAATGAAGTTTTTAAAGGTACTATAATGCACAAAATGGATTCTGGTGCGAGTTAAAGATGCACTGTGTACCATTCTAAGGTGGAGGGTTCGCTTCTTTGCCTGGAATGATCCGCAGTAGGGCATTAAACATATCGTTCTTGCATTTGTTCAATTACAAGTGTTTTATAGCTCAAAAACACCTCAAAAACATGATTTTTACCATGTGCAGGCTTGTCTCCATGTCTCCATTGTGACTGCTAAGTTAATTTCCATACAGTGAATGATCAAAGAAAAGCAGTGACATCTCCATGGAAACAACTACGTCGCGGACCCTCCACCAAAAATGTTACACTGTGCACCTTTAAGTCATGTAAGAATGTTGTTACCTCCTCAAAAACATACCTGGAGTTGTGTTTTGTTTCATTCACACGTTTTTTTTTTTTAGTGTTTATTAATAGTCTGTCTACATCTCCAAAGCATGCTCTGTTCCACCTTATGATGTCATGAAGTGGTAGTTTTTAAGTTAACAGGTCCCAGAATGCCAGTCACCTTTGTTTATGAGTGGCAATTCCAGGTCTTAAATCATCCAAATAATTCTAGTGAAGATGTATGGAGTTTAAAAACAAAGTGGAGCCCTTCCTGTGTTGCCACGTCACAAAGTGGAACAGAATGTTTTAAGTCTGAGAGAAGAACTCAGCCTAAATATGCAGGTTTTAAGTGTTAAACATGAGTGAATGAAACAAAACACAATTCCAGATATGTTTTTGATGATGAAACATTATAATGGATCAGAGAATAGCATAATATGGACCCTTTAATGTCATAGAATAGAAATTACAGACTCAAAAATGACCACAAATGCAAATTCTGCACATGGTAAAGTTAGCATGTAGAGAAGTTGTAGGCATTGATGTAGTGTATAGGATAAGAAGGTTGGCTTGTTCTGTACTAGTGCTGGTAAGTTATTTTGGGAAATGGGACTCGCCAAAGAGGTGAAACTGTGTGTCCATAGCATCGACCCAAAAGCAGAACACCTACCAGCTGCTCTCTGTCCAACTTTAGGTTTAGAATATGTTTCGAAAGCTCTTTACAGTCTATTTGAAATCTCAGAAATCTTTCTAATAGAGGGTATACAGCACCTACACGTATCCATGGAGATGTGAGTGTTTTGCCTGAAATGTTCCTCAATATTACATTAAATTCATACTACTAACCGCAAGCCAAGTTACAGGTCAGATCTGTGGAGAGGCGACCCGGCTCGCAGTAAGAACAAGTGTTTATGAAGGCATTTTATAAACCATAATGAAACGTAGATGGGTTTAATGCCATACTGTGGAAATCCAGGTCAAGCAACAACATCTCCATGGAGACAAGAAAATGAGGCGTACCACCACGAATATTGATTTACCTTGAATGCTCCACAGTATAGCATTACACTTACTAGTATATGCCTTCCATGTATACAATTACGGGTGTGTTTATGCTCAAAAATACATTGAAAAACACGTGTCAGCGGGATTGCCTCTCCACAGATCTAACCTGCATCTTTGCCTTATTGGGTCATCATCTCGTCTCTATGGATATCGACAAACTTAACGCCATAATGTGCAACTTCCGAGCATATCCATAGACAAACAGGTTGTGGACCCGCCACCAGAAAAGTTTCATAGTGCACCTTTAAAGCTAAAAACAAAAACAGAACCCCGAAACACTACAATCGGCGTAAATTTATGTTCGACAACGCCAGGCGAAAACAAGTCCGTCACGAGTCTCCATTTGAATAATCAGTAAACAACATTTTTCTTCACAGCAGCACTATGATTAAAATGTTAAATGCTTTGTGACTTATTTATATGCATAGAAGCCGGACCTAAACACCACTTAAAATGCAGCGATAACATGGAGTCTACAGTACAGGTGCAGAGGCCCGTCCCCCGCGGGCTCTCTGCTTCTCGACCTCTTGTTTGGGATTTCTGAGCAGCAGCGGGAAGCACATGGGGTCAGATACAGTCAGATGATAAAAACAAGGGTAACTACTGTGTGATTCCATATTTATGAAGGGGAGTATGGGTAATTTAAGGGAAGGGAAAGGCGAGCCAGGCACAAACATGACGTTGCCAGGTTTGGATGCAGGATTGATCTGAGCTGGAACCTGCTATGACAACAGTGGGAACATTTGTATTGTATTTGTGGCTGTTTGTTTTGCATTTTGAGTGTTCAATTCCATTCAAGATGGCATAAGCAGTATTAATGAAGTCCATCAATTAAATCATTACAAAGCTCTTCAAGTGATTCAAAAATAGATTTCACAATATTAACAAGTGTTTGTCTTCGCCACGAGCAGCTTTGATTATTAATATTCTTTTTCCCTGAACGGCGACGAAAATTCTCACATGGGGGTATAGAATCGACAGGTCCAGCGAAAAATTTGATAAAATAGGTATCGTGACAATTCCCGAAGCGACTCCACTCAAGAGCGCCCCCTGGAAGTTTCAAAATTTCCAAATGAATAGGAGACTGAATTGCATATTTTACTGTAAGTCAATGAAATTCAGAGCAGCGATAGAACTGTAGGAGACAAGCAAAAAAGCCCTATGACCAACAGGAAGTCGGCCATATTGGATCAAAGATTCACTACTGTTTTCACTACGTTGCAAAATGCATCTAGTCCCTCCCTGGTTTTTGGTCCAAATTATTTCAGATTTGACATGTTACATCTACAAACGTAGCTTTAGTTGCTATAGGAACTGATTCAACTTTCCCAGTTTTCACAATAAGAGAGAGAGGAAAAAAAATATCTCAAGCCATTATAATGATTCATGCAGTTACTGAGTTTAAGGTGAAAAAAAAGCATCACCTCAACATCATCACCTACATGATTCCATAGAAATTGAAAGTTAAAACCATACTACAAAACATAGATTTGTTTTGTACCATACTCCATCCATCCATCTTCTCCCGCTTAATCCGGCTGGGTCGCAGGGGCAGTTTGCTGCCCAATCCTCATAGCACCTGACCCCCCTATGAACCCCTCTGCAGGTGGTGAGCCCACAGGAGGGTGGACATTATGGTCCTTGATGTTAGTTCATAGGGGTGTCAGCATGTTTTGAGTTGATGGGGTAAACCGGAGCACTCAGAGGAAACCCATCCAGACACGGGGAGGAACATGGAAACTCCACACAGAAAGGCAACCTTCTTGCTGTGAGGCATGAGTGTTGCCACTCAGCCACCGTGCCGCTTTTGTATCATACTGTGGAATATAAAAGCAAAAGGCACATTTCCATGGAAACAACCAGGAGAAGGAGTCAGGTTTGTGGAGATGTAAGTTTGCTCACAGTAAGGACTCAATTATATTTTTTTATGTGTGTAATAAAAAAAAAACAACAACAATAAAAACAAAACAAAGAAACAAAAAAACATGTTATTTTCTTTTATTCCTCTTGTCTTTTTCTTGCCTGGGACTATTTGTTTCTTATGCTCAGTAATGAAGATAAAAAAAACAATTGTAGGCCAATTTTTCACTTCCCCTTCTAACTCTCTAACTTATTTCCTTATTTAGTAGAAAAGAGAAGAAAAGATGACCGCACTCTCAGCATGTTTCAACAACCAGAGAGTCCAGACTGCCCCTATACATACTCACACAGGGACCACAGACAGAGGGGGCAGATCCTGGGCCTCATGAATACTGTGGCGCTGCTTTACTGCACTGTGTGTTATAGTTAGTGACACAGCCCTCCCGTTTGGTAAAGAGGCCCCGCTGGAACGCAGCACACAAGTCAAGTCCAGCCAGGCTTTGAAGAGACATCATGTAGCATTTGGATAGCACTGGCAGAGACGCAGAGAAAGAGAGAAAGAGAGGGAGAGTATAACTGCAGTATCAGGAACTAAAACTGCGAATGTGAAAGCCAAATGGTGAAATTAATCTATGCAAATGACTAACAAAATTTCCATTGGGATGTTTAGGCTGGTTTCTATCTCACTGGCAAGTATAGTGTGTGTGTTTTGCTGTGTTTGCTTGTGAAATAGTGTTACATTCTCTGCTGTTCGACAAATAAAGCATTTTGCTGTAATGAACTACTTGATTGATACTGATGCCCTATCATACAATCATGTACCAAAACTGTAAATATGAATGGCAAAATCAATATTATATTTGGATTGTAAATTAGCTGTGGTAGACAAGTCAAGCAGTTTGTTTGACAGCTCATAGTCCTAATGAAGTAAAATATTGCATGGGAGGGCATCTGGTAAAGAAATCTCATTGTAGATCAGAAGAAAAGAACTCACAAAAGCGCCAATTGTCTTTAGTAAATTACATTATGCTTATCAAAAATGAATGAAAATGTTAAAGTGGGACTAAAAAACTTAACTCTTCCCACATGCGGATTTCAAACAGGACTAAATAAAAATATTGAGGGTGAGAAAGGGGTCTGGACATATGAGGAACAGTGTAATTGGTCCACATTTCAAACTCCGCCCCTGCAGCCATGTGTTTCTAATCAGAAACACCAGAGCAGTCCTGCGTGATGTCACATAGTACTTGAAATTCCAAAGGCCACTGGAGGTGACGCACTCAGATTTGGAATGATTTTGAATACAAAGCTGCAGATTCACCAAGTTTAGCCTCAAATCAACTCGCCAAAAATTATGAGGAACAATAAGCACTGCTATTAAAACCCCATGTGCACAGTGTAGTGGCGAAAAAGAACAATCGTTTGGTGTTTAGTTCCACTTTAAATTTCAGAGGCAATTTAGTGGTTATTTTCACTAGTGTAGTTTCGTCTCAGCTTACAGCAAAAAACATGATTACAAACAATGTCTAAGCTCGCATTTCTACAAAGTCATCTTATAAAAAAGATTGCAGACTACAAAAGCGTAATTAAACAGTTTATCACATTCAAAAACACTACATGGAGCCTCATTTGTTGCTTTGTCCTAACTTTAATTTTGTTTTTTACTCACTGTTTCAACACAGAATGTTACAGAATGTATTCACATATCTTGTTACAAAAATGTGTTCAGCAATTAGTTTTAAACTTTACTTTGTGGAAGATAAACTATTTTCAGCACCATGGACAGATCCCTATGTCCGAGGCTACCCCTCAGCTGTAAATGGCTGTACTTGGTTGTAATTGTATTATTCACAGAGTCATGTATTTATTGATTTTACTGTCTGAGAATCAGGAAGTGCACTGCAGGCATACTAGTTGTTGTAAACTTATTATTTACTATGATGTACATTGTATTTTTAATGCAGCAATGTGGAATTTTTTAAACAATAAATTTTTTTTATGGTCAATAAAGAGGCAAATCTATGTCATAATGTAGTGATGTCATGTGGCAATAAAATCATTTGGACGATTTCAGTTCTGGATTTGACCATCTTTAATGAACTAAAGGTAAAGTTGTTAACTTGAAGACTACATGACATCACAAGGTGTAACAGAGCATTTTGAGCTGTGGAGATGTAGACAGAGTAATAATAATAAGTGTTCAGCTGTATTCGTTTTTAACTTTACTTTGCAGTAGATAAACTCTTTTCAGGACCACGGACAGCACCATACTTTGAAGCTGCCCCTGATCATAAAGTATTCGATTTAATCCATATTTCTGGGCAAAATGTGTCTTGCCCAAGTAGAGATATATTGTATACGCAGTTCTTGAGGTCAAAATGTGGCCACTGTGTTTTGTCTGCTTGGAATGCATGCGGTAAGTGAAGAATAACTTTGGACTGCTGCATTTATTTATTTGTGGAAAGTTTGCCCATTGCATATGTATTTGTAAAGTAAAATCATGGAACTTTTTAAACAATCTTTTTCTAAACTTTTTTTTTTTTTGCATGGTTAATACAGAGACATGCACCCATTCATTCTTACATTGATTCATCTTGGGTAACTTCAGCCTTGCTTCAAACTTGCCTTTTATCATTTACGTACAGTCAAGTCTAACTCTGCAGTGTTTACTTCAGAAGGTGCTAAAAAGAAACATGACTAAAGCACTTATCACCCGCGACATCAACAAAGCTGCAAAACGTACACAAGAATATAAGCTTCTTATGCTAATGTGGTCGTGTGTGCAATCTTTATGGCGGGGAGCAGCCATCTGTAGCTTGGGCATCGCATTGTTCACTCTCATCTGTACCATATGAGCCGGCGTCTTTGTCACTGTACGATATGGCAGTTTGTGCAGATAGATCAGACTACAAAGTTATTGCTGTTCATTCGTCTTTTGAATCCTATTGTTGTCATTCTTTTCTATAGGGATAATATGAGACGTCTTCTGCTCTCTGGAATCTTCTGAGTTGTGTCTAATGAGTTGGGTATAGAAAAAAAATATGAATGCTTAGAAATAGCAAGCATTTAGGTACTATAAAAGCCAGATTTTTACTACCTTAAAAACTCAAGTATTATAATTTGCAATTTTACAGGTTACAGTTTAATTGCATTTTTCTCCCTTTTAAAACTCTCAACTCCCATCCTGAAACCCCTTTTGGTGGGCAGATACTAAATAAAGAAATAAAGAAATAAAGAAATAAAGAAATAAAGAAATAAAGAAATAAAGAAATAAAGAAATAAATAAATAAATAAATAAATAAATAAATAAATAAATAAATAAATAAAAAAAATAAAAAAAATACAGATTAGAAATGGTTGTAGTGCTCCAACTGTATTCCTCATGTTATGCATTCTGATGATCCTAATTATTCCCAGTGATGAGTTTATAAGCACATTTCACAACTTTCAGACGTGGGAGAAGACCGTAACCATAAAATGAGCAACAATTAGCATGCTAGGAGAGCATCTCCTGATAATTAGACAATAAATCACTGTTAATAAGATGCTGACAGGATACAGCAGTTTTATTTTGACCCCAAGCACTGCTTATACAATATATACCTGTACTGGGGCAAGGCAAATTTGACTAAAACACATGAGAAAAAATCATCATCATTTTAAATACAGAATCTGTTTCCCACTGCAAAACTAGCTACATCTTGCAGGCTTGGAAAAAATACATTACGCTAGTTTGTGACCCCAAGTGGCTGGAATAAAGAATGGATGACATATTTTGCCTATTTGCGCGCTCGAAATCGGCCCAGAAATAATCTCCATTCTGCCTAATGACTTTCCATTGTAACTGCCCTTGATAGAAAGGCCATGCAAATACTCAAATCATTTTAGGGTGAGTGGAAAAAAGCGCATGGTTATATTTGGAACTACACACTGTCAGAGTTAAACAATGGCAGACTCTACACTTGAGTGATGGGTCAGGGAAATAAGACGTTAACCACCAAAGCTTTCCACCATATTAGCCCCAAACAATAGTCTAATTGAGTGACAGATTTAGAACAGCATGAGGGGCAAAGACTGCAGCGAGAGAAAGAATTACATCACCATTTTAACTGTGCACAATACGCAGGCACACAAAGCAATGGGACAGATAAACAGTGCATTTTAATATTGTGCTTGGGAATACATCCAGCTATGGGAGATACTACATTGTTGACATAAAAAATTGATGCTAAAAGTTCAAGTTATGTTTTTTTTGCAATAGGAAATACAATGCAAGTAATGGGCATGTGTATTTATAGATAGATTAGTGATAGTAATACAAGTCATTCTGCGTATTATTGCAAGTGATTTTGCTATGTTCATTTTACTCTGATCTTGTCGGGCTTGTTAGCAGTAAATATATAAGTCTTATTTCTTATCATCCATCCATATTCTTCTGCTTCTTTTACTAAGCAGCAGACTTCTCTCACCCCAGACACTTCCCACAGCTTCTTCAGGAGGGCCTCAAGGTGTTTCCAGCCCAGTCAAGAGACATAGTCCCTCCAGCATGTCCTGGGAGGAGTCCAGGAAGCATCCAGAAAAAAAAGCCCTCTCCTCAGCTGCTCTTCTCAACATGGAGGAACAGCAGCTCTACTCCCAGCTCCTCACCCTATCTCTAAAAGACTCTCATTTGTGACTATGTTATTTGACAGTAACTAATTATATCATGAAACTTATGCAAATTTGTAGTTTTCCTATCAACATAATCATGCATTCATTCATACAGGGCTCATGGGGGAAGTGTTAGGCCCAAGGACACAGTGGCAGGATGTACCAGTGACTCAATCAACATCAATGTTTTAAAAAGTACACTCTGTAACTTTACTGGTGTGGGTTTGAACTCTTCTTGTCTCCCTGTTATTGTTTTGCCGGCATGTAGTTCGTCATTCGTACTTATCTCCATGGAGACAAACAGGTGACTAACAAACCAGGTTAAGGTTAGCGATAACAAATAGGCCTGTAATTAATTAAATAAATTGTTACCGTACCTTTAATTAGAGTCACACACCAATACAGTTTAATTTTCACTTTTACTCATAATCATAATGTGGCTGAATAGGACTTGTAGTAATTGCAGTGATTCTTACAACGATCCCAATGAAGCCGTACCAGCATCTCCGTACTGCGAGCATCCCTGATTTATTTACATGTTTCTTTATAGGCCGGTCTCAAATGGCCATACCTCACTCTGCCCTCTCACTAACAGCGCAGATTTGCATCGATCCTGGGTGCTTAATCAATAATAATTAGAAAAGCGTTTAATGGCTTGGTGAACTCCTAACCTCCAGCGTTACATAATTGCACTGGGAGGGCATTGGCTGTTTAGGGTGGAGTGGGTGAGAGGCCTGCGTGGACCATGTGAAGCAGGCTTATAGTGCATGATGACGGCAGATTGAGATGTGCTCCTGGCTAAGAACGAGACACTAAGTACTGTCCACATTCTCGTATGGAAAATTGATCCCAGAGACACTTCAGGATCAGGACTAAATAGAGTGAGTATCAGTCGGCCTGTTTGTTTGAAATCCATGGCAACAAGTTTATTAAGAGCATGTTGTTTGCGCATTTCCAAAATATAGTGAAAGGAAGGTACTATGAGACTTTTTTTTGTCTGTTTGTTTCCATAGAGATGTTATTGCTGTGCCTGGAATGTTCCAAAGTATGCTTTTAAACTTTTCTATCGCCATGGAAAAAAGCAGGTGAAAATGCAAAGCCAAGTTACAAGTCAGATCTGCGGAAAGGTGATCATGGTCACAGTAAGAATGATTTTTTCCCCAAATTTTGGAAATAAAATAATAATAAGAATAAGAATAAGAAGAATAAGAAGAAGAAGAAGAAGAAGAAGAAGAAGAAGAAGAAACTTGTTGAATAAATGTATGTTGGTGACTTGGACTTGCAATAACATTTCCATGGAGACTAGTAGGTAGTGACCCCCCTACCAAAATTGTTACATAGTTCACCTTTAAAAAGAAAGGCTGATACAGATTCTATGTATATGTACTGTATGTATGTGCCGATGACTACAGAATTATACTGCACGTGTACTCTGTTTCCTCCATCAGCCTAATAGGTGCACTATGGGCTAAACCTCTAGCTAAGTACTCCTGATTTTGCATTTATTCAATTACATGGCTTTCATGGCTAAAAATACATGTATAAACATGCATTCTTCTGGTGAGCGTGAGTCACCTCTCCACATGTAACTTGGCTGGTGGCATCGCCTGCTTGTCTCCATGGAGATAGAGGAGTTTAATGCCATACTGTGAATCATTCTGGGCAAAGCACTAACATCTCCATGATAAGCAGCTGGTGCACTGTCTGCCAGAAAAGTTACATGGTGCACCTTTAGTATAGCGGCAGAAAATAGATAAAAAATTATGGATATCAAGATATTAAAGGGCCCATATTATGCTATTTTCTGATCTGTTCTAATGTTTCCTCATCACAAACAAATCTGGAGTTGTGTTTGCTTCATTCTCACATGTTTAACATACGAAACCTGCATATTTAGGCTGAGTTCTTCTCGTAAACAGAATGGACCTTCACTAGGGTCATTTGGGATGATTTCAGCCCTAGAACTGTCCGTCTCTACTGAACAAAAGGTAAAAAGTAGCAGTTAACTTGAAAACTACCACCATTTAATCATTATGAGCTTTGGAGATGTAGACAGACTGCTAATAAAGGATTCCTCAAACATGTATGATGAAGAATCAGCATGATAACATGGCTTAAAGCAGACAAGAATGAATGTTGCATAATATAGCACTTTTAATGTGTTTGTTAGCATTCTCGGTAGCAATCCCAAACTGAAGCAGCTATAATTCTCTTAAACCGTGGTTAGCTGCCCTTATTCCACTGCCTTTGAGTTGGTAATTGAGATTTTTAGACAATCAATAAAAGATAATGACTTTTACCCCAATTCACCTCATCTGCCAGTAAAAGTTAAAGTCTGTGTCACGGTCTCTCCAAATCCAGCCAACAATGTAGTCCCAGTTACATATTTAACACCACCTAACCTTATACAATCCACTCAACTTAATAAAACTGATTAACCACTCCTCAAATCAAAACACTTTGCACATGCTTGGTACTTTATTATGTCGAGCTAATATGTCTGGCATAGCGTTGTAATATCCCTGAGGCCAGCTGACCCCATATTACATTGAGTGCCTTGTAAAATAATGATAATTTCTTGCTAAGATCAATAAAGATATGCAGGGAGGTTTGCATAAAATATATTGAGGCTGAGTGAGCAATGGTGTGTCTTAAAAAAAATTGTATTTCAAATCAGTGTGAGGCCATTTTAATCTTATCTATATGATGTGTATAGAGCGCATGCAAATGAACGGTCAGAGTGGGACAGGTCTGATCTATAGTCATTAATGGGGAGGGTCTGAGCTCGCAAGGAAAAATGAGTTTGGGCTTTTACATGGTAATCAAAAAAGTGTAACGACCTTTGTGGCTGTGTAGTGATTTGTAACAGTGAGGTCTTCGTACAAGGGAGAATTAATTGGGTGGAATACATAAATTAAATTAAAATGTAGTAACCTGAAAGTAATATGAGTTAAGGGGAGTGGTAGTAACACGTGTAAGTGCCATCATGTCATAGACTGTATATATCAATGGACATAGGTGACCCGCAATGTTCAATACAGGAAGTGAGCATGGACGCTCTTCCGTCTCCATCGACTCCAATTCACTTTTTTATTTTTGAAACTGTCGCCCCTTTTTCTGTAACTGCTGCCGTCATACTCATCATTTTGGGCTTAAAACGTTTGTATGTTTTTACTTTGCTTTTTTCTGTCTGTAAATCAAGCCACGATCAGTAAAAATAGACAATTCAGGTGCCTTCTTTCCCGATGTCGCTCCCGGTATCACTAACAACGGGTTTGATTGACAGCTATTGAAGGCAGGGGCGTTACCTCCAGTAGCCTCGCTCCGGATTGGCTCTTTGTTTACTCTAATACTCACGATCAGAAGTCCAAATCCAGAAATTAGCTCTAAATTTGGTCCTATAACTGTTAATTTCGAAGACGTGGGTCCCTTAGTCCACTTCTTTAAACAGTCTGTCCGTTTCACACAGATACTTATGTTTCTTCAACAGTTAAAATCGGGATGTCAAACCTCACAGAAATCAAATTAGCCTAATGGAGATTTTAGGATGCTAATTACTAATATTTTGTTCAAATTATGTTTTAGCAATGGCACTTTTTAAGAGGTCTACAGCCAATCGTCTGTCAGTAAAATCATGTGTTTTGTGGTTTTCACATTCAAAACGATTCTGACAGTAAGTGTGATAAATGTATTCACCATTAGTGGCCCATCAGTTAATGGGTGTTCTCCCATGGGTCTTTTCCATATCTATTTTTTTATTATTTTTTTTACAACCAAGCCCAATCCCTAATGCCACTTACAGTACAAATACAAATATGAATCGTTATTGGCTACTGTGTGGAAATGTAGCTTAAATATTACAAAAGCATTCATAGAAACACATCCCTGGAGACAAGCCGGTGGTGGTCTCAAAAATGTTCTGTGGGTATAGACTCTTTAGGGCGGAAGGGATTAAAAAAATAATAATAATAATAAAAATCAGCATTTGGCAAGTAGCATTGGTCCCCATTCATTACAATTACATTCAGACTGAACACGGACAGAAGACGACAGAGATAAAAACATTTCCAGCACCAAAATGTCCGGTTGTTATGTGTGTGGTTGTCAGAATCCATATTCTACCAGCGTACTAAAGTTTTAAAGTTTTACTCGCTGATCGCACGAGGATCTGGCAGTCGGACACCATTTGTCAAAGTCGACTTGTTGAGGAAATATTCGCAATCTTTTGACGATAATCCTTTCACAGAGCTCGACTGTCTGCCGAGTTCTGCCGTACTTCTGCTGGCAAAAAGCGCGCGCAACCGAGCCTATGTCATGCCAGCTTCTCTTACGCCAATCATAGAAAATAATGGAAAGCAAAACCATGTAGGATTCAAACAGTGCATTGCTCAAAGACACAAGTACAAGTTAAAAGTGGATAATGTAACTTCTCTGGTGGAACGTCTATCAAATACTTTTCTAAATGGAGAACTAAATAGGTTTCTCTGGAATGTTTCACGGTATGATATTAAACCTTTATATCTTCATGGAAACCAAACCAGTCCAAGTAACAAGTCAGTTCTGTGGAGAGGCGACACTGCTTACAGTCAGAACGGCTGTTTTTAAGGTATTTTTGAGCTATTAAACCACCTGTAATGGAATAAATGTAAGGTTGAGCTGTTTAATGTCATACTGTGGAACATTACAGGCAGAGCAATGACAAATCTATAGAAACAAGCAGGTGACAAAGAGTTACATAGTGCACCTTTAATGTAGATTGTGTTAAATTGTATTTTGCGGCCTAGTCATTCCCCAGTACTAATATCTAACAAGCTTTCTTGAACAAAGCCACATTCTATCCCATTTGTTACATTAACTCGACAAAGCGAGGCTAATTTCATAACACAGAAATCTTGTGTTCAACATACTTTTCACATTGCACCAACACATTTGTATATGTTTTCTCCAGTCCCCATCTCCGTCTCCAAATGGCTGCGATCCAGGCTGATGTACTTTCCGATTGGCAGTAGATGAGACTGGTGGGGTTCTCGAGCTCGAAAATATTATTAAAACAAAACTCCGCAGTTCTTCGCTCGAGTTATGGAAGCAAAAACAGTTGTTGGTGCCAGAAAGAGGATACTGGCAGAGTGTTAGCTCGTGTTAGCTCGTATTAGCATGTTTCTGTCTGTCTACCACAGCTGACGGTTCGACTTACCCAACAGTCACTAAGCTCCAATTCCCGAGTGCGAGCTGTCATCCAAGAGATTCTGATCTGAAGGCGACTGAGTGATAAAACAGGAAGTGGGTTCTCAAGTCCTTTCTCATTTACGACAAATAGTGATGGTAATTTACTGCCAAAAATTATAATAATGAAAACAATAATTTGTAATATTTGGTAGAAAGACAAAGAGAAAAAAAGGAAAATATATTAAAGAGAAAAAGAAAGCATTCTGTTCTGAAGGCAACTGAATGATGAAACAGGAAGTCCTTTCTCATTTCCGACAAATAATCATGGTAATTTTTTGCCAACAATTGTAGGAATAAAAACGCTAATTTGTAATATTTGGTAGAAAGAGACTGAGAAAAAAAAAGGAAAAAATATATTAAAAAGAAAGCAATTACAACTAATTAAAATTACTCAACCATGTAAATAAAGAGTTTCCATGTCAGGAAAGTGCTAATAAACAAACAAACCAATAAATAAATACAGAATATATTTGTTTGCCAACATTTTTAAAAAGAAAAAAATAATATTAGTCTTAATTAAATATTTAAATTACAATATTGGAATCGCAGACAAACAATAAGAACCAAATTGATGCAAATGCTGTTCAGAATTAAAAACAAAACAAAACTGCAGCTCACTGAAATGACTGTACACAACAATGTAAATTACCTGAATATATTAGGAACCCGAGTTTCCATGGCAGCCGGGGAAAGTAATACATACATACATAAATAATACATGTTCATACTTATACCCTATGATGCAATCCTATTAAAATAGTAATGTATACATATTGGTTAAAAATGCACAAATTCAGGTAACGGCTCAACTAAAATATGCAAATTACACCCTTTTTTTTTTTCTTCTTTATTTGCTTACTTTATTTTCTACTCTATTCTACATGAGTTTTAACCACATATATTGTTGCCATATTAATGAATAAAGATGTAAATTGCATTCTATAGATTTACAATGAATTATTTAGCATTAAAACGGCCGTACATTGCTAGTTTTCTCCTCCTCGCCTCATGGCCCGGCCCACTGCTGCAGAAGACAGTAGTTCTATAATATTGATCTTTTACAATGTGCATCGGTTGAGAACACAGCTCAGGTTCATTGATATTGATTTCCTATAGTGGTGTCATTGATATGATCCGGATCAGTGTTTTAAATCCTCACATGCTGTTCCCATTGACACTCTACATATGAAAGAAAG
Source organism: Odontamblyopus lacepedii (assembly GCA_034769755.1). Taxonomy (NCBI): domain Eukaryota; kingdom Metazoa; phylum Chordata; class Actinopteri; order Gobiiformes; family Gobiidae; genus Odontamblyopus; species Odontamblyopus lacepedii. The sequence continues at coordinate 11,208,017 of CM068366.1, forward strand.
AGGGAAGATCGGCATCGCTAGTACAGGTCATCCGTAACAGTCAAGCATTGATTCAACACGAGCAGTTTAAGCCCAAATGAGGAAGTAGCAGAGTGACGGGGACTTATTGCGTTTTTGGTGTTATTCGCAGAGGGAATACACAAAGACGCCATGTTGTCTATAGAAAAGTCACACGTCATCCATAATAAAGACAGATGGAGAGCAAAAGTGAAATTAATTTGGTCTACCGCAGCCTGGAGGGGTCATTTAAATACTCATTACTTTGCAAACAGAGTAGATTATTGATTATCTGGCAGGACTTTAAAAATGCTCGAAATTAAAGAAGGTTGTGGGTTTAGGGAATTTGGATCTTTGAATTGGCCGAAAGTGTATTATATGGTTTCAGTATACAGTATTTCGTTGAAGAATGGTGTCCGCGGGTTTCAGAAAGATGAAAAATCAGTACCATTGCCATTAACAATTTAGAGGTGCATTGGGTAACTTTTCTATTGGAAGGTCGGTCAAGTGCTTTTCTCTGTGGAGATGTTATTGCGTTGTCTGGAATGTTTCACAGTACGGCATTAAGCCTTTCTCTCTCCATGGAGACAAAACCAGACAAAGTTAGAGATAGAAAGAGGTAGAAAGGCAACCCCATTCCCAATCAGAAAAAAATAACAGCTTGTTTTTGTAGGTATTTTTGAGCTATAAAACCACTTGCTGAATTAATGTAAGGTAGATCTGTCTAATGTCATACTGTGGAACATTCCAGGCAGGGCAATGATGAACCCGTAACCAAAAAGTTACACCGTGCACCTTTAAAACAAAATATTGTATCACTTGAAGGAGAAAAAGTCCTCAAAATGTTGCATACAACAGGAAGCTGAATGTATATGTTTGATGCCACATAACAGAGCATACATATCTCCATGGAGACGAGCAGGAGGAGTACTCTACCCCAGATAGTTCCACAGTGCACCTTTAAATTCAACATAAAGGCTTAAAGAGTTCAAACTAAAGCAACTGCACCATATCTCAACTTATTGTGAGGCTATTACTTTTTGTCTACGGTAAATGAAAATCAGTGTCCTAAATTATTTTGTTTTGGAAAGAAATTATCTCAAATTCACCCACGCACACAAATGGCCAATAGGTGAGTAAAATCCACTGAGTTAACCTTGAGAAACATTGTTAGAATGTGGGTTGCAGGTCCAGGGGAGCAGATGTGGTGGTGTGGATGTGACCCAGATGTGTTGCCTCACTGGATCATTTGGACCTGAAACACAGAGCAGGGGCCCCATCTGTGACCCCAGCTTTCACCATGTGGAATTATATGATGCAATGGAAAGGGCTGAAAGAATTATCTCAACTGAATCTGAGTTTGAATAGTCACAATTAGCAAACCGCCAAGATATTGTGCATTTTAACCATGTTATTATGCTGTTCCCTCCTCAAAAACATACCCAGAGTTTGTGTAATCCTTTATTATTAGTCTGTCTACATCTCCAAAGCTTAAAATGCTCTGTTCAACCTTGTGATGTCATGAAGTGTTTTCAAGTTACCAGCAACAACACAACTCAAGGTATGTTTGTGATGAGGAAACATATATATATACAGATCAGAAAATAGGCAAATATGGGCTCTTGAAGTAAGATAATTTCCTCTAAAAACATCAAAATATTCTCTTTAAATATGCAAAATCAGCCAAATTTGAGGTTTTGACCTTATGAGCAAGAAATTCTGGTAATTTTAATAGCAGTTCATCTCTTAAATGTTAATGTGGTGGGAGTTTTTTGAAATGTTATAGCAAGTTAGTTTTTTACCAAAAAAAAGTAATAAAATATTCAGTTATCACCATCATCATATTATCATTTTACCCTAATACTACCAAAACTATTACAGTAAAATCTGTTAACATTGTCACACCATGGAATGTTTTGGTTGCAAAAGTATGAAGGATCGATCAGAAAGAGGCCACCTTGTAAATTCAAGCCATTCAAAATGATTACAAAAGCAATTTTAAATAAATAAATAAATGAAACTAAACTAAATAATGAATTAATTAATTTAACCGAAAACAACCGTCAGAAATGTATTAGGCAAAGCTCAGAAAAAAGTTTAAATATTTGGTTCATTATCAACTTTCCCTGGAGAGAATCACACCTCCAGCTCCATGATAAAACACACTGTTCTAGCGTCACACAAAACAAGCAAAGATGAAGACTTTAAATTATCATCCCTATGTAAGCGGGTTCCCAGAGTACTTCCCCATTAGTTTTCCCCCAACCAAATCTCTAATGAAATGCAAATCAAACATTGGTGCATCTGATTAATCTCCCAGGGTGTCTGCAGCCTGCTGTCTGGAGCAGTAGGGGCCCTGTTTGGCACTCGTGTTCTCATATACTCCGCAATGATTCATTTGTTTAATTGGGAACAACTTGGAATATTCTGTTTTTGTCCTGTTATCTTGCATTCTGGATGAGTTGTTTACGACCATCCAAAGAAAATGAAAAGTCATGTTTTTTAGCTAGGTCAAAAATAGTCTTCCAGATGCTTTAAAATTTATCTTTTTGTCATTGGCGTGTCAGTTTGTTCTTTGGTAACTCATGGCTTCCCCATTTAATCCATTCAGGGTCACATGGGGTGACAGATATCCCAGCATGCAACAGGAGGGAAAGAAGTGACACAAATTAGGTGTCTGCAAAAGATAACAAAGTGTCTGTGTCTATCGAGTGGAAAAATCAGTTCGGCTTTTTGTACTGATAACAACGGGCATAAAGAATAAATACATCATAACGCCTTGGAAGAAGAGAATATCTTAATACACACTGCATTACATCTTCTTCTTTAGTAACAATTTGCGATCATTTTATAATCTTATAATCCAATTTGTTATGATTAATTGTGATTTCAGGTTGTTTGCTAATGTGACCACATAATAATTTGTTTTTGTACTTAAAGTCAGTTATTATATTTTGTATTTTTATCATTCAATAATGTCTTTTTAAAAATCTAAATATGTGTTATGGTAATTTGAAGGTAAAAATATAAAGACAGTTGAGTGAATGATTGCATTCATTCAGTTAAAGTAGTTTTTATTGCTCAAAAATACCTTGAAAAACAGGGATTCTTACTGTGGGTGGGGGTCACCTCTCCATAGATCTGGCCTGTGACTTAGCTTGGTGGTGTCACATGTTTGTTTAAGTCTAATGCCATGGAGACAAGTAGTGAGCAGACCCTCCACCAGAAAGGTTACACAGTGCACCTTTAACTATCCATTGTAAATTCATATTGTTAATATTACTCCAATTAGGCAGTGTTCACACGCTCTTTGGGGACATTACATTTACTTATTCTGAATCCCTAAAGACTGGTTTTAGCTTTAGCCATACTCACTACTTGCCTAACCTTAACCTACACCCTAACTAAACTTAAATTAACCCATATCTGAATTTTTAATTATCCTGATGATCTGGTAACAGAAAAATTACATCATGGGGACTTCATTTCTGCCCCAGGTCCCCACAATGTGAGTGTGTGTAGAGATTTAAGTCCCCACAATGTGATGAATACCTGCCCAACACATCAAAACTGGGACTAAACTGGGAACTACACATGTTTAATCCATTTAGGGCCAAGTCGGGGAGACAGATATCCCAGCATGCAACAGGAACTAAAAACCACAAATTAGGCGTCTGCAAAAGATAACAAAGTGTCTGTGTGTCTATCGAGTGGAAAAAATCAGTACAACTTTTTGAACTGATAACATTGGCGGATAATGACATCACGCTACCATGGAAGAAGTGAATATCAGTTAAATAAACATGTTAACATGATAATGATTCTACTACTTCTACTACTACTCTTATGTGTACTGTACCTACCACTGTACCTAATGTACCAACTTTGACCTGCTACCTGAGTAATTATTAGTGAATTCAGGTTGTTTACTAGTGTGGCCTTGTATTTTTAAAAAAATTTATTAATAGATGTTATGTCATATTTAGACTTTATCCATTGCTAGGCTCTGTTCACCCTTGCACACATACACATGCACAATGGGTTTCCATTTCCTGGGGACTGATCTTAACCTTAGCCATAGTCACTACTTACCTAACCATAACCTAAAGTAAACTTAAACAAACATATATCTGAGATTGAAATTATGTTGCTGATCTTAGAACAAAAAAATTACATCATTTTTGCCATATAAGAGAGTCAAGCCCAGGGACGGCGTTAGACATTTTTAGTTAGAGAGGAGGCTAAGGTCTTCAGTGGAGTTCACCGCCCACCCCCTACCATGTGTGTTTAGTTACCGCTGTGTAATGAGTCATTTTAAGCACTGTGCAGTTGTCATTTCAACATTTTTAGTCGAGATGTCCTCTGAAAGTGGAGCAGAAATCTTTGAGGGAGCTATGGGGGAGCATTAGTCATTCTAAGGACCCCTGGTCAAGCCTCCATTATGTGAGTGTATGTATTTATATTTAATCCCCACAATGTGATAAATCCACGCCGAACACATCAAAACTGGGATTAAAATGGGACTACAAATGGAACAAAACTTGTATCAGATCAGGATTAAATTAGAACTAGAACAGGACCAAACCAAGTCTACATCAGGACCAAACAAAGACTCAAACCAGGACCAAAAGTGAAGTCACCTTGCAACACAGTTTGTAATTTGCTATATTACAATCTTTACACAATTCTATGCAAACCCATTATCGTGACTTATTTACACCATAGCCCCACAGAACGCCACTGCAATTTGCATACACCATTTCATATGCCAAACAGGGTCATTGAACTGTCTAAATGACTGTAATTTGTAAAAACGTTGCATTTATGATTTCCCATTCTGATGGATTGATTCGACCCTAATCTCCAACCATGTTTGTTTATCGAGCACATTATTTGCAAATGACTGCTTTTAAACCTCCATATAAAAGTGCCCTGTGCCTGCTGGGCCATTTGGGGTCAGCTTTACTGGCAGCCTATGCATTTCATGACCAGTGGGAAAATGGCCAACTGGACTCTATAGATCAGACAATAGCTGGAGCTTAATGATAAATGAACGTGCTTGTTTTGTACTGCCAGTAGCGTATACACTGTACATGGAAGTTAATAGGTTCAGCAACTTTGGTAACTTTAATTACTTTTTATAGGGCAGTTTATGACAGAACAGGGTTTATGGTTGGTTGGTTGCGAGTTAAATATGCAGGGCAATGTGCCAGGGGTTTGCTGATATGACACGAAATGTAATTTATGCAGAGTTATATTATGTACAGCCCAAAGTTCAAATTGGCATAGTTTTCTTGCCTTGTACTCTTTTAGATGTTTGATCTTGGTCAGGAGTACAAAGCTACCATAATCCTCTGGACACAAAAACTTTTTTTTCCTCCATGTCTTAACATGAAAACACACCACAACCTATCACATTGCAAGGCCACATATATTTTGACTCCAGGAACAGCATCTGGTGTAAAAACCAGAAGTAGCCATGTATGTCAAGGTTTAAGTTCCGCCTGCCCAGTTTCATGTATTGCCTTAATTTGTCAGTCTTCAACATGGTAATGCTGGTTGCTTGAATGGCATCTGGTGTAAAAACCCTCCAAAAAAAGTCATACAGGTTTTTAGATGGTCAATGGGTTATAATAAGTTTAGTCATGTTCATACAAAGTCAACATACAGATATGCCATGTATGAAGGCTCCAGGTCCTCCTGATAAAATCTGTCCATTCCATAAATTGTAATGGAAAGTAATTTGGAAGGGCATCTGGTGTAAAACCCCACCAAAGTAGCCATGGAATCGATCTATTTTTGTTTTTAATGGTGCAATAATGTGCCAAAATGTATTCGTATTCATAAAGTTAACATACAGATACGGCTTGCTTGCTTGTTCCTTGCTTACAATTGTAATCCTGGTTGCCTTTGGAAGGGCATCTGGTATAAAAACCCATTGAAGACATTGTGTAGATTTGTGGATGGTGGAAAAATGTAGCCAAGTTTATTTGCCAACATGCAGAAATGCCATATGCCACGTATGAAGGCTTCAGTTCCACCTGTTAAAACAGTCACTTGTCTTAAATTGTAATCCTGGTTGCCTTCAAAAGGGCAGCTGGTGTAAAAAAAAACAAACAAACAAACACTGAAGTAGCTATGCAGGTTTCTTAAGAGTAAAATAACATGCCTAAGAAGTGCCATCACCACCATAAAAACCAGTCAGTTACCCAATGAAAACCACTTGCACTATACTTCCCTATCTACCAGAAGACAAACATACCCAGCTTGTTTTGCAGTCAAACTTGCGCATTACTTTTCAGTGCTATTACAAAACTCCATATTTATCATCGTGGCAGATCCTCTTTTTAGGGCAGCGCCTGGTTTATTCCCCCCCAATCTCCTCTGATGTATTTTTCCAGGAGAAGCGTTCCACAGAGGACACAGGCAAGCTGGCTGTCGAGATTCTTTTTCACAGATATAGGCTATGGCCCCTGACAGTCGCGAATGATCAGGCGGGATCACTGAGCCCGTTTTATGGCGTAGGTAAAGTGGACTTTGAGATTATATCTAGTGCATCGCCGACAACGCAGTCACTCGAAAATGGCTCCTTCATAGTGAGGGCTACAGATATGTCATTTTTGCAGGATTGGACGCCGCTCACAAGCTTGTATAGCGTCTATAGCCTGTATCAATGCCACACAAATCTGCCAACACATCTACAGCAATTCGTCACAGTTGGAGAATGTTATCGAGAATGTTTTTATCAAGGAAAAAGTTCCCTAAATTGGCATTCGCTCTGTGGCAATGGCTAGTGTTGATTTGGTGACATAATGAAATGCCAGCTGTCGGACATTTGGGGGTTGAGAAATAAAATCCTTCGTCTCAGTGTGCAAGGTATGGTCATTATTTTCCAAAATTTTTGAGGAAGCAGACTTTGTCCAGACATGTACCAAACTAAACAATGCGCTGCCCTCCCCTACAGTCTCAGCCTTGACGCGTTGTTAACAGCAAGTGAATGGGATCTTATTAAAAGAGGCCGAGAGAGTGGACAGAGGAAGTTTATAAGCGTCCATGAGCGTTAGGCCTGCAAATGACATTAATTATTTGTAACTCGGCAAACAAACGCAAATTGAAGAGGGATTGTCTTTTGTGCACAGCGATGAATAAATAAACAACATTATAACTGATGTGCAGAAACTTTCGCATTAAATTCAAACAGTGTTTTATACCAGATGGGCTTGCTGATGAAATCTTCAAATTCAACTGTGAAAATACCTCTTCACTTGCCTTGGACTGACGGAAGTGAAGCTTTCAATCGGTGCCATCATTCCCTATGGTCAGTGATGGAATGGAACGTAAAAATAGTAACGTACTGTACTTCCTTTTTTTTTTTAAACGGTATCCAAGTGCATTTTTATGTGGATACTTTTTACTTTTACTTCACTACATTTGAAAGCAGATATATGTACCTTCGACTGCACTACATTTTTGAACAGGACTGAAAAGTAAAAGTATTTTTATTAGTCTTTGAGGCCTTCTGAAAAGGCTGAGGATATATTTCTAACATTGAGCAAACAAAAAATATAGTTCAATACTTTTACTTAAATTGATTTTTTTTTTCACTTTTACTTGAGTTTTTTTTGCTCCGGTATCTGTACCAAACTGAGTACTTCTTCCACCATTACCTACGATTACAAATCACTCAAACAAAACATTCATACAAAGGCAGGATAGATAAAGTACTGAGTATATTAACGGACTGAACCGCACAATCTGCCCCTAGAACCATCACCATACATCATACAAGAGCAAGGTAGATAAAGTGCTTTGCCCAACGACACAACAACAGTATGTGGGACTGAACTACTGGGCAAAAGCTTTAACCACTGAGCCACAGCCTCCCTTTATAGGAGATAGTTATTCAACACAATGTCCAATGTAATTAGAATATAAACATACATACACTGCCTCCACGATGGTTTTGAGTAAAATAAGTCCCTTTTGAGTAAAATAAGTCCCTTTTACTTAAATTACTGAAACGTTAATTGAGCTAAAATGCAACCAAATGAGTATGTTAATTCAATACAAAAAGCATTATACAAATGTTCCTGTAGCAACCTCGCCAGATGTAATAATAACATCTTAAATCAGAGCAGCCAGTTGAAACTAACAAGCTACACAAAGTTATAGGAAACAGCCTGTGCATCCCGAGTGGATTGACTTTTCTATTCGGAGGAGCCAGTTTGAAGCAGGCTATTGATGTTGTACCTGGCAGCCATGACAGCAGGGGGTCCAGGGAGAGGGGCCCCAGGCAGAGGGGCCTCTGTCTCTGAAGATCAGCCTCCAGAAACAGACAGGACACGCTCACAACATTGTTAGAATGATTTATTTAGCGCGATTTAATTGCTCTTACATGCTCTTGCATTGTATTTTAGTGGGTTTATACTCGCCGATTTGTGTCTTACAACTAGTGCAGTTTCAAGTGTGTTGTGTTTCCATAGGACTGAACCGTTTAAAGCAAAAGTCTTTGAATTGTTTGAATGGGCCAAAGTAATGACATTGCTAAAACTTCCTGAATGAAACGTGTTAATTAAAAGCTTCAGAGGTGATGAGAATGCATGAAGGATAAAAGTATTAGAGTCATTATGTCTGACTCTTTTGATCAGTAAATGTGTTTTAACTTCCTTCCATCCTTCCTTTGTATTGCAGAATTTGAAAAAAAAAACAAGAAAAAAACAAAACAAAACAATATACTGCAGGTGATAAAGACGCCAGGTTGTATATGGCAATTTTCCATCTCTGGTTCTACATTTGCTCTCAAAAACACTTTCATACGCCATTGCACTTCCACACTGGGGGCAAGGTGGCCAGAGTGTCTTGCCCGAGGACACAACAAAAACTCGTAGGTCTGAGCGAGAACCAATTGGCCGACTCTAAGGTTGATGGATGAACGCTGTAACCCCACTGAGCCATTTCTGCCCCACTGTGGAACCTGGGATTTCAATCTCAACACGAACCAGGGCCGACCCAAGCAACAATGCCAACGGTGCCAAACGAAAACAATGAAATCTCTGTCTTGTGCACTTCAGTTTTGAGAGGTTACATAACTCTAATCAATTCATGCTTGCGCTCTCAGCAACTAGGCTGACTGGTGCCAAATGGGAGCGCTGCTTAATGATTTTGAAAATACAACCTCTACCAAACAATTGATTTCTTGGCAGCTTCAGAGTACAGCAGCTTTTACGTCCTTCAAATCATTTCCGTTTTTGAAGATATTTATAACACGTGTGGGCATCTGAATTTCCATTTTTTTTTCATTTAAACACCAATTACGAGTCTTAGCATGCTCCTCTAGTTCTTCCAGTCTATTTTATTAAAGGTGCACTGTGTAACTTTTTGTTTGGCGGTCCATCACCTGCTTGTTTCTATGGATTTGTCATTGCTCTGTCTGCAATGTTCCAGAGTGTGACATTAAACAACTCTACCTTACATTTATTAAATTACAGCTGATTTTACAGCTTAAAAATACCTAGAAATACATCAGTTTTTCTGACTGTGAGCGGAGTTGCCTCTTCACAGATCTGACTCGTAGCTTGGCCAGGCAATAACATCTCCGTGGAAAAAAGCAAAGATAGACCCTCCACCTGAAAAGTTACACATTGCACCTTTAACACTGCAGGAGCTGAAGTGGTACCATGTATAGCTGTCAATACATATTACGTGTAGTGTCCGACAGGGATGTAATATCAAAATCTGTCGGTACGATATATTTTCGATATGCAACTCACAGTACGATATTTATTGTGATATTTTGTGAAGTTTAACAAAACACTGTAGTGAATATGCTACTTTTTCTCTTTTAAATGCCTTGACAAGACTTTGGTTCCATCATCATCCAAAGAACTAATATTTAAAAAGTGCTTAAGAACACTTATTTCTTCATGTAATCCGCAGTTAAACAGAGCAAAGCATTCTGGTCTATGGAGTTCCCTCTGCTTTTTTTTTTAACTACTGCTGCACCACAAGAATAAATTTAAGCAAAGAGACTTGTAATTCAATGTTACTGGTATATCCCTGGTATCCAAGCCTAATTTTACCTGTAAACCATTTTGCATTTGCATCGCCGCGGTTACTAAACCATAATACACACCAGAGACCGATTATGTTTGTACTTCCTGCTTCCAGGGTGCATATGCACACAAGTATTTCCTTAATTACCAAGCCTCGGGACACCTCTTCGGATTTTTAATTTCAGAACTCCTCGCCCTCCTTGTTTAGACTTGGGGCCTGTTAGGATAGTCGCCTGTCAGTCATGAAATATAGCACCCAATTAATTTTCCTTGCATCGGGGATGCGTAGCGGGCATTCTGTTGTCACACCTTAGCATAGCATGAATACTTACTGTCTCACCTCTCCCTGTCTCCGTGAAACCCAATCTCTCAGCGCAATATTGACTTTTAAATGGCCAGCGCCCCCACTGTTATTCCTATACATGTCAACACAGCAGTACGAAATAGAGGCTGTCCATCAATGCCTGAGCACCAAATTGAAAGAGGAGGGAATTTTGCCAGCAACCGAATCATTTTTAGCTGCATTAAAATTGCAGAAAGAACTAAGGTAGCGGTGGCTGCCAGTACATTGGGGCCACTGAGGTCACTGGCGAACTTGGATTCTCCCAAAAACGCTTAAGTAATCAATTGAACTTTAGACCCTGCTGGAATGGAGCTAAGAATTGGGTTGTTAACTTCTTAGCGACTGAAAAAGTTCACTCTCGGCGTGGTTATCCTTGTTTTCTCATCAAAAACTTGGAATCAATACTGAATTATCTACTGCATAAACATAACTTGTGGGCAGGTTCTTCTAGTTTGTTTTATTAAAGTTGCATTGTGTAACTTTTTTGGTTGGGGGTCCGTCACCTGCTTGTTTCTACGGATATGTCATTGCTCTGCTTGGAATGTTCCACGGTATAACATTAAACAGCTTTACTTTACATTAATTCAATTCAAGGTGATTTATAGCTCAAAAATACCTAGAAAAAAAGCTGTTTTTTGGACTGTGAATGGGGTCGCCTCTCCACAGATCTGACCCATAACTTGGTCCAGTTTGGTTTTTGCCATAATGCGAAACATTCCAGACAAAGCAATAACATCTCCATGGAGAAAAGCACCAAAAAAGACATACAATGCACTTTTAACATCGCAGTAGTTGAAGTACCATATATAGTTGTCAGTACGTAGCAGATTCTAGTACCTGGTCTTATCGTGTAGGAGTAGTACACGCTCCAGCGGCAGTGAAGTACTCGGTAAATATGTTACGGTGAAAGTTATCTGTTGTCTGTTGGGGCTTTTAGGGACAGCAAATGAAAAAAAAAAAGTTTACAAGCTCGAAGAAAGAGTGGTACTTTTCTTTACGGTTCTCTTCTGCGGTGTCTGTAGGATTTTGTTTACACCTTCGGAATAAAAGGTATTCAAATATGCGCATAGCGGACTGATCTCACTTCTTTTAGTCAAGTGTATTTCGGGTCAATTTCGAAGCAGAAATGACTGATGGTGTCAGGAAAAATTGTCTGTGTCAAGCAAAGTATAACAAGACTCGACTCCTATGCAAATCTCGTCAGCCAATCACAGCCAAGCATTTTTAATCTTAAAGAACCCACATTACACCATTTTCTGATCTGTTATAATGTTGTTTCCTCATCAAATACTAATACAGAAAGTGCTCTACTGTGTTTTTAAACTCCATACACCTTCACTACAATCATTTCGATAATTAATCTCGATTAAAAAAAGGCTAATGGTAACTTTTAACTTGAAAACGACCACTACATGACGTCACAAGGTGGAGCAGAGCATTTTGAGGCTTGTGAGATGTGGACAGACTAATAACAAAGGGATTAATTAAAAATGTGTGACTGAAACAAAACACAACTCCAGTTATCTTTTTTATGAGGTAACAATGTTCCAATATGAGTCAATTTTGCGTAATATCCCACCTCCAACCAGTGATTGCTCACAGTGTTAGAACACATGCACTGTGTACTCCATTATTTTCCAATTATAATTTCCATTCCTGGCTCCTCTAATAAGAAACAACTGTTTATCTTTTCAATTAACCATCCATGACAGCGTTCTTATGAGATGGAGCTGGTACTAAGCTTTGCCCAAATGTTCCACGGTATAGCATTAAGCATATATATCGACGTGTTTTGAAGTTTTGGTGACAGGCCCTCTCCCACGGCACCTTCAAAGTGGAAGTACAGGTTAAGTCGGGACTCATGACTGCTTTCAGACAGTTACTGAGTGGTGAGAGATGTCTTCCCCGCAGCTACGGCAACTGTTTCATTCAGGTTAAGTAGAATTTGAAAATGTCATACAAAATTAATCAAGATTTTTTTGGTTAACAATTATAAAAAAAATAGCCCGGAAACAATTGTATAAAGACTGTGTTTTTTGTATTTTCATTCTATTGAGCCAGGGCCTAGCAGATGATTGTGGAAACCTTCCAGACTCGATGGTGTTAGAGGAAGAAATCGCTTGAGTTTTTTTTTTTTTTCTGTCTCAAATTGCCCACTTTTGTCGTTTTTTTTTTTTTTTTTAAGAAAAAAAAAATCCTGCCTGACTTTCACCCCAAAAAACCTTTGCATTTTACCATCACAAAAAGACACTAAAATTACACTATTTTCTGGTCTGTTATAACTGCTTCCTCATCACAAACATACCTGGAGTTGTGTTTTGTTTCATTCACACATTTAATATACCTGCATATTCAGGCTGAGTTCTTCTCTCAAACAGAAAACACTCTGTTCCACCTTGTGATGTCATGGGGTAATACAGGAAGTGCTCCACTGTGTTCATGCACCATCACTAGAACGGGCCCTGGAATTGCCAGTCTCTCCCGAACTAAAGGGAAAAAGTCGCTGTTAACCTGAAAACTACCACTTTATGACATCACGAGGTGGAACAGAGCATTTTGAGCTTTGGATATGTAGGCAAACTAATAATCTAGGATTACTCAAACATGTGTCACTGAAACAAAACACAACTCCAGGTATGTTTTATAGGACCATTCATTTGGGTGAAATTTATAATATTACTGCCTGGTTATACAGCAAATATAACGGGTAAGTCCATGACTGTTACCTAGCAACCGTAATGTTAACAAGAGCCAACGCCTGTCAAAATTACACAAAAGTTAGACAACACCATTTTGTTAAATCAGTGTTTAAACTGCCAGAAAAAAAAAATCCTTACTTATGTCAAAACTGTCCGTGCACGACGTAAGTAGATGTCTTCTGTTTTAGAATTCACAGCTACTTCTGTATTTTTGTACTTTTCTTCTCAGCTTTATTTACTTATTTCTTGACTGAACCATGATAAATGTTTACTACAAATACTATCATGCCAAATCAAATCAAAATTTGAAAAAAAAAGAAGAGGAAATATGAAAACCTCTCATATGTACTTCAAAACCACTCTAGAAACTTTTGTTGAGATTGCTCTAGCCCTGAGTTGACTTTTGTAGTTTTTATGATGTTTTATTCAAAGTCAAAACCAACCAACCCTCAAGGACACTGTCATTTGGATGCACCTTTTGATTTAAACAGTATTACGCGCTCAATGAGGGAAACGTCTGGTGCCATTCCAACTGTTTTGTGTAAATTATGCTTCAATCAATCAACCAAACTTTATTTATAGAGCGTTTTTCAGACAAAAAATGCAACACAAAGCGCTTCCAAAGGGACTCAGTGTTATGCAAATCCATGTCCATCTAGTACTCGACACAAAATCATGTCTGAGGATGTTTGACCAAGATATTCTATATTTAATTTTTCAATCTTGCCTTGTTTTTCTTTGTTTGTATTTTATAACATTACTTCCTGGTTATACATGGGTAGCACATTGCAGGTCCTATATTACGCAAAATTGAGCTTTAAGTCATGTTAGAACGTTATTTCCTCCTCAAAACCATATCTGGAGTTATGTTTTGTTTCATTCACACGTTTCAGTAACCCTTTATTATTACTGCCTTTAGCTACAAAGCTCAAAATGCTCTGTTCCACCTTGTGATGTCATACAACTTCATGACATCAAGTTAACAGCTACATTTTCCCTTTTCTACAGAAGAGATTTTTGGAAAAAATAAAGTAAAATGCTACTAATAATTCTGTTTTATTTACTTATTTTTCTTTTTGACGTTTTGTAGCTCATCCAAGCAGATTCTTCAGTTCTGAAAAACAGAACAAACCAAACGTTTGTCCATTTCACTGAATAGAATTTTTCTTTTGCTGGATGACTGAGGGATGACACAGACATTTAGTAGAGATTGGTAATTCAAGGCCTCAAATGTTACAAATTTCAATGAAAAATAGTGAAGGCTTGTGGAATTTTAAACACATACAATGATGGAAATGTGTCCAGATTGTCCTTCTTGTGTTTTTCGTAAAATTTGTCATGTTTATCTCAGTTTTTTGACATTTTTTGGAACAGGCTGTACTTTTATTATGTAAGGGTCAAATTGGCCACTTTGTAAGATGAAGCAATTCAAGTAGATTCAGGGAGATTTTTCATCAGAACAAGATGTCACATCAGCCTTTACTGCCACAAAAAAAAGTCTATCAATATTAAAAGCGTGTGTCAAAAGGTTGGGGGTTTGATTAATGCGCTGCACAATTCATGCTGTTGTTGTGTTATTAGGCAAGACACTTCAGTCTAGCCTCTCCAGCAGGGTTGATTACAAAGGAATGAATATTTCAGCAAGCAAGCAAGACAAAAATAAATAAATAAATAAATAAAAATCAACACATAAGGAAAGTTGATAGGACACAGTAAAATAAAATCAGAAAATATTATCAAAAAATATTATTATTATTAGTAGTAGTAGTAGTAGTAGTAGTAGTAGTAGTAGTAGTATATTTTTAAATTATTTGATTAGAAAAAAATATTTGATTAGAAAAATTCCAACAAAAATAGACCACTTCCTGACAGAGCATTAATAATAAATCATCATCATATTTACAAAATAAAATAAAATGCAGTTTTTTTTTTTGCCAAAATGTAAAAAAAGGAAAAAAAAAAGTGCATTATGATTTTTTTTTTTTTTTTTTTCTGAAGCCAGATATCTGACACTTCAATAACGAGTCATAATAAAAGTGCCGGTGTATGAAAACGTCCATCGCGCTGGAGCTCTCCCAGGTCAGTGTCCCAGAATTCCACGGGCTCAGCAGATCCCAGTGACAGTCGGAACAAAGACTCAAGTCAATCAGCCACGAGCAGGCCGTCTTTATAACAGCCTGTGGAGGGACAATTCTCCCACTCAGCAAAAAGCTCGCTCCTAATTGGCCCGTTTGAGCGGCAGTCTGCTGAAGTCCCCGCCCCCCGCTGTCTCCCGGCTCCACTTATTCTGAACCAATTCAGATTCGTAAGTTGGAGAGAGTGGGTGTGGGGAAATACAGATATTAATTTGTAAAAATGTGTTACAATTTATTGCTGGAAAGCTCGGCGACGATAAAACAACTATAATCCAGTTTCAAATAGAAGGATTTTGTGAAATTACTATTTTCAGATTAAACTGATTTAACATTTTCAGTCATAAAAGCAAAATCATCGTTGATTGTACTACTAATGTTAATACTATAGTAGTACCACTGCTACCACTACTCCTTCTACTGTTGCTCCTAGTACTGCAACTACTACTACTGCAACTACAACTACAACTACAACTACTACTACTACTACTACTAATAATAATAAAGTACATTTTGGATAACAGCGAAAAAGAAAAAAAATCTGAATTTGGTAGTAAAATTTGATGTTTGACAATGTGCATAGAAAAAATAAAAAATGGAAGAGAGTTTTTTTTTTTTTTTTGTCTTTTTCCAGTAACTTCACCAAGCCTCTGAAACCACTTATTTTTCTGTATGAGCGGCTTCCTCTCCCACTCTCCTTCCTCAAAAGCATGCATTAGCCTGACTAACCACTCGCTCACCGTGCCAGGGTTAAACTCCATCTGCAGACAAATGGCTCTTCTTGACACCTCTCTCTTAGTGGGTGAAATCTTCCCCTTTTATTTCGGTGCTGGTGCGGATTAGCCCCAGCAGGTGTCCGCTTTGCTAACGCTCAGGGAATAAAGACGAGCTCCTCCAGATCTGGTGAATCAAAGCGTGAGGCTGTCTGATCCACATGCACCCACCTGTATGTTGTTCTGATGCAGTGGGTGCTATACTCTCACTTTTCAATAAATGAAGCCATATTATGCTACTTTCTGGTCTATGTTATAATGTTGTTTCCTCATCACAAATATACCCAGGGTTGTGTTTTGTTTCATTCATCCAGGTTTAATTCACAAATCTTGCATATGTGTTCTTCACTCAAACTGAAAACACTTTTTGTTTACTCCATTTATTTATTAGTTATTTTTATTGTAAATGTCTATTGCTTTTATTTTGAAAAAGTCCATTGTGAGCAAGTCGAGAATTCTGCTTACTGCTGCGGCGTTCACAGGAAACAGCCAGAAAAGAAACAAAAGAAAGCGGGATGGAGAAGGGTTTGGAACATTAACATGGTCATTTTCATTTTAAAGTTCTTCCAGACGGCGCAGTCTGCAGAGCCACAGTCATTTGTAACCACTGCAACACTTGTCTTATCACCGAAGTTTCATGAGTCTGAAATACCACCTCAGTGGAATACACTCTGTTGATGCCGGCAAATCTTTCAATAAAAAGTGGAGCGAGGCTTTGGCAGACCAAGCTAGCTGCAACATGTCAGAGCGGTCGCTTCGCACACGCACATTACGCACAGCGTGTAGGGCACCAAGTGCTTATGGGGCACCACTGTGTGGTCGATCGCACTTCGGCACTCCCCCACCCCCTCCTCCACCATCCGTCTCACTTTTTTCTTCTGCAAAAAGCCGGTGCCAGCAATCACATTCTTAATAATAACAGTAATCTTGTATGCCTTAGCAACTGGCTTCATGCAAAGGAGAAAACTGGCTTCATGCAAAGGAGAAAAAGTAAAAGTTCTATGAATTCAGAAACAAACAAAAAAGTTTTAGGAATTGACAAATTGCACTGAAAGTGTTTTCTGGTTATATGTACTGTTGTCTGGTGGCCGTTTTTTGACTTAGATTCTCATCTTTATATCAAACAGGTTAACATCAATGCCCTGGCAGTGGCAATACATTTCAGTTTCGGATTTGATTAGATTTGATGTGATTTTTTTCAGTCGAGCTTTACACTGAATACTTTATTTTAGTGCTGCTGTTCTTTTTTTGTTTCTGAATGCTGATCACAGGCAGTTTTGAATTCAATTCATCAAGTCAAATTCTAGGAATTGACAAACTGCACTGAAAGTGGCTCTTTTTTGAGTGAGATTCTCCAAAGGAAGAAATATAAACATGAATCTTACAGACTAGTTCCCTGCTACTGCATAAAGAAATGCTGTTTGCACAATGCATGGCACTTCTGTTTACATTTCCAGTAAAACTGTGCTATACTATACTTTGAATTCATTATTGAGTTTTGCGTATAACATGCAATTAATCATGATTAATCACAGGAACTCATGAGATTAATGTGATTTTTTTTTTTTTTTTTTTTTTGCCAGATAAATATAAATAAATATAAGAAATACATGTAATACTACTACTACTACTACTACTACTACTACTACTACTGAATCAGTTTTATATAGCGCTTTTCTGGACACTCAAAGACGCTTTACAGAGGATTATTCATTCACTCCAGACCTGGTGGTGGTGCTACTATTGTAGCCACAGCTGCCCTGGGGCAGACTGACAGAAGTGAGGCTCCAATCTGCACCACCGGCCCCTCCGACCACCACCATCACTCACGCACACACCACTTTCATACTAGGCAATGTGGGTGAAGTGTCTTGCCTAAGGACCCAACAACAATTTTTTATGACTGGCGCCCCCTGGCAGGTAATGCCATGCTACGGAACAGTCCAGACAAAGTATAGGGCATCTCCATGGAAAAATAGTTATGCAAGTTGCAAGTCGATTTAGAGTGACTTTTGCATACTTAATCTTGTTTATTTGTGTATTTATTTACTCACACAAATTTGCACAGTTGTAAATCCCTCTTTCTACCCACCCACGTTTGGACTAGTGTTTAATTAGTTTCTTTTGCTTAACAGTGTGAATCCAATATAAGATACAAAATATGTAATAACAAAAGCTCAACACTACCTCCCGCTTTCAATCCTTCTGTACTGAGTGCATCCTTTACACGTGTCCAGATCCGGAGACAGGCTGCAGTCCCTGGTCCGGCTCTCTATTGATCTTCAGGTTTTACTTCTCCCTTTGAAAGCCTTCTATAACTTAACACCTCTATATCTGTCAAGCCACTGCAGTTACACGCGCTTTTCACACCTCCAAACCCTAAAACCTTAGTTATTATACCGCCTTTCATTTTTGGACTTTTACTCAAGCAATAAGTGGTAGCAGTAGTAGATGCAGCAGCAGCAGCAGTACCAGTAGTAGTAGTAGTAGTAGTAGTAGTAGTAGTAGTAGTAGTAGTAGTAGTAGTAGTGGTAGTTGTAGCAGTAGTAGTAGTAGTAGTGGTAGTTGTAGCAGTAGTAGTAGGAGTCATAGTTAGTGTTAAGTTGATTTTATTATGTTTTCTTAAAGATGAATTAAAATTGTGTTGAATTTCTATCATATAAAATTTTTAACTACATGAATGGAACTAGTCATAGTAGTTGTAGTTGTAGTAGTAGTAGTAATATTTGTAGTAGCAGGACCCACCTTGTGATGTCATGTGGTAATACAGGAAGTGATCCACTGTGTTTTTAAACTCCATACACCTTCACTAAAATCATTTGGACAATTTCACAATTTTCAGACCTGGAACTGCTGATCTCTATTGAACTAAAGGTAAAAGGTAGCTCTTAGCACTTGAAAACTACCACTTCATGACATCACAAGGTGGAACAGGGCATTTTGAGCTTTGGAAATGACTAAAGGACTAAAAGAAGGACTAAACAACAACACCAGGTATGTCTTGGAGGAGCTAACGACATTAAAGCATGTCTTAAATCTCACAAGAATCAATTTTGTGTAATCTAGGACCTTTGACAGTAAATATTTCAAAATCTGTTTTATTTCACCATTGGAAGTGCTTAATGTCTGTCTGTGTGCCTGTAATTCCATAAAAAGCAGATAGATGACAGATGGGTCACTGAGATCTGGAGGGCGACTGTCTCTCCCTGAAGATCTTCACAGCAGAATATAGACAACAAAGTCCTCAGCTGGACCAGACTGTCTGGGCCTCAGCTTAGTATTCCAAAAGAGGCGGCTTGATTAAAAATAAATGAATAAGATTAGACTACGTGAAGTCATGGTCTAATGGGGAGATCGAGATAAAGTACAGTGGTAATATTCCAAGACATGTTTTTAAGAAAACTTATTTATCCAAGGTCGTATTATTCAAACACAATTGTACTGAGAACATGTCCAGAGTGGTTATGTTACAATTTATGCAATAAAACTGGCCATTCTTAACAGTTTGAACTGTCACAATGTGTAATGTTGACAGGTACTGACAGAAGGTAGTAGTAGTAGTAGTAGTAGTAGTAGTAGTAGTAGTAGTAGTAGTAGTAGTAGTCGTAGTGGTAGTGGCGTGTTTGATCCCCCACCAGTGCTGTTCATTGTGTTCTTGGGCAAAAGACTTCACCTACAGTTCTTAGAATGCCTGCATACATTGGTGTATAAATAGAATAGATGAATGGTTCCTATATAAAGTGTTTTGAGTGACCATTGAAGGAGTAAAGTGCTTTATACATATACCAGTGTTTCCTGCAGTGCTTTATAGGCAGGACGGCCACCTTGACAATAAATTCCCCCCGTCTTCACGCCGAGAAAAAAAACAAAAACTCATCAAACGCATCAAATGAATCCTCACAAAACCAGTCGTCGATCTTCACTTCCGCCTCGCGCCAGCACGAAATCTCTGACCCCCCCAGTCCTCACTTTTTTCAGCACGGTATCTCTGGTCAATACCTTCACTAACCAATTACCTGTGGGATACACTGTATTGGACATGTATTTATATGTACCTGGGTAGTAGATGTAGTAGTAGTATTTGTATTTGGAACAGTTACTGACAGACTTGGCTGTAAACTTTTCATATATGTTGTAATAAGGAAAACAGGTAGCTACAAAATAGGGCTACTGTTGTTGTAGGGCACTTTTAACATTTCTGTCCACTACTGACTTATCTCCATGGAAACAATACTGCTTTTCCTGGAATGTTGAACTGTATGACAATTTCATATGTTTATTTAAACAAAAAAATTATAATAAATGCATTTTTATTGAGAGTGTCACCCTCCACAGATCAGACATGTAACTTTGTCATCATGCGGATATTTCATGCAAATCAACCTCATCACCTACATGAAGGAAAGCAGGCACCAGACCCTACCAGAAAAGTTCCAGAGTGCACCTTTAACATTCCTAATACACACTCTGATTTTACGCCTCAAGACAAAGTTTTACAAAGGAAACCAAAACTCCTCCTCTGCTGTCTCCACAAAGCTCCCGTCCTGGTCAGATGAAGCCTGCGCTCTGACATTCATGGCGGGACAGTGCCGGTGGGGGGCGCCGTGGGCAGAAGGGCTCGGGACAGGCGGGTTCATCACCTCTCTACAGGTACTTTGTATTAGCATGAAAACAGCCCAAATCTGAGGAGGTGAATTAAAGTGAAGCGGGCGGCGCATGGAGAAAGGAGGGCCTCATGTTTATGCATTCTGTTGAATATTAATGCTTCTGTATGAGTGGCATCTAAAGACACTATAAAGAGAACGAGAAAGTCACACTGTTCTTTTTTGGTGTAAAATATCAGCAAAGACGTCTCCAAGGATGATATCTTTACAGATAAGACAAGCCTGCATAGAGCTGAAAGTATTGTTTTTGAGTACTGCATGTAAAAAATGTAAATTTGTAAGTAAAATTATTATTTCTTCACTACATGCTTGGCCCTGATTTTCAGTTTTCCTTGAGATTCAAATGCATTTTGAAAAAGTAATAAAATTTCCACTTATTTTGCTAGATTCCTTATGTTTGTGTGTTTATTCTTCAATAATATGACAGGAAAAAAACTTTAAAAATGGATAGACACGCCTTAATCGAATATATTAAAGGTTCAGTTTGAACTTTTTGTCTTCAGAGTGTGGGAATCCACAGTATGGCATTAAATACACCTGGAAAATAGTATGGGGCAGCATCAGTACTTTTTTTCTTAGTTTGTTTTTGTAGTTTTTGTTAACACACCTGAATATCTACAAGAGAGAAAGGTTAAAGCCATACTCTGGAACATTCAGGGTAAAGCTCCATCTCCATGGAAAAAGCAGTTGGCTGAACTTAATCAGAAAAGTTACACAGCCTTCCTATAATATCTTATAGGTGTGTCCATCAACTTTTATTCTCTGTCGAGTCGTATTACGAAACTGGGCCACCACATTTTAGGGTTGAACCTCAAGGGAAAATACCTGTCACTATGGAAACAGACTGTGCTTTTCTATTGATTATTGATTCTATGTGCACTTGAGCCACTCTAATGAGACCTGCCAGAGTTTGAATGCCATTTTTGTAATATCAATAACAATCCAGCCAAACTCACAATGCCAGAGGTGCAAATCTCCATGGACACCGAGCAGCCGAAATATGACGCATCACCAAACCGGCACCTTTATATAACTTTTAAATACGTCACGACAACGCATACAATTCTACGCCGTTAATAATGCCTAACCGTGTGGCAGTACATTTTACAGAAAGTGTGTGCAGATAGAAAATAACAGATACAAGCGACGAAACAGATGGAAAAGAATTATGGCAATCGTCTCTATATGATTAATGTGCATCTGCTGAAAAATGGATCCCAGAGGTAAAGAATGACTCAAAATATTCAGAAATATTCCTGTATTATGCAATATTCTGTGGACTTTTTCCCTATTGGAATGATACGCTATTTAGTTTTTTTTGTTTTGTTAATCGCTATGGCAATGGTCCTAATTTCTCATAATTGTGAAACTCATGGATAATTACGGTATTTCAACCAACTTTTACTGCTCTCACCTTATTTTTTCCCCTAATTATTTCTTGTCGTTTTGTTAGCCCTGTTATGATAGAGGAAAGACTGAAAACGTAAAATATTGTAGTGAACTGAAAAATACAGTACTAACATTAGCCACAAGAGGTCATTAAGTTACACATTTTTAGATTTTAAGACTCACGTTACGCTATTTTCTTTTGTTTTTTTTTATTATTATTCACACATGTTAACTTGCAATCCTGCATATTTAGCCTCAGGTCTTCTCTCAAACAGAAAACACTCTGTTCCACCTTGTGATGTCATGTGGTAATACAGGAAGTGCTCCACTGTGTTTTTAAACTCCATACACCTTCACTAGAAGCAGTTGGATCATTTCATCTTTGGAATTGGAGATTTTTACTGGACAAAATGTAAAAGTTGTTAACTTGAAAACTATCCTGACCACTACAAGACATCACAAGGTAGAACAGAGCATTTTGAGCTTTGGAGATGTCGACAGACTACTAATAAAAGGTTACTCAGACGTGTGAATGAAAGAAAAACACAACTCCAGGTATGTTTTTGATGAGGTAACAGCATTAAAACATGACCTAAAGCTCACAAGAGTCAATATAGAACCATTAATAATCATATACCTTTACATAACCAGTCCAATTGTCCAATTATTGCGTAAGAACTGGTTTCAAAGTTGCCTACAAAAAAAGAAAAGAAAGAACTTGTGATAGAAACTCTTTTGACCTGAACAAATTATATCTGACGCTGCTTGGCTGACTCGGTATCACGCCCTTGCACTTGGCATTTTTATCTGAGGAGAAAAAAGACGAGAGGACTTGAAGGAAAATGTCTTCACAAGCTCGGCGGCCATGTTGGAGAAAAAAAAAAAAAAAGTAGCTGTCATTGTCTCGGAGTCTGCCTGCTTTACAACTTCCATCATTAAAGATAAATCTGAACTCCAAATTATAAGGTGGTGGAACAGGGCCGGAGATAGAAGTGTGGAGTCATGCTCCCTGCTCCTGTCTGTAACTTATGTCTACAGTGACCAGCCTTCACTTTGACTGGGTATAATTGCTGTTCTATACTCATACGGTCTATGCATTCAATTATAGAGATGTACAAGTGACTATTTTAAACTATGGGGATGTTAACTGGGGTTACGGAGATGGTTAAAGGCTCCATAATACTGGATTTCCTGATCTATGTTATAATGTTTCCTCATCACAAACATATCTGGAGATGTTTTGTTTCATTCACCCATTTAACACACAAACCCTGCATATTTAGGCTGAGTTCTTCTCTCAAACTGAAAACACTCTGTTCCACATTATGATGTCATGTGGTAATACAGGAAGTGCTCCATTGTGTTTTAAACTCCAAACACCTTCACTAGAATCATTTGGATTATTTCAGAACTGGTATTGCCAATCTCTACTGAACAAAAGGTAAAAAAGTGGCTGAAAACAAAACACAACTCCAGGTATGTTTTTGATGAGGTAAAAACATTATAACATGACTTAAAGCTCACAAGAGTCAATTTTGCATAATGCAGGACCCTTAAATAGGAGCATTTTCAAAGTTGCTACCTGATAAATACAGTAGTCTATCCGTCTAGGTCTGGCCCATCCATCTAAGACCTTTTGTTTGTTAAGCCCTTTGGCTGACCTTTTCGTTTCTAAAGTGCTTTGCAAATAAGGTTGGACTGGATTGTTTTTGTCTAAAGTTGCTTACAACCACGGAGCTCTGGAAAAATTAAAGAGCAGGCTAAAGAATAGGATTCACCCTGCACCAGTCCATTAGTTAGATATCTCTAAATCATAGTACAATAAAGTAAAAAGAATGAAATCATTTTAACTTGGACAAACTAAATGTTTCGGTAAAAGCAAAGTCATCCCAGCACAGATGTGGTGCGGTGGTGTCACCTGCTAGTCCCCATGGAGACATGTTTAATGCCATACTGTGGAACACTCCAGGCGAAGCAATAACATCTCCATGGAGACAAGCAGATGACAGACCATCTGTCCATAAAATTACATAGTGCACCGTTATGCATCGTCAGATCAGTCAGATATAGCAAGGAATGTTAACAATCAATATTCAAATTCAATATTCAATCAAAGAGGAAAAAAGGACTGTTAATTAAAGTGAAATAAGTGTGAGCTGTTATGTTTAATCACTGCGCTACTGTGGATTTATTTATTTTTCCCCTTCATGTCCAATTATTTTTATTTTATTCTTGTTTGTTTGATCACTTTTCCATCTCCAAGGCACTCAAAACACTTTTCACCGTGTAGCCACTCACCCATTCACGCACACGTCGCCTCCAGTGTACACAGACACACGAGGCGAGCCAAATATCTTGCCCAAGGACACAACGACAGCATTAATCTGTGAGAGCTGGAACCGCCCCGCCAACCTGTGGGCCAGTAGATCTGACCTCTCAACCAATGGTGTTTACGTCGAGAGCGGGATTCAAACCGCCAACCTTCAGATCAGTGGACAAACACTCAAAACCAACTTAGCTATTGTTTCCCGCTGTTTATACAATTTTACATGAGCTCATTACTGGCGCTGTCCCCTGTGCCCACAATCCTCTGCTCTATACTTTTCTACCCTGACTTTTTCTATGTATTCTCCTATCTCCGTCCAATTGTCCAGCACTACTATAACGGAGGCTTGCTTTATATAGACGCATGGCCTGTCTCTGTCCACGCGTGCGGTGATGAAGACACCTCCAGCTCTGGACACATCAGTGAAAAGAGTGGGACAGTCCACCTGGAGACCGATGCGGACCCGTCTCGCAATAATGATGACCAAACGCGAGCGATGACCGAGCACCCACGCCAACGCCGCGCCGAAAGAGCGCCTTCCAGCCTCCTTTTATCTTCCAGTGGAGGTCATCGGGAGCAGCAATTTATTGTCCAAACACCGACTTGTAAATAATGGTGCGCGAATGGTAAACCGCAGGATGTCATCTCGAGGGGAAAGAAGAAATGATGAGATAGAGCTATAGCAAAACAAGACTTCATTACGGGAAAAAAGAAAAATGGCGGTGATTTTTATCTGTGGACGATGGAGTCGCTTGTTGGACATTCTCAAAGTCAACAGCCAAACTTTGAAGCACAACAAGATGGAAGATTAGAGTGTATCAAAGGCGGTAATAATGTGTATATTTACGGACTTTTGCAGACTATTTACACTGCGGATTTGAATGGTCAGACTTCATGAACTTAAGCAATAATTTGTGTTAAAGTTGCACTGTGTAACTTTTCTAATGGAGGGTATGTCATCCGCTTGTCTCCATGGAATTACTGCTTTTCGTGGAAAGTTCCACAGTAAGAAATCAGGTGTGTCTATCTCCATGGAGACAAGTTACAGGTCTGTGGAGAGGCAAGCCCACTCAAAGTAAGAATGCGCGATTATTTATGTATTTGATGAAGTAAGATTAAAGCAATACAGCAGGACATTTGAGGGAAATAAATAACATCTCCATGGAGACAAGCAGTTTGGTGCCCAAATGGAGCGCTAGTGGTAACAGTGTCATTGTGTCCTTAGGCAAGACACTTCACCCACATTGCCTAGTAGTATGTGGTGTGTGAGTGAATAAACAAAGCAATGTAAAGCTTTTTGGGTGTCTTAAAATATGCTATATAAATACAGTGATTACTCACTGCTATGGAAATCTTAACATAATCATAACTGAGGGTTTGCTCAAGGACTTTCAAACTACAACAGACCATTTAGTCATCATATATCTCCTTAAATTATGTCTTCTGTGTCCATCTTTGTTGAATTCAACTTGCTTCCATATGTTATTTTGACTTCTAATGACCCAGCGTTGTGTCTGACTTGTCCTTGACGCTGTTTGGGAAATAAGCTCCTGTCTGTGTATCTCTTGGGGTGGGATGTATGCTCTGGGTGGTTACTGTAAACACAGACAGGGAGACACTGCTTTGTTAGAGACAGTCAGGGCTGTGATTGTGCGCACAACTGCTGGAATAAAACAGAATTTCTCAGTTTTGTTCTTCATACTTTAGAACTCCCACAACAGCACTTATAAGTAGTTCATATCTGAATCTGAATCTGGTCATATTTAGTATTACCTACTGGGGAATTCATCATAACAATACAGCTTAATTAAATGTGACCATAATTACTGGTAATAAAACGTTTTATTTTTACTTTTTATCAACTGACCCCACAAAATATCCATGCCATTTGAAGCTGATCTGTGGCATGGAATGAATTATAAATGTGGAATGGAACAAGTTATGCAACAAAACGGCTGCACAGTTACTAGAATTGTCAGAATTAGACCATATAAAAAGGACATTTTGAATTGATAGATTTAATAGTGTCCTGAAAATCAAAGTTCAAGGTATGACATTTAAAATCCCTCTCTTCGGGATTGCAAATCGGCAAACAGCTCTCTCCTCAATTACCATCAAAGCTTTAAACGGGCAGAATTCCACATATATTTTTAAGGCATGTCGCAGATGTGTTTTTCTTTTTTTTTTTTCTTAATTTAAAGAGCCTATATTATGCAAAAAAGCAATGTTATCCCATCAAAAACATATTTGCAATTATGTTTCTTTCATTCACACATGTTTGGGTAATTAAACAGTCTACATCTCCAAAGCTCAAAATGCTTTGTTCCACCTTGTGATGTCATCAAGCAGTAGGTTTCAAATTGCAGCTATACCTTTTACCTTTAGTTCACTAGAGATTTCTAATTCCAGGCCTGAAATTATCCAAATATTTCTAGAAAAAGAGCTTAAAAACACAAAAACTCAGCCTAAATATGCAGGATTCGCGTGTTTAACGTGTGAATGAAATAAAACACAACTCCAGGTATTTGTGATGAGGAAACAACATTATAACAGATCAGAAAAGAGCTTAAACTGGACCCTTTAAAATATATATATTTATATATTCACACACCAAAGTGGAAGCAGCTATTTGAGATGCAAAGTGTACATTGCATAAGCAGAGGGCGGAGAAAGCCAGGGAGCTCCGACTGAGAGCAAGGACGAGTTCGAATTGCCTATTTCAGAGTTTTAAAATATTTCCAAACGTAGAATGCGATGCGAAAACACTGTCAAGCCTCGCCAAAGGAAGCTTTTGTTGCCGGTGTGAGATCCATTGATGTTTTAAGTGTCTCACAAAGCACTAGCAGGTATAAGGATATGTCATCTTACAAGGGGCGAGGAATTTCAGCTACAAATTACAAGTTGTGCAATGCAAATCTTGTCAGAAGGGACCGTGTTGAAGGTTAAAAATTGTTGCTGCCGGCGTGGTGGCTGAGTGGCTAACATCGCCTCACAGCAAGAAGGTTTCAGGTTCAACTCCCGGGCCATTCTGCTTCCATGTTTCTCCCCCGTGTTTGGGCGGGTGTCCCCTGTCCCACTGCTCCTAACAGCTTCTCCCAGTGGTATTAAAAGATGGGTCAAATGCAGAGGCCAGATTTCTCTACAGGGACAGTAAAGTGTACATTATATTTTCTACCTTACCTATTGTTGTGGTTCTATCCTGCAATTTTATACTAGACATTGTTGGATTTGAGAAGGATTCAGCTGATGCACTGCTTCAGTTCCGATTTCAGTACTATGGATTTAAGTATCTGCAGATCCCCGATATTAATGCAGCAACTAAAACCTGCATTTATTTCCTTAAAACTAAAATATAATAACACAAAACTAATCCAAGTGCAGCTTTGTAAATGAAAAAAGAACAAAACAAAAACATTATGAGATAAATATGACAAGTAAATAGTCTTATTACATTGAATTCCAACCAGGATATCGATATTTGAACCGATATTTGGAAGCCGATATATCCAACCCATCAATTTTTTCAGTATCGGTGCCGATATCCGATACTAAAAGTCAATGCAATCTGCAACAAAAAATGTATGCCAAATGAATTCATGAGTTAAAGGCGCACTGTGTAACTTTTCTAGTGGGGGAAGGTCTGCTACCTGCTAGTTTCCATGGAGATATTACGGTTTTGCCCACAGTAAACTCTATAATAACAATGGTGACAGGTCAATGGTCAGATCTATGGAGAAGCAAGCGTGCACATAGTAAGATTGTTGTTTTAAAGATATTTTTGAGCTACAAAACACCAGTGATGAAACAAATGCAAGGAAGATTTGTTTAATGCCCTACTGTGGAACATTCCAGGCAAAGAAAGGCCGACGAGCTCCCACTCCACATTAGAAGTGACACAGGGCACCTTTAAGCTACCGATAAAACTAGAAAAAATTTACTTAAATGGTCAGTGCCAAAGAGTCGGATTGTCCTTGTCCCATTTTTGACTTCTCTTGAAATTAAAGTCAGAAATATATTCCTCAAATTATTCCTGGTTAACAGTGAGCGTCCTAGAAAGAGTGAACTTGGGATCTGTCCTCTTACAGTCTATAGAGGCACTTCTTATTCGGGATGAAGACCTCCAAGACTTTATTCCATGCAATTCAAAGCAGTTCAAATGGAACGCCAAGAAACTGGACCAAGATATCTGAGCAGCATCCCTGGGTGTAGGAATCAAGCGCTGGTTATAATTATACAACAAAAATCAGGGTCACTGTTAGTCATGGGGACATGCAAACTCGGAACAGGAGACGTCAGAGGTGGCTCGATAAAAGTCCCCGAACGGAGCAGGAAAAATCTGGTCGGAAAAGTTAATGAAGGAGTACGCAAACTTGCACTGAAAACGTCCTTGAGTGAAGACAATGAATCCCCAGCAGCTCAAAGTGAACTCCCTTGAGTCTAATAGCGTCGGACTGTTAGACTGTTAGCGCCGGGGCTAGCCATGTGTGACCGTGTAAAAAGCTAGGGCCATTAAAAGAAAAGAAAAATACACTTCATGCTTGGTGCTTGTGTCTAAATAGGCCAGTGGAAGGTGAGGAAAATCATCTGTTTAATGTTGTACACAATGTTAAGTGGATTTGCAAGGGCAGCTAGAAGTAGATATTAAAGAAAGTGCATTCGTAATAGTTCTTGGGTAATGGTTTGTTTATTGACAAGACAATGACCTCACTGGAGACAACTGCAAAACTTGAGGTTAAGAAATTATATTATGTTGTCTGGTCTACAAACTACTCTGACTAATGCGATAACCTTGATTGAAAGTAAAACTAAACACTAAATCAACTTATTTGCTACTTAACAATATATATTTGCAGGTAAAGGTAAATTTGAAGCTTTGTGTTTTCAAGCTGCCGCTGCATTTGCAACTATTATGTGACATCACGCAGTACTGCCCTGATTACTGCCAATTTGAAGTGGTGATACTCCAATACAAACCAATCCAATCCACTTTATTCCTGTAGCACATTTCATAAACAAACTGTTCCCAAAGTGCTGCACAAATACAGAGTAAGAACAATAATAAAACCAAAATAAATGCTCCGATTTGATCATACTAGTCCTAAAACAATAAAACCAGTAAAATAAAATAAGAGCAAAAACCATACGCTCGGATTAAATCACACTAGTCCTAAAACATAAACCCATTAAAATAAGATAAGAGCAAAACCATGGAATAGCAATAAATAGATAAAACAATAAAAGACACAGAGGACCACACAATTCACACGGTGTTAAAAACCAAAGAATAAAAGTGGGTCTTAGGAAGAGACTTAAAACGCTCCACTGTGGGGGCTGTTCGGACGTGGGGGGCAGAGCGTTCCAGAGTTCAGGGCCGGCCACAGAGAAGGCCCGGCCCCCCTGGTTTTAAGTCTCATTTTAGGCACTGCAAGCTGGAGCTGGGCCTCAGACCTCAAAGCACACCTCGGGATATACATTAGGAGGAGGTCCGAAATATGCCGTATATGCCCAGACCCCACCCCTAGTCTACCTTTTTACTCATTTATTTTGTCTTCCAGATACTGCCTAGTTTAGCAGCTCTTTTTGAACTATGGTTTTGGGTGGAGATTAGTTAATGTAAAGGTGCATTGTGTAACTTCTTTGGGTAGAGGGTTTCTTTTGGTTTCTTCATGGAGATGTTATTGAGATATTTCACCCCTTTCTATCATCCATCATGGAGCCCAAACCAGATCAAGTTACAGGTCAGATCTGTGGAGAGGCGACCCCACTCACAGTCAGAATGCCTGTTTTTCTGGGTATTTTTGAGCTATAAACCCCTTGCAATTGAGTAAAAGTGAGGCAGAGTTGTTTAATGTCATACTGTGGAACCAGGGATGTTATGATCCAATATTCCGTATTGGTATCGGCTCCCGATCCAGCTCTTTTATGAGTATCGGACAGTATCAGATTCAGTCATGTGATCCAGTTTCACATGTTTTTGCAGCATTGACGTGCTTTACGCCATCCGTAAATCAAAACGGCGCCATGTCTGCTGAGTGAGACTTTTCACTACAACAAAACAAAAGTCAAACAGCAACATGCAATTACAGCAAACAAGCGGTTTCTCATGGAGGAACCAGCAGAGCTCACTTTAACACAGGCATGTCCAAACTATGGCCCGGGGGCCAAATGTGGCCCTCAGACCAAATTGTTTTGGCCCTCAGTCTTCCAGTTGAATTGGCCCATACTACCGCAAGTATTAGTTTTTACTGGATGTTTTTGTAATCTACCTTGATCAAGCAAATGTAGTGTGTCCTTTTGAGGGTCTAAGCCTGAACAAAGGTTTAGTGGGTCATTTAAACCTGTTACAAATGCACAGATTTGAATTACTCACTGTTTTGACACCAGTTTATGGCCCTCGATCAGCCCTCACGCTGGTCTGTGTTCTAATATGTGGCCCTCGATGAAAAAAGTTTGGACACCCCTGCTTTAACACTACCAGTTTGATTTGCCACTTACAAAAGAATCATCTGGACGAGTTTGAGATTTACAAGCGCAAGGCGGCAAAGCCACAGCAGCAAACACTGGCAGAGGTGAGGCAAGGTGGGGTAGGTCAGGCTTTCGTCGTCTAATGGACTTTTTGGAGCTAAGGTACAAACTTACTTCACGACACTACATTACAGAGACGGTGCTACTGGAGCTATAAAAAAAAAGTATCGGATCAGCATCAGAAAGAGTAAAAACAAGAAGAGTTTGGCCCCCAACCAAAAAGTTACATGGTGTACCTTTAATACACACAAGCAACTATGTATTGTTGATGCTACATGAATATATCTTGTCAGCTTTTAATTCTACAAATACAATTCAAAAACTGTTATTTTAATGTTAAGCTGATCTAAGATTCTTTTAAAATAGATGCATTTTTAACACAGTAAATATTTAATAGAAGGTTAGGCAGGGCCAGCCTTACAATCCATTTGAGTGCAGAATATGTCGCTGGTCAAAGGAGAAGTTTCAGAAGTAATTCTTTCCCCAAAACAGCTGACAAACTAATGCCTTTAATGAAAACAAAGGAACTGAAGTTGGCAAGGTTAGGCCACTGCAGCTAAATATTCCACATTGTAATACACTCTTCTTATGGTGTCATCAAACTAATGCCAAAATCCATTACCCCATTAACAAACATTACAAAGTTAGCAAGTCTTTCTTTTGTCTGGTTTTCCGCAAGGTCAATTATGCTCAGGCGCTCCGCAGTTTTCATTTAACAGAAGGGGGAAAAGGTGTAGGAATGACAGGAATGGTGATTTGGTGTGGCAGACGAGTGGATTACTGAACACAGAGGCCAAGCACATCACCGTGTTTAGAGGCAAGTCTTGTCAAACATATGTGTCAGCTGCAGTGTCTGTCGAGATAGTGAAATTTCAATAAGGATTTTATTTTTGGAGTACATAACAGGATAAAAGTAGTAGTAGTAGTAGTGTTGTTGAAGGTGCACTGTGTAACTTCTAAGAGGGAGAGTCTTGCTTGATTCTCTCCATGAAGATGTTATCTTTTTGCCTGGAATGATCCACATTAGGGCTTTAAACATACTGTATCTTCCTTGCAGTTGTTCAATTACATGTGTGTTTTGGACTTGCTTCTCTGTAGATCTGACCATTACCATTGTGACGGGTAGTTCCATACTGTAGCATTATCAAGGTAAAACTGTGCAGGTGGTGGACGCTCCACTAGAAATATGACACATTTCACCTTTAAGTATACATTTTAGGTACAGTGCTTAACAAATGCATTTAACACAGTATAAGGTGTTTGCCACTGCTGTCAAAATTTGACAGTATTTCTGTTTACCAAAATATATTTTTGTTTCTATAGTGGTTAATCTGCCAGTATATACAAGATCTTTTTAACAATATCTTTAATGCTAAAATATAACTATTGTTGCTTTCCATAAATGTTCAAGTTTAATGTTTTCCAAAAATGACAAAGTCTCATCCAGAGCAAGTCTCTGGGAACAGCTAGAAACTATTTGGAACTCAGTAATAAAAGACTTTGCAAAACTCCATAAAAACAATGCAGGGAGAATGCAGCTGTTATCTGCGCCAAAGGTGCTCACACAAAATCATGACATTTTCGGTTGTTATTTGTCAACAAGGACAAATTTGTTATTTCAGTGGGTCAATTTATTAATGAATAACATTTGAACAAATTGTTCATTTGAAACACTATGAAGTTATTTATGTTTTCTTGTTTTCATGACATATGGTCTAATTTGTTAAGCTCTGTATCTGTACTTTACTTATGTAGATTTTTAAGTGGATAATTTTACTTTTACTACTGCATTTGAGATCATGTATCTGTATTTTTTGATTAGTTTGAGACCTGCTGTTCACAGTTGGAGTAAACAGAAATATTTAAAAACAGATGAGGAAAAAAATATTCTAACACTAATTATTCAGTTGTTTCTGTTGAACAAAATTCTGCACATACCTTTACAAAAATCCCAACATTTGAAGCTTAATTAGATCTCTTAAGGAACAAAAGTGAGTCCTCCTTCCACCACTAGTTTCCAATCTTGAATTTCTCAAGCTCCTCACTGGTGTGAAGTGTTGTAGGTTTGACCAGCGTGTGAGGACCTGACTAATTAGGCTGCGGTATAAAGAGAAATAGCAGGAGGCTGTGTGGAGGTGGTCCAGGAAAGTACAGTCTGAATATATTTGGAGGAGACCTTGATTAAATTATTATTCGTGTTGCAGGACAAAGAAAAACAATATCATGGATCAAAAAATCTACTAATGTACTATTGTACTGTTAGTTAGTTTCACTTTACAAGTCAAAAGCTGTTGGACTAAAGACGCAATGTGTAACTTTTCTGAATGAGGGATCACCCCTGGCTTGTCTTTGCAGAGTATTTTTTTTTCCTCTCTCTCTGGAATATTTCAGAGTATGGCATTAATCATATGCATTTATACAATTACTATCAATGTATTTTATTGCTAAAAAGACATGACCAGGTGTTGTTACAAGGTGTCCATGGAGACAGACGCATGACAAATAAATGCAATATGTGGAACATTCTAATTAAAGCAAAAGCATCATTATGAAGACAAGAAGCTGGCAGAATGTCCATCTGAAAAAAAAAAAAAAAGTTCTGTAGTGCATCTTTAAAGCAAAACATATCTGGAGTTGTGTTTAGTTTCAGTAGTTCTTCTTTCAAACAGAAAACACCCTGTGCCACCTTGTGATGTCATGTGGTAATACAGGAAGTGTTTTTTTATTTTATTTTATTTTTTTTATTCCATACACCTTCACAAGGATAGTTTGGATGATTTCAACCCTGGAATTATCAATCTCTTTTGAACTAAAGGCAAAAGGCAGCTGTTAACTTTAAAACTACAGCTTGATGACATCACAAGGTGGAACAGAGCATTTGGAGATTTGGAGATGTTCACAGACTAACATTGCTCATACATTTACGAATGAAACAAAACACAACTCTGGGGATGTTTTTGAGGAGGCACCAACATTCTAACATGACTCAAACCTCACAAAAGTTCCTGTAGAAAACTTCTCTCATCACAGTAACGCACAAATTCTCCATCTCCACTCGGAAAACCGGCAGTCGATGCATAGCTGATGTTGTATTTTGCTGTCTCTCTTGCCAAGTTAGACGTACACACTCCCCCACATCCAATACCCCAGCCCGCCCCCCGCCCGCTCCCACTTTAATGTGCACTAATGATTGTGTAGAGTCATGCAAACACGACATCGCCAAGCTCCATTGCTCGCCACTTCACGCCCCGACTGCGAACTCCTCGTCACCCCTCTCTGACAAGTTATTGCGCTTCAGCCAATGGGAAATAATCAAAGTTTGGAAAGCGTTCAGGAATTTTCTGGCAGAGAACAAACCAGATATGTTTTCCACACCCATTTTGTCGACGTGCGCGATTCTGGCCTTCGCCGTCAAGAGGGGAAAATTATAAATCATTCTCCCCCGAAGACGAAATTTCATGCTTGACGGGTGAACAACGATAGCATCTGGTGGGGTCCAAGTTTTGACTCCTTGCAGCTGCACCCGTGGGTGTTTGTGGATGCCACTGTAGTAGTAACGTGCCAAAGTTTACATGTGTGCAGCTCCAGTGATAAGACATTGTGGACAGCTAGTAAAATTGAGTATCTGCAGATTTAAGTCTCTGTAATCTGCAACACCTCAACACAAAACTGTTCTCATCATTTGCAACGTTATCTTGGAGTTACTGCACCAGATTTGCCACTTAAAACAATGATAAAATTTCCCTTCATTTACTTTTAAGTGCACCATGTAACATTTCTGGCTGGGAGTCCTCTACCTGCTTGTCACCATGGAGCTGCTACTGATTTCCATGGATTTTCTTTACACACATCTTGTCTGTCCTGCATTTATTCAATTACAGGTATTTATATATTTTTTAATAAAATCATGAAAACCTGCATTCTCACTGGGAGCGGACTTGCCTCTCCACAGACTTTACAGTTTGTGGTGACCAGCTTGTCTCCATGGAGGCAGTAGGGTTGTCAAAATATGAAAAATCAGATACTAATCGATACTGAAACTTTTATCGGAATGAGATCGTCATCGTCATGAGATCGAGAAGGTACTGATACTAAAAAGCTCCATTCACAGAAGCTTTAGAATTATCTTGAGCTGTATTATAATAAATACAAGAGCACATAGACTAGTGGACCACCGTGGAACCTACCAGGACTTCATACTGTATAAAAAAACATTTAAAAAAACAGAGAAAGACTTGACCTTTTGGCCAGATTGAATAACCATGAAGTTATTCAATCTGGCCAAAAGCTGTTGTACTGAAAACGCAGTATGTAACTTTTCTGGGTAAAAATTCAGCAAAAGGTTTTTGTTTGTTTGTTTTATAATTGCTAAAATTACTTGCCCTGGTGTTGTTACAATCTTGTCTCCTTGGAGATAAATAAGGTCAATTCAATATTTGGAACATTCTAAAAGGTTGGCCGAACCTCCATCTGAAAAAAAAGTTCCATAGTGCCTCTTCAATACTTCAAAACATGTCTAAATGTTGACCAAATAATGAGAATGTATCGCTGTGGTATCGGAATCGGTATTGGGTATCAAGGCTATAACTTGGCATCAAATTTGAGTTTGAAATTTTAGTATTGTGACAACACTGGGAGGTAGGGAAGCGATTTAGAATTATGGACCAATTTAGCCAAATCAATAACATCTCCAGAAGAAGTCCTATTTACACAGTTAGTTGTTATGTGTTTATACTAAAGACGTATCGCTGTGTATCATCACCACAAGACTACGAGATCATTTCAGTTTGAACGCAATAATCTCCAAATGGCAAGACCAACTTTTCTGACAAATGAGCCTGCCTGCTTTAGCTCCAATACTTTCATTTGTTCATAACGCAAGAACAGATGGACGATTCGAGGCGTCTTTACTGCCAATGCGAATATCATAACCTAATATTTCTCTTTTTAAAGCAGATCTAAATTACGCTCATTTATCCACTTACTCCCCATTCATTTTTTGTATCTTCTGCTGGCAGATTACAGGTCCTATACATCATTACACAAAACTGACTCTTTTGAGCTTTTAGTCATGTTAGAATGGTGTTTCCTCCTCAAAAACATACCTGGAGTTGTTTTGTTTCATTCACACATGTTTGAGGTATTCTTAACTATTAGTCTGTCTACATCTCCAAAGCTCAAAATGCACTTTGTGATGTCATGAAGTGGAAGTTTTGACGTTAACAACTAACAACATTTAACATTTAGTTAAGTAAAAAACGGTAATTCCAGGGCTCAAATTATCAAAATGATTCTAATGAAATTGTATGGAGTTTAAAAACACAGTGGAGCACTTCATGTATCACCAAATGACATCACAAGGTGGAACATAGTGTTTTCTGTTCAAGAGAAAAACTCAACCTAAATAAAAAGAAAACAAAACACAACAAGTATGTTTATGATGAGGAATAGGTCAGAAAATAGCGTAATATGGGCCCTTTAAAGATGCACTATGCAACTTTTAGTGCACTACTTTCTTGTTTCTATGGATACTAGGGATGGAACGATATTCTAAATAATACTGAATCGTTTGATACTGGTCTCAAAATTCGATACACGTGTCGATATGCACGTGTCGCTCCATGTGCTCTGTGCTGTCATTTATTTTGGTCCGAAAGGGAAACAGTTCTGGCAGAAACCTTTTCAGATGCAGCAAAAACCAGCTCCATAGGCATTTACAGCTGAAATATTCTAACAGAGGAGGGTTTTATCTTTCACTCACTTTTTATTTTACATTGATAAACCCAGGAATGGCAAAGATATTAACTTTTAAATACTCGAGAATCGCTTTTGGCTTTACATCAAAAAATGACATGATTTTTTTTTCGCATCTTAAAAATGATCGAAATCGAATCAATATCGTGACCCACGTATCGGGATACATATCGAATCGTGGGAAAACCATACCGTTGCATCCCTAATGGATATGTCACTGCTCTGCTTAGAATATTCCACAGTATGACATTAAACAGGTCTATACTAGGCTGCATTATAACTCAAAAATACCTAGAAAAACAGGCATTCTGACTGTGAGCGTGGTCACCTTTCCACAGATCTGACCCGTAACGTGGCCTGGTTTGGTCTCCATGAAGACAGAAAGGTTTATAATGCCATACTGTGAAACATTCCAGCCAAAGCACTACCATTGTCCATAAAGAAAAGCATTTGACGGAGCCTCCACTAGAAAAGTTAGCCAATGAAGCAGGGGACTCATGAACGTGTGCAGACTTCCAGATGTCCTCGGATGAAGACAGCAAACAAGCGGCAAAGTGAACGGTCGTGTAGCAACAACTTTCCGACCAGACATATGCTAAGCTAACAGGGGAAACAGCTTTTTTGCTTAAGAGCTAGCATATGGCGCGCTTGTATTTAGACAAACAAGATGCCGTGTCACCTTGCACGCCACCTGTAGCCAGTGACCAACCAGCAAGCCGGGGACGTGATTTTCCTTTTTTCTTTTTTTAATTCTTCGAGCGACCGTATGTTTATCGGATCGACCTTTGCGGTGTCCGGCAACTTGTCACGCAGTCTGTTGCTATGGTCAGGGGAGCGTGAAGAGAAGCAGTGGGGGTCAAGAGCAAAAAGGACCGTGAAAAGCAGGTTTCTGGACCCAAACTCGGCGTCCCTTAGCGCTTTTCCAACTTGATCTGACAAAGGCATGCATCATCGCCCCCGGAATATTTAGCAGTGGCTTTATTCATGACCCTGCTCAAAACATGGTTACTGGACTTTTGAAGGTTGACATGGCTACTGGGGTTCTCACTGTTTTTGCATAGTTTTTCCACATTTTCTGAGAATCAAGTTAAATTCAGTATTTTTTTTACAGAAAAAATTGTTAAACGTCTTAAATTTTTATGTAGAACTCTATCACAACGGTTTTAAGGAGGAGCTGAATGGTAAAGCTGCATAATTTCAATAATAATGCAATGAAAATTATTATATTTTTTGGTTATAATAGTGTATAATCTTCAAAATAATATTAAAATATCACTTTTAAACGTTTTATTGCTGAAACACCTGAGCAAGCATACCACATATCTGCTCCGTAACTTGGTCTGGTGAAAGTTTAATGCCATATTATGGAACATCGAGCCTTTACAATAGCAGGTACCAGACCCTCCATCAGAAAAGTTACATAATGCAGCTTTAAAGAAGACCTATTGTGCTTGTGTCTGCTATATAGCTATCATTTATGACACTCGTGGATCACTGTGTTATAATTTGCACATTTTAAAATGCAATATTCATCTAAAACTACAGTGTTTTAAAGAAAAGTCTAAAAAGTCTATTTTGCATAACGGTTCTGCTTTAACACCACACTGCGGAACATCCAGCTGTCACGACAACATCACTATAAAGACAAGCAGATAGCAGACCCTCCACCAGAAAAGTAATGGAACTATAATGGAAACGGTTGCCATTTGTGACAGACAAAGTTCTGCAGAAAGGGCAAATCCCGATAACAAGGATGACAACACAAACAGAAATCCCCATCTCACTGCAGCTGCTGTAAACACTACTGTCATATGCCATGGGGAATTGGAGGCCATTTTGTTGTATTGTACATAGTAAAAGTACATATTTTGGTTATGATTGAAGGTGTTGAAAAATGGCACTTGGAAAATTAGGCCTAATTCTTCTTTGCGAAAAATAAAATGCTCTGTGCACAAACAGGTATAAAGCGTCTTCCAAACTTCTGAATCATTGTAATTTTATACATTTTTGCACAAAAATGCCCTAAAAGCATATTGACACATTTAGTGGAGCTTAGCAATTTGCATAATGGAAAAGACCTACTGTTAATACTGTACCTCGAAGGCATCGCATATTGTGGTGGCTATGGTTGGTGACTCAGATGTTTGCCTGCATGCCTGACTCATTCTGTTAGATTTCATTTCACTGCTAAACAGTCAAGGGCATTTCTGAAGATATAATGACTGTATACAAAACAAGAGGGGGGTGGATCATTGTGTTACCTATAGAACACAGAGAGAGATCGCTAAATTACTGAAACATGCCTCTCCACACGTTTCTGACGAGAACGTTACAACAAAAATCGATTTTGCACAATAGCACCTCTTTATTTAATTACTTTAACACGTGGGCCGATCTGGTACCGTTTCTTGATGCAGTCTGTTTTGCTATTGTTACCCGTGAATTATACAGGGAGTCAGCCAAAACAATTCAATTTCTTTTTTGGGCACGGAAAATGTGAATATGCGCCATATTGTTTTCCTCACTTTGTTTAATTCTGGTCAAAAACAAGAAAGCCAATTTATTAACATGTAACTGAAGAAACAGAGAGGCTGACAAAAACCTTTGTGCTAATTCTGCATGTGAAATCTCATTCACAGTCTGAGTAAGGTTCACACAATTAAAACTGTGCTTAGAAAGCCTACAGAGCTTGTTATTCAAACATTTCAGTGAAGCACTCCACAAAACATGACAGGTGTTTAAAGGGAAAAGTCTTTCAAGGTAACTGCAATAGCTGCCAAGAAATCCATTCAAACTGTACTAGAAGAAGTACTTAGTGTCACATATTGTTAAGATTTGAGCCACTGCTTTTTTTTTTTCTTTTTTCTTATTTGTTTGTTTCTGGTCTTGTTTTTCTTCACTCAAAATATTTATTATTAATCATTTGTATAAAAATCTTTTAACAGCGTCTCCAACGGAAACCAGAAACGAAAACACACTACTAAAATACTAGAAGGATAGCGGATGTGCCTTGCCAACAACGGTATTCAGGAAAAATGGAATAAAATCTTCTTCGTGTTGTCTAAGAGTGACCTATTTTGCATATACTCATTTACGGGTGTGTTTGGTGCAAAATATACACGTTGATGTGAGGGAGCAGGTCTGTCTATGATTCTAGGCCGCGTTTTCCCCCTAAATATACCCGCGGCCTGCACACACACGCTGAGCACACTCCCCGTTTCCCCCGCCGTTTCATCCGCATGCACCATATGCGCTATTAACGCCTCTTCCCCCCTTCTCTCCTCCGATACTACGCCGGCGGTGCACACTTGAGCGCGTTCGCATACTTCAGTGCGTAAAAGCCCGTGCCAGCTTTTACCTGTTCGCTGACGCCGTCTGTCTCCTCCGACGCAGCGCGATTCAGCCAAACCTGAGCCACCGTTTCCTGGGAGTTGAAATAGGCGCTGTTCGCAACGTGGTGCTGATCACGTGTTGCGCAGTATGTAACCCGACTTTTTACGCCCTTTTTTTGTGATTTCATGAACAGTATTACTGTTTGGGAAATGAAGAATATACCACACAGGTTTATTATAAAATGGTTTATTTCTATGATAACTTGTATATGTTGCTCAGTGGGAGGAGCCCGTGGGGTAAAAGGGGTCAGTCAATCTGCCACTCGATACACGGCAGGTAACGTCGGTACGCTGTCATAAACTGTATGAGGACCTAAGTTGAACTCAGTGTATTGTCTTTTGCTGTAAATAGATTTAGGACATTTTTGCTCACTGTAAAAATGTTTGCACCTTTTTTGGCACTTTGGACACTGGCACAATAAATCCACCTGCTCTTGGAAACTCGAGCTTTTTAAAAGAACCAGGCCACACTTGAAAAAACTCCCAGTGTAACCAGAGTCACCTCTTCACAGATCCTGTTAACTTGAAAACTACATCTTGATGACATCATAAGGTGGAACGGAGCATTTTGAGCTTTGGGGATGTAGACAGACTAATAATAAAGGGTTACTCAGACATGTGTGAATGAAACAAAACACAACTCCAGGTATGTTTTTGAGAAGGCAGCAGCATTAAAGCTCACAAGAGGCATTTTTGTGTAATAGGATCTTTAAGTAATGACTATACTTCCTGTCGTACTGTTTCATTAACTAATTCTAATACTAATACTGTTAATTGTAATAATACCATTTGTTTAACTTCATTTCTATTTAGGACTGTCTCAAACATCCCATACCTCCAGTGTTTGAAATAGACAGACATATGGGCTTTGAAGTAATGTTTACTTTGACCTTACACTCTGTAGCCGTCTTCAATGCATTATTTTCGCTTTTGTTTGATCACTACTTACCGGAAAGCTTGGCCTGCACCACTGGGCTCCACAACGGGGGGCCCGGGGAACAGATAAAGAAGCGCTTTTGTGTTCTACAGTGAGGAGTCCAACACTACTCCCCACCGCGCAGCTCCGCCACCAGGCCCACTGCTGCAGCATGCCCTGTCCACGTGCCCCGCCCCCCCTCCCCTCGCTCCATTCTCTCAGACAGAAACCTTGACCTGACTGTACCCCCTCTAGAGGCCCACCGGAGCGACTACACCCCCCCTCCTCTTTCGCATCAGCCCCTCCTAAACTGTCCCACTTACTCTTCCTCCGTGAGTCTCCTTCACTCGTCTTCTCCTCTCTCTGTTTCTATCTCTCGCCTCCGTCCCCTGGTCCATTCTCTCTGTCATTCCCCTGCCAGGTAGACTTGGCAGGGACAGGAGGGATTATTGGTTTGCCGAATCTGACAAATGAACAAAGATGTGTTCAGAGTCTCAAGTTAGGAGTTCCACTGGCCTTTACGCCTGTTTGTTTGAGGCGTATTTGTCAGAAACTATTACAATAAATGAATAAGTAATGGAAATGTATACAGGATATATACTGTACTGTGCATAGCCTTTTAAACTTTGCGTAGTTATTTTTACATATTGTTTTATGTATTTAAAGATGAGCTAAGTAACTTTTATAGTAGAGTGTTTGCCACCTGCTTGTGTCCATAGAGATCCTATTACTTTGCCTGGTATGTTCCACAGTATGGCATTAAACTTAACTATCTCCATGGAGACATTTTTACAGCGCTTTTTTGGTTCACGTTCAATGCACTGAAAGCGATTTATGTTAAGGAACCACTTACCCAGAAACGCAAACATCCACGCACCAGTGTACGCAGGCAGGTGGGTTAAGTGCCTTGCCCGAGGACACAAAAAACAGCATCATCTGTGGGACCACCTCAACCCGTGATATTTATGGCATTCACGCTGAGAGCGGGATTCGAAGTGGCGACGTTTGGATCAGACGACAAACGCTCCAACTGAGCTCCATCTTTGGAACATCTGGGACAAATCGATCAGTACCATCTCCACGGAAACAAGTAGGAGGCTGACTTCCTTCTAGAAAAATGACATAATGCACCTTTAAAATAAGACCAGTAAACAATTCCTATTACAATTTGACGCCATCTGCCTGTTTAGCAATTTCTACAGCATTATTATTCCCAACCACAGTGCTTTGGTCGAACAGTGTTATATTATAGAAAACATCCCTCGGCCCCCATATTGTGTCCTCCCATAGAATAAGAACGTAGAATAATACGCGACATACATGGCAATGACGGGGCTAATTAATTTTCTGACTTAATTAAATCCAAAGGAAATATAATGGCAACAGCTGTCATATTTTTAGCTGCGCATTATCTACCAGTCACTGCGGATGCCGTGTTATTGGACTAATATCTGTTGTATTCTAACACCAATGTAAAGCCAGGCCTGTTGCGTTCAGATAGTAGAATCCAGTGTTCATTTTGACACACTTCCTGCCCCGGATTCTCTCCCCATCGCTTCTTATTATTCTGTTTTGTATTGCAGCCAAAATTCTACTAGCAACGCTTGGCAAGACTGAAATGCTTTTTTTTGTTTTTTTGCTCTGACTTTTTAAACTTCTTCTAATCCTGTTGTTCAGTGCTGACCCAGAATGCTTCTTTTTATTTTTTATTTTTTGAAGCTACAGGGCGCATTAACTTCCTCGCTTTTCTGTCTTCTTGTTTTCGGTGCATTCAAACCACTTCACACCGTCAAAGAAAATAGGACGTGATTACAAAAGCTGAAAGCCTAGTTTGAGCAGTTAATTCGGCGTGGCAAAAAAGTAGCCAGAAAGTGTCACGAAGACTGGTTTTCAAACGCAAAACAGTTGTATTCAAGTGGGGGAGGAATTAGCATACTGTTATCAATAGGGAGAATTAGTTTGGCTTCCAATGGCTAAATGATACTATTAAAAAGGCTAAAAGGAGCTCAGGTGAGAGAGTGCTTTTTTGTTCACGAGAAGGTTGGTGGTTTAATCGCTGCTCTGACCTGTTCGTACTATTACTGTGAAATATGTGAGTGTGAACCAGAATTTAGCAGCTTAAGAGTTTAAAATGTTAAATATTTTAATGCATTTTCAAATTTGAGCATAAACATCAGTGTAAAAAAAACAAAAAAAAAAACTTAACACCTGCCTCTAATGCATTTTTTGTATTATTTTATTTATTTATTCATGTATTATTATTATTATTATTATTATTATTATTATTATTATTATTATTATTATTATTATTATTATTATTATTATTATTATTATTATTATTATTAGTGATTTTTAATTTAATTAAATTTTTTTATTATTTATAAATCTGTGATGCATTCTTCCAACACCTGCATGAGATACAAATAGTCTTTTACTTTTAATATGATTATAGTAGTAGTAGTAGTAGTAGTAGTAGTAGTAGTAGTAGTAGTAGTAGTAGTAGTAGTAATAGGAGTAGTACCACCAGCAGAATCAGCAAAGTATTAGTTGTATAAATAGGAGTAGTAATGTTTTTTGTTGTTGATTTCCGTCCATCCATCCGTCTTCTTCCACTTATCCAGGACCGGGTTGTGGGGGCAGCAGTCTAAGCAAGGGCTTCCTCCACCCCAGACACTTCCTCCAGCTCCTCCTGGGGAATCCTGAGGTGTTCCCAGGCCATCCGAGAGACGTAGTAGATTGTTGATTTCATTGTATTTTAATAGCTGTTTGAATTGCTGATTTTATCCTAAGTAATAATACTACACACAGTCTGAACAGATGTCTGACCTAGTATTACTGCTATTTTTTCGTGTAAAAAGAAATGTGTGTCCCTCTTCACCACCTGCTTTGTGAGGCTGCTAACCTCTTATACCTCGAAATGGACCAAAGGTTGTGTCAAGTATCACTGTTCCCCTTTGTGAGACAGCGATAGCTCCAAAAACGCACACGTCATTTCAGAAGTAGGCTGAGTGAGTCAAAAATAGCATCAAAAGACCCTTGAGACTTGAGAACTGAATCCCGGGTGAGTTACGAGGTGAAAAATGAAAAGAAAGAAAAAAAAAGTCCAAATTTAATAGCATCGTTTTTATACGTCAGACATACAGAACCTTGTGTTTTATTTATAAACTGCTCCGGCGTACAGTAGGAGCTTGTGATTTCGTATCTTTCGGGTGGGAAAAAGGTGGATTCTCTTGGGACTTTTGGATTGTACTCGAGTTTGACACCGCTGCACTACACACCGCTAACTTTATTGAGGTGATGGCGGAGCGGGCAGCCAGGAGGGGAGAGAGAGGAGAAGAAGAAGAAGTAGGAGAAGACGAGATAGTGGCTCAGAGTCAAAGTTATCAGAGAGAGCGTGTGACCCAATTGGGAATAAATGGAAAAGCTAAGAGTGGTAAGGCTATGTGGAGGCAGAGCTGTGAAGAGTTATTAGAAAGCAAATAGTGCATCAAGGAGCGTTGTCTTTTGAAGTACCAGTTTTGTG
Organism: Odontamblyopus lacepedii; assembly: GCA_034769755.1. Lineage (NCBI taxonomy): Eukaryota > Metazoa > Chordata > Actinopteri > Gobiiformes > Gobiidae > Odontamblyopus > Odontamblyopus lacepedii. The sequence continues at coordinate 11,252,502 of CM068366.1, forward strand.
TACTGCAACAGCGCACACATATATACAGTACATAAACTTCTCTGATCTTTAAAGTGTTACTTTTCTAGAGGGGGCTGCAAGGTGTTTGTCTCCATGGAGATGTTAATGCTTTGATGCTTTGAAACAGTCCACCAATATGGTATTAAATGGTTTTGCATTTATTTGTTATTCATTGCACAAAAAAACATCCATTCTTACTGTGAGTGGGGTCGAATCCTGACAAATTGAACCTGTAATTTGACTTGCAAGTTTCCACGGAGATTCTTAAATTGATGGTTATACTGTGGAACATTCTAGGCATGGACCCTCCACCAGACACGTTACATAGTGGAGCTTTAAGGACAAGTAGGCCTATGGTATCTAAAGGAGGTATACGCTATTTTTTTTCTCATAACAGTTGTTTTGTTTAGTTTATTTCAGACATGTTTAACACACAAACCCTGCGTATCAATCTGTCAAAATATTCTGGAATATTTATGAGATTATTTATGTATTTAGCTAGAATATTCCACAGCTCCTGGTGCTGAAAAATGCCTCTGACTGGGCACTAGTGGACAGCTGAGCCAGAAATGAGAACCGGTTCCGGATAAATCCTAAACTTAAAAACCTACATTTCATAGTTAGGATTTATTCGATTTTACCAGCTGCCTTTCATCTGAGCCGTGCCCATCAGCGGAGCCGGAGAGGGGCCCCTGCTGCACTCCCTGCCCTCTGGATGAAGGCTTCCAGTGCAGCGGGCCCTGTAATGTTCCCCGAGCAGAGCGAGGCCAAGACAAGACTCAGAAACACAACAAAGAGAGGAGGGGGAGAGCAGGGAGGGAAGGTGGAGGAGAGGAGGGAGGGGTGGAGGAGGAGAGAGGGAGTGTAGACAGAAAAAAGAACAGATTTGAGATTTCTGGATATATGTGATCTGAAGCTGGGGTGATACTGACACTAACAGTGAAGCTGGTGTTATTACAGACCGTTGAACTCTAAATTGTGGTCAAAAACTGACAAAAAATTTAATTCAGTTGGTTTTGTACAGCCTAAAATCACAACAATAGTCACCTGGCAGGGCTTAACAAAGATTTGGCCACCAGAAAGTCGGAAAATCAAACAGTGAAACAGTCAACAGATTAAGCAACATTCACCAGACTCCAAGAGTACATGACTAAAACGAATGAATTAAAGGGTGGTAACTGCATACAGTATTTGCTTGGGTGTAGTAGCAACAGGAGTAGTAGTAGTAGTAGTAGTAGTAGCAGTGATGAATAATTTACAATAATAGTAGTAGTGGTAGTAGTTATTAGTTCAACTGCCACAACTTTCTTCCACTGTTTAAGCCACTGTTCTCCTTAAAATATCTGTTTAAAATGCCCTATTAGCTCCTTCCTGCAGGGTTACTGAAACATGCAGTATAATGTAGAATGGTATAAAATGAGTGGTATAAAATATCAATTTTTTCTGCATCAGTACTTTTTTTTTTTAATTAATTGAGCAATTGTTTGGGTGGGTAGGCAATAGTCCAATTTTATTTTATTATTATTATTATTATTATTATTATTATTATTATTATTTACTTTTTTAATTATATTATTTATTATTTGTATTTGTATTATTACTTTTTATTGTTGTTTTTTTTTTTTTTTTTACTTATATTATTATTATTTTTTATATATACTGGGAGCTCCCTTAATAAACCTCTTTCTCAGTAGAGACATAGTTGAAATTAAGTCTTGGAGATCTTCTTTTCAGATAATTTCTTTTTTCTTTTTCTTTTTATTATTATATATCTCAACCAATGACAGCTGCCACAGTCCGGTAATCTCTGTTTTCCACTTGATTACCTTTTACAGAAATTCTTTGACCCTTCATAAAAGCACCAGTCAGCCTCTGCAAACACTTCCAAAACACAAACACCTATCGGCTGCCTATAGCTCTGTAATGATATTCTTTTATTCCTGACAGTAAAACTTAGCGGGGCAGAAGGGCCTTTTGAGTAATCGCCATTAAACGCTGACGAGATCTTAAAGTTCAGTGAGCAGGTAATGCGTTCCTCAGAATACGACAGTTACTATGCGCATTTGGCTGGCGTTGTTTCGGACTCAGCATATATCTCACCCCCCTCGCCCCGTTTCCCCTTGCCCCGTGCACTGTCTGACGGACCGGTGGCGGGCAGCTCCTGTTAAAGCACTCAGGTTTATGGGCTAATTGGTTGCTGACATAGAGACTGCAGTCTCAGATAGATGTAAAAGTACAGTGGAGTGACGTGTTATATTGGGTTTTCATATCAGGGAGCAGAAGGTAATGTGGCTAGTCATAGATTTTTTATTACCGTGGAAATGTCAGCGTGTGATTAAAAAAATAATACTAATAAAGTCAAGTGAAATATGAGAAATATCCACCACATGGAATCAAAAGTCCTAGCTCTCCGTATGTCATGTAGAAGTGTGCACATATGCTTGGCTGATGAGTTTTAGAAGAATATGCATTTCTATTCTTACACTAGATATATTGGTAATCAGCATTCTGTATCCATAACAACGCTTCCATGTCCATATTTGGAAATAATCAGTGTAACGTAAAATGAAAACATGTGAGATCAGATGACCTTCTTAGTCATTTGTAAAAATCAAACATTTCAAAAAACACATAAAAAATTTGGTTCCCGCATATATACAGTCCTGTGTAAAAGTTATAGGCAGGCGAAAAACCCTGTAAATGAGGAATGCCTTCAAAAATGGAAGTGTAAATCTAAATCAAATCAGTATTCGGTGTGAGCTTTGCCTTCAGAAGAGCATCAGTTCTTCTAGGTTTACTTGCAGACAGTTTCTGAAGGAACTGGGCTGGTCGGTGTTCCAAACATGTTGAAGAGCTAAGCCCAGATCTTGTGTGGATGGAGCTTCCTCACATCTTCTGTCTCTTCATGGAATCAGACACACTCCATGATGTTGAGGTCAGGGCACCATCACCAACACAACTTCTTCTTTACACTGAAGATCGTTCTTAATGACATTGGCTTTTTCTTTTGTTCGCTCACTTTGCATTTTGTAAAATGATCAAAACAAACACTCATTACTTATATTTTTGAAAGGATTCTTTGTGTACAGCACCTGCCTAAAACTTTTGGACAGTACTGTATTAAAAGTTAAATATTCTCATTCATTTAATTTCTATATTTTCTTCAGCGATAAAGCATGTGATATCATGACAGGTCTGCGTGTCGAACGGCACCATCGTCTGTGCTTGGATTTCCTCAGCTGAACTCCTGAGTGACGTGATCTCGAGGAACTTTACCCAATCAGCAGCCGGACACTTCACTCCCAAGCCTGATTTACATGATTATCTTTACAATGTCTTCTGGATAATAAAGACAACCAGATTTAAGAGCGAAAATCTGAAGGTTCACATGAGGAAAGCCACGTTCATTAACAACAATTCACAACTTACTGTTTTCCGCAAGATAAAAGTTTTGAAAATAATTTGGAAAAAGCAGACGCTACAAATAACAATGCACAATCTACACGTTCATGGGGGTGTACACAAGTTGCACTCAAACTGAAAAGATGACTATAATTATTGTGGATTTTTTTCATAATTAACATGTGGCAGGACCATCACTTATTTTTACATGGTCCATGGTATATCATTTAAAAAAGCATTACAAAGCATTTGATTGAGCCTGTTCACAAAGCCAATGATTACGGCGGAAAAATAAGTTGTTTTTTTTCCTTCCAACCATTAGACCTCTCGAGTATCTCCTCTTACATAAATAACTTAATGATACGATTTCAAGTAAACGTTAATTATTCCGCAATCCCAGTATCGGGAGCTGTATTCACCCTCTGATTACTCATATTTCTGCTGTTTATTTCCTTAATGACAGGCTAGCACTATCAAATGTTTTGTTAAAGCGTCAGCGGTGGAGGCTCATTATGAAGTTAAACAAAAGTCTGAAATGGATCTCCGAAGAATAGATGACGCCGTTACGAGCTGTCAACGCATGCGGGAGGTGAGAGCCGTAGGGACTGAAGAAAACGCAGGCCTGTCTTCAGTATTAGTGCATATTAAGTAGCAGCGTTCCCAAGATGAGACTCTGTTTTTATCTGAAGTTGTCTGGGTCTTTTCATTTGAGAGACGTGCGGTTTTAAGTTGTTTTAAAAAGTATGACTGTATAAAGGGACGACATATCTGAATAGCATGATAAGATAAAAGCTGCTAAACTGGGAGCACTAAAGGAGAGAGGGCGGGATTTGGAGTCATAAGGAACACTGTGATTGGTCTAACAGGCATCCGCCCTTCAGACTCCGCCCCAAAAGTCAGGTGTTTGTGAACAGAAACACCAGTTATAGTTGTTATAGTTATTATAGTTAGTATAGAGAAAGAGTTATGAAAGATAGCATGTCACAGATAGTAATCTCATAGTTTCCTGTTTCAGTTAGTAGTAAATAAACATGTCATAAAGTTATGTCACAGTTAGACTCATTTATTTAGTTGAGCTTTGTGTGGGATTGTTACAGATAGTAATCTCTACACCAGTGCTTCTTAACCTTGTTGGAGGTACTGAACCCCACTAGTTTCATATGCGCATTATCGAACCCTTCTTAATTGGAAAAATAAAATGTTTTTTTTTTCTAATTCAAATCATAGGTATGTATATTTTATTGGTGCACACGTGTGAATCCATATTGTACATATTCGTCCAACCATTTTCTTTTTTTGATCGAGTTAGTATGAAGGAAAAATATGAAGAAAGAAATTAAACACACCATCACTACATTCACAAGACTACTGCACGGACAAAATGTCCTGCAGCCAATAACGGCCAAACAGGCCATGTCATCACGAATCATATGAGTCGGATGTGTGTCTTGACCCCTGCAGAACCCCTGAGATTGACTCACTGAACCCCTGGGGTTTGATCGAACCCAGGTTAAGAACCACTGTACTAGACTCATCTGTTTAGCTTAGAATTGTAGGGGCTGAACGGGAAATGTGGGAAATGTGGGATTGTTCTTTTTGAATCAAATTTTTTTAATCAAAGTTTGATTGATTGATTGACCAGTCTGTAATCAGGACATGTGTGATATCACGTAGTAGTTGAAAGCACAGTGGCTACTGAATGCAGCAAACACTCAGATTTGACACTTTTTGATTTAAAAAAAAGGGTAATTTTTGCAGTAAAGTTGCCAAAAAATGATGAGGAACAGTACATGATACGGTTAAAAAAGCATATACAGTAGTGAAAAAAGAAAAGAAAAATAAATAATAATAATGTGTAGTCCCACTAAATTTGAAAAAAAAAAAAGATTGAGAAGAAGGTTAAGGCAGACAACATTTCCACATAAAATGTGGATAATAGGATTGTATTTTAAAAAAAGTAAGAATTCCATATTCCTTACATGGTATCGGCCTTTTTTATTACTGATGATAATACTGCAGAAAATATGAAATTAATTTTAGAGGACAGGATAAAGCAATTCTCCAAAGTCAAACTACAACACAGCCCTTTTTTATCTGGGCTACAGACTGTTGCTAAAGGACTTTTCCTTCATGAATTCACTGTATATGCAAACACTTTATTGTGGGTTCTGGGATATTATATTACTTATTTATCTGTGGTACGCTTAATATCAGATTCTCTAAATGTTCTAGCTTATTTTCTAAAATTGTAGTAAAATTGAGTGTTTAACTGAGTACTTTTTTGCATTATTGTGATTAGACGTTGCCAGGTAATCATGAACACTATTTATCTGTTATGTCAAACTTGTCAAAATCCTCTAAACTGTTGCTTAATACCATTGACGGTTTATGCAGATTTAACCTGTCAAGCATCTCTTCAATATCAATGTCATTAAAGAAAAAAAAAAATTAAAGAAAAATCCACTTCATGTCTATAGTCCATCACTGTAATTATGCAATTCTCTTATTGGTAAATGAAGTTGGTTGGATATGACAGCCAAGTAAATGATGATTGGACTTTAATCATCGCCATCAATCACTCCAGTCAATCATTTAATCTGCCTGACGCTGGTCGCCGTGGTAGCGTGGTGTGGGCTGGGGCGAGCGAGGCGTGGGGAGTGTTAGAGATAGTAAAAGAAAGAGAGAGAGGGATGGAGGGGGGCGCTGTGTATGAGCCCATTGGGATTCTGTGCATGCGTCCCGCTGCTAGCCAGGCCATGGTCCGCCGGACAAACACATATGTCATGTCACGAGTCTATTTGCTGTGCAGTGGGGGAGAAGCCATAAAAATAACCTTTGCGGGGAGAAATTTCAGAGCTATCGTTCACAAAGTGCAGCCTTCTCATCCTCCTTTTTATACGTTTGACTGCATGTATGGAGCGTTAGAGCGGGTGCTGGAAGAGACGGGGCAACGGGTGAAATGATGAATACTGCGTAAAAGGAAGGCAAAGAAATGCAGCGCAGACCTCTGCCAAGGCGCTGCTCCTGTGTCGCAATGGTGAACGCGAAGTAAGTGATATTAAAGCTCCCAGCGATAGACTAAGCGGACTAAGGGATCGTGACTTCACCCACAGCGTTCAGGCCCACGAGGCTCGCAGTTACGGAGGTGAATTTAGAGCCGAGTTCACCAAGAAAAACACCAAGATCATGTAGAAAGGGTTAAGACGGTTACAGAGGGAGAGAGGGCACTGGAAAAAAGAATATCTACGGAAGTTAGAAGGACTTAAAGTATGAACATTTTACTTTATTTGAGCAGATTCATCTTGACAAGTCAAATGATCTGCTAGCGGAATAAGTTTTTTTATTAATTCAAGCAACATTCGATTTTATTTCTTATTTTAGGTGCAAAAAGTTGTTGTTTTTCTTATTTTAAGTGTAGCAAGATGTATTTTCTTATTTTAAGTACAAAAATCTTATTCCACCAGCAAATCATTTTACTTGTCAAGTTAAATTTACTCAAATCATGGTAAAACTTTCTTAATCCAAGTCATTTTAGCTTGACTAGATTTTGCTTATTGCAGTGGGGAGACTTTTTTTTCAATACAAAGTGAAGTAAAGCCAGCAAAGATGGAGCCAGAAGAGCCCCCATGCTCACGTCCTATTTGTCTATATGTATTTATATGTTCTGATACATGGTCCAAACAGAATACTGTGTTATGGATACTTAGAATACTTTCACAATCCACACATAATATACTGTAGGCTTAAAGCAGTTTAGTGTTAGATATAAATTCTAATATAATTCACTTTATAGAGGTGAAAATATTGAGCATAACAAGAACTATATTTACAATTTTTCTCACTCCTATCAAATGGTCTGAAGCCTATATTATGACTACAACATATTCCTTTGATTTTAGGAAAATAACTTTATTCTGAATACCTTGTAACTACCGGTACTCAAAATAAGTATTCTGAAAGTGCATTTTTGGTACATGTTGCTTGTTATTTCCAAACACCGTTAATAAAAGACTTTTCCTGTTTTTTTTGTCTAATCTTCAAATGAATCTATAAAAACTTGACGGATATAGTAGATAGATACATGAAAACTCTCCATACAATTCTGAATACGTTGGAAATAAGAAAGTAAGTACTCTAAATATGTATTTTAGATAGATATAGGTAGATAAACAGATAGATAGAGATATAAAACCTGTCCAAATCCCATTATACAAATCTGGTTGTTCCACAGACCCCATAAAAGGCTCATTTCTGTGTCTAATTTCCAAATGAGTCTATAAAAATGGATGAGTGGATAAAGAGACGGAAGTCCAAATGACTACATTATAAAAATCTAGTTGTTCATGGACTACATGAAAGGCCCGTGTTCTTTAGGTAGAATCAAAGGGAGCCTTATTTGCTGCACCAGATGGCTTAATTCAAAGGCGCGTGTGTGGTGACAGTTTGCCACGGTGGGCGGTTGCAATTTTCGGTTTTCTGCTCAAAAGAACATGCAAGGCTAGTCAGCAGGGTCCAGCTTTAAGGCAGTGACGTCCCTCTTACAGCAGAAGAGAGGACCAAATAAGACAATTATTCCAATTCAGGACAGAAATCCTCCTCAAACGCCCACGAAGAAGAGTCACTTTCAATCTAGAAACATTCTTGGCGCGGTCTTAGACTCAGGGCTGTGTTGTACGACAGTCTGTTGGTGCTGAAATCAGTAAAGAGATGAGTAAATGAGATGTCTTTTGTCACCCACTCTGCTGTTGAGCTGTGACTCACTGGTGTATGTGCGAGAGGCTGTTTTCTACTAAACGTTGAATCATGATTTCAAGGGTGCACCGTCTTCTGTCGGTGACATGGGAGAGACTCACATGGAGCCTGCCCCTTTAGCGCTTGAATAAAATAAAAATTAGATTAAATCATATATTAGTAATGCTGTTTATTATTTATTAAGTGTTACCCATATATTTTGCACAATTCAAAATGTTTTAAAGCTTTAAAATATGTTCAGAAATGTAGTAATCCTTTATTATTAGGTGTATGGAGTTTAAAAACAGTGGAGCACTTCCTGTATTACCTGACATCACAAGGTGGAACTAAGTGTATTGTGTTTGAGGGAAGAACTCACATTAAATATAGCAAATTTTTGTGTTGGGTATGTTTTTTGATGAGAAAACACCTTTATATCATAGATCAGAGAATGGCATAACATGAGTATTGTATATATTATAATATGTGGTCATTTATTTGCAGTTTTTTGTTATTCTACCCATAAAATCTATTGTATTTTCCATTAAAATGCCACCTTAAATTTGAATTTATGGTACTCGTAGTTTAAGTTGCCCAATTAAGATCTATTTATTGTATGGTATTTTTCTGTAAAGGACTAATTCTAAGAGACACTGTGTAAAAAGGTAATGGCTCTATTCAGGCTTACGTCACAAAACCAGACGAGCTGCTAATGGCTGTAGTAAATCTGGGATAACTGAGAAAATGGCCCGGTTTTCTTTTTTCTTTCCTTTATAAATTGCCTATTAATTTGTGGATTAAAATTTGTCTAACTTAATTCAACAAAAGAAAAAAAAATACCGCTGCTGCTGCATCCATGGTTTTGTTACATGCTCAACGTCGTCTTCCGCACGTTTCCAAACTCCAAACGTCTTCCGGTAAGCGTGAAAAGGGCCTATAATAATGCTTGGAAATCCTTTTAGAAAACAAGTAGAGTAACTTATCATTTGTATATTTATTGCAAGTATTTGTAATCCAGTCCTTCAAACCTTAAACCATGACTTATACACATTTGCTTCCCGTAGATAAAGATCCACTGTATTTCCTAACCTAACTAACCCATTCTAATTGCGTTATGTTTCATAAGGGGTTCACTAATTTCCAGGTGGAGATGCTGTTTTGGCTTTAACAAACTTATCTCGTCATACCCACTGTGGAAGAGGTCGGCTTTTGTAACCACAGAGTTAAAAGTTTCAACCAAAAATCCACTTATAACACCGCAGTCCCTCGTGAGATTTCTAATTCCTGTTAAAATTCTTGTGCTTTCTAAAAAGGTTGCTCGGTAATGGCCTTGTGTGCTTGAAAGGAGCACAATAGATTTCTCCAGCAATGACATATCCACAGAAACAAGCAGGTGACGGACCACCAACGGAAAAAGTTACACAACCTTTACAAAAACAAATCACTTTTTTAAAATTCAAATTCTTCCAGTTTCGAGTATTTTGTCAATTCCTGGAAGCAACGTTTTGAGTGCGAAAATGAGAGAGTGCACAAAGCTCACGAAGAACAATGAATAAAGAGGATTTCTATTTTTAAACATGGTTGGCAGAGAAATAAGAAGGGGTCAGAAGGGTAAGCTGTGTGCATTAGAGACTGTTCAGCTGGAATCGTCTCATTTAACACTCATCCAATAGGACAAAGGGAAAACTCATGAATCAGTGTCAAAAAGTCACCGTTTGACTCTTCGTGCATTCTGTTCACAGAGTGGATTCCGCGAAGATGGTTTGAAAACTATTGACGAAGTTACTCCAAATCTCCATTAATTTAAAAGAAAAGGAATAAATTAACCAGCTACAGTATGCTCCATGTTCTGTGTTGAATAAACATACAGAGAAACTATATTCTGATACAGTTATGTTCTCATTATGTGGCATCCCGAATGCAGTTACTTTCTTCAATTAAAAGGAATAAATGCTGGGGCCTTATCATGTCATTTTAGCTTTGTACTGCAAGTTATTGGTGAGAAAAAAAAGCAAATGCAGCTTTTTCATTTTCTAATTAGACGCAAGTTAATGCATGACAAGCAGAGAAACAGAAATTGTTTTTATGATTATTTCTTTTCATAAAATAGAATGCAACCTGGTATAAAAGTATTCCAGGTAAATCATTTAAATGTTAATGCAGGTTTTCAGTATTCTCTAACTAAATAAATGTTCAAAGTATTCTTTCCAACACCGCCCATGTTTTAGTGACTGCAGCTCTCCTTTAAGCTGCGTTTTACTCTGTGAAATAGCAATAAAAGTGAATGTAAAGATGGACCTTGAAACTTTTCTGCTTGTCTCCATGGAAACGTGATTGCATTTCCTTGAATTTCCTTTCCATTTTTCGCTGTATAGCTTCAAACATTCATATCTTTCATACATATGTGTTTTTTGTTCTTTTTTTGATGGCTAAATTAAAAAAAAAACACAAAATAAAACTTCTGTATAGTGTTGTTTGCCTCCATAGAGATCTTCTACTAGTACTAACACTGAACTAGATTTGGCAGATTTTAAATCAGATGCCCTGCCCTCTTTATCTACTCTTGGTTCTGATACAAAAAGTATGATTTTAAGCCGATTTTTTCTTTAGCCTACCTATAGTCCTGCTACTTCTGCTGCGACCTTACCTGACGGAAAACCACAAACAATACAATTCAATAAATCACATATTTCTATATAATTTCCCTTTTTAAGCTCTCCCTGAATTTACTCTCCCAAATCCTTCGTGTAAACTTTCTCTGAGCCTCTGAGTTGCATTTTCCATCAGCCCTCCGTCTCCCCACCAAAGAGTATCTCAGATCGATCAGACCCGCGCCTCTTTTCCTGCTCTGATCCAATATGTTTTCTGTAATAATACCTGCTCAGCTCGTATCCTAAGTGGGCCCATACTCCAGCCTCAGTTGGACCAGTGTAAATTATGCAGGAGCAGATATGGCCTGTTCCAGAGCTCCAGACCCTCAGAGCTGATTGCTGCATTACTCAGCATTAGAAAAGCTCATATTTGTGGGCTTGGAGAGGTGTTTTTTTTCTTTTCTTATTTTGTTTTGTTGTGTTAGCAGTGATAATTCATGCTTCTGGTAACACTACACTATTTACTGCCTTCAAAAGTAGTTAATAAAGGATAATTCAGGCTTAAAAGTGCACTATGTAACTATGTTTGGTTGTGAGTTCATCGTCTGCTTGGTTCTATGGATGTTTCTACCTGGAATGTTCCACAGTGTGACATTAAACAGTTCTGGCTTACATTTATTCATTTACAGGTGGTCTTACAGGCATTCTGACTGTTGCCTCTTCACAGATCTGACCTGTAACTTGGTCTGGTGGTTTGGTCTCCATGAAGATAGACTGGTTTAATGCCATACTGCAAAACATTCAAGACAAAGCAATAACATCTCCATGAAGAAAAACATTTGACAGATTTGACCCTGCACAAAGGTTACAAAAGCTTTCTTAATAAGCTATTTGTTCATTATGAATCGAGTCTTTCAGTAAGTGCGGTGGTAGCATGCTAGTTGTTATTAGCTTTACAGTTGCAGCAAATCTCAGCTCATCGTTTTACGCTACAATGAAGGTGTTATTGCTTTGCCACAGTATTGCATGAAGGTGTTTTTATTGCCTCGAAGAACACACATTCTGACTGATGCTGATCTGTAACTTGGCCTGGTGATGTAACCTGCTTGTCTCCATGGAAATATTATGAGTTTAATGCCATACTGCAGATATTCTAAGCAATGCAACAACATTTCCACTGAGTCCTGGGGCTGCTGGCCACAGACAAGGCCCCGTCCCCCTGGATTTTAGTCTCGTTTTAGGCACCACGACTTGGATACGGCCCTCAGACCTCAAAGCGCGTGTTGTATTCTCAGTGTAAATGAGATGCCGTTCTCAATTGACTTCCCTGGTAAAATATCAAATAAATAAAATAAATAATGGAGCGCATATACCTCCTCTAACCTCCACACATGGCCTGTAAAGGTAGTCAAATATTTGCCCATCAAAAGTGACACAAATGTCAGTATCATCTGCAACAGTGAATCAGAGAATGTGAGTAATATAGATCTACACCTCTGTTACTTTGGGAGATTGAAAAAAAAAAGAAAAAAAGCTACTCAAACACAGTGGCGTACGAGCAGAGCCTCACTGTCAGGTCACATTAGCCTTAGCCGCGTGCTAAACTCCAGCTAAGGGTTAAGTTTGAGACGAGGAAGCGTTGGAACTATTCAATGCAAACTCGCTTTAGATCTGAGAAGGCGCCTGTCACAGCCGCTCACCGTCATCATTTGGAGGAGATGATTGTCATATTTTAAAGAAGCGTGAGCCCAGTGTTTGCCTTGGATTAATCTGCACCGGTATATGCAAAAGGAAGAGCGCAGAGGGATGTTTCATAATTTGCATGATGTATTATAAGCACCAACTCAGCTATTTCTTTTCTCTGTCTGAACAATGTACAATGGAAAGCCCAGTCTAAATTTTGCATGTTTTTCTTTAATAATTTCAACACAAAATGGACACAGGTACCGGTAAAAGTGGTTAAATAGGAATCTTAATGTCAGAGGGGCGCAGAGGAGCAAAATATACTCAAGTAAGAGAATGTTACTTCAAAATAACATCACTCAAGTAGAAGTAGTGGTCCAAAAAAGTTACTACTCACGCAAGAGTGACTTAAGGAGGAACTGTCAGGATGTAACATCTATAGCATAAAAAATCTGGGGTTTTCAAAGGATAGACACACAAAAAAAAAAACTAAACCATATCTGAAGCAGCGGTGCAAGAAAGACGAATGTTCAAATCGTTTCATATTGTCAACATAAAGCTTTTGTCACTTGTCTCACTCACAGTGGGAAGAGGCACCAAAACCTTTAAGTAAAAGTCAGTCAAGTAGGAAAATATAAAAATGTGCTGCTAGAAAAGTATTTTGAAAAGTACTATTTCGTACAACTGAGTAAACGTAACTAATGTAATACTCTTAATACTGCTTAATACCCACATAAGTGTTAAACCTATTCAATACAAACAGATGTAGTTCCTTCCTTCTTTGTTATTTTTCTTCTTTTTATCATTATTTTGATTGTTTTAGATTGTGTAGGCAACAACGTGCAATGATTTACTGAGAGCAAGTTGAAGGTTTTCATACTGGAGTTCATACTGGACATCTATATATACTATAGTAGTGTTCATTACATTTTCAGTGAAAGAATACACCACATACTATGTACTATTACTCCAGTTTTAATAGAATGCACCAAAAACCAATCTCCGACGTGCAGGGTTAAGATGTTTCGTATCAATTTGAAGTAAATACACTGGGCTCAGCTGCAGTTTCCACAAAAAAGAAAGAAAAAGGGCTCTATCCGTGGTTTGGACAAATGAAACATGAGGATCCAGGTCATTTAGATATTATCAATGTGTTTTAATAAGATAGAAAGGAAGAACACATCAAAATCCATGGGATCTCTTGCCGTCTCTTGCCATAGAAAACCGCTGTCTCCACAATAACCAAACGTCTTTTCAGCACTTCACTGTATTTCATTTTTATTTTTTAAACCACCCCGCAATCCCGCACCCATCCACATTTTAATTAGCCACTCCGCTCTCCTCTCCCGTCATCCTTTTCAGAAAAATCCCACTCAGTCTCTCCCTCCTCACTGGCCTCTTCACTCAAGCGTGATCTTTGCTTTCTACCGGAGTGTGCACATCGGATGGAGAGATAGACCAGAGGAGAGGATAGAGAGATAGAGGAGGAGGAGGAGGAGGAGAGAGATCCGAGATGCCCACGCCGCTTTTCATTTCCGCTGCTTTGCTATGCCGCGTTGCCCTGTGCTCGTTTCCCCCCCAGAGGAGCCCCATCTTAGCCCACAATCTCGGGGCCTTGTAATGCAGTCCCCGACCCTCCATGATAGATCGCCGTACATGTGGGATGCTATTGTCTGGCTCACTGATAAGCTGCGGAGGGGTATATTGAAGTCGGCGTGAATGCCGTGTGCGCTCTCGTGCCTTAGAGATGACGGTGCACCTGTGACCACGGCGAGGAGTGTACTTAGGCTACATTAGCATAGCATCCCGGTGTGTATCAGTGTGTGTGTGTGTGTGTGGGTGAGAGGTGCTGAAAGAGCCGCAGAAAGAACATTGGGTAAACAGATTCGAATATTCGTCATGGCAACGTGAGGTTTAATTGCGAAAACTATTCGCTTCCTGTTCGTACAGGCGCACATTAGGACACGCTTCAAAAGATAGAGTATAGTTTGTGAATTGCTATGACGACGCGGTTCATTTTTCATCACAAATAAAGCCGTAGCACAGTTTTAAAGAAGTGCGGTGCTTGAGGTATAATGTGCACATTTCGAATCGCAATATTCTTCTAAAACGGCAAAATAAAAGAAACAATCAGCTGAGGTCAGTGTCAGAAAACTGCCGTGTCCAATCAGAGACGTCGCCGTAAACGTCATCACAACAAAGAGTCTGCACCTCCGATGGATAACTGTAGATCAGACTTTTAAAAGCAGACTTTTTTATACACCGATTAAGAAAATAAAATAGAAAAAAGTACAAAGCAGTGGTCATGAAATCAGGGATCGATCAGGAAAAATAAGTGATTAAAGATTGCTGAAAACACACCTTTCACTTCAAGGACACATTTGAGAGGCTAAATGAGAAGGGGAAAAACAGCTCAATCATAGTTAAAAGCTCTGACATGTTGGTTTTGCAAGATAAAAACAATGTGCTTGTAGGTAAATTAGCCTCTCTGCTAAATGTATTGCCTTCTTATATAAGGTGTGGCCCTATCTTGCAATGGGTAAAATGCAAGTACAGTGCTGAATGCAAAATGAACCGGTCATCTTCTGGTTCAAAGGTAAATGTTTGGAGCACTTCACTCTGAACGAACACACTCACGTACAGCACGATTTCGCAAATAATTAGTAGTAATGCATTGAACTGTTGTGATCTAATGACTGTATTTTATGTGTATGGATTTCATTTTCTACAAAGGCGCCCAGAACAATTTTCTGAAAAAACAAATCACGCTGAAAGGCAGACAGGTTGTATTTCTCCTTGCTGGTTGTGTTTTGGCCCCGTGCACCTCACCATCTGTCTGAGAACAGATGCATCCTGTGTGGCCTTGCACTGCTGCGTCTCCATGGAAATTCACTCACCTGTACTACCTCAACCCTTTACTCATTCTACACAATCACGGACACCAGTGAAACCAGTCCTGTGAATGCGCCGTGTGGAATCTCAATGACACACTTCAATGGACTATCAGCAATAGAAGAGTAATACAAAAATGCTGAAGTGATTTTAGTACATTTTTCATTGATTTTAGTAGAAGTAGAAGTAGCAGTAGAAGTAGTAGTAGAAGTAGTAATAGTAGTAGTGGTAGGAGTAGAAGTAGTAGTAGCAGAAGGAGAAGTAGTAGTAGAAGTAGTAGAAGTAGCAGTAGTAATAGTCGTAGTAGTAGTAATAGTAGAAGTAGTAGCTTGTTTTAGGGTCCTCATAGGGCTGGTGTTGGTGGAAAGTAATACAAGATTTTAGTACACTTTTTCATTGATTTTAGTAGTAGTAGAAATGGTAGTAGTAGTAGTAGTAGTAGTAGTAGTAGTAGTAGTAGTAGTAGTAGTAGTAGTAGCAGTCGTCATACTGGTCGTAGTAGTAGTAGAAGTACTAGTAGTAGTTTTAGTAGTAGAAGTAGAAGCAGAAGTAGTAGTAGTACTAGTAGCAGCTTGTTTTAAGGTCTTCATAATGCTGGTGTTGGTGGTCTGATGGCACACAGGGCTTTGGCTGTAGGAGCTCTGATTTCTGCAGTACACCAGCCAAACATATGTCACATGTCAGAAGTAGCAGTAGCAGTAGCAGTAGTAGTAGTATGAGCGGCAACAGTAGTAGTCATGTCCCAGTTGGGAAATTTGTCCTCTGCATTTGACCCATCCTTCATTACCGCTGGGCCAGTGGGGACGTGCACAATAACCCATCCCCATGATCTTGTTGCTAGGCTTGGTCAGGACTACATCAGTTGGAGGAGCTATGGGAAACCGAAGTGCTCAGACACAGGGAGAACATGCAAACTACACAGAGGCCCTTAGAGACTCAGGGATTGAACCCAGAACTTTCTCATTGCTTTTCTCAGACATGTCTCCAATTTAACAAAATAATCTACATGCACTGCTCTATTATAAAAGTTGAGTATTTGAACACATTTGTACTCTTTTCTGTTAACAAAGACATTCATTCATTTTTGTATGTTTCTGAAAGGCAAGATGTGTGAAAATAAACCATTCTTCTGTTTGGAACATTGCTTACATGTACAAGAGGTCTTCATTATCAGCTCTCCACACACATCAGTTTCATGAAGAATACAGCAGCCTAGCATACATTGGCCCTACGGATGCTACTTTTCTGCACAAAGAGCCTCTTGTTGAATAGACCACATTTTACACAGTCTACAATAAATAAAAGAGATGGAAAAAAGATGTTGCTATAATGTACTTTTCATTTAACTGCATGTTTCAATGGCTTCCCAGCAAAACAAGTCTAGATTAGTAAAAAGGCCCTATAAATTCTATAAGATGCACTGTCATCATCTTCCTTCCTGCCTCCTTCGGGTGCCTGGTCAGAGCGTAGGAAATGTGACAGTTGAAATCATCTCAAACTGCTCCGAACAGACGTTAATTAGTTTTAATTTGCCTTTTGTTGTTCCGCTGCCAAGACGCCAACCGAGACACTTTTGAAAATTTACAACGCGCAGTTTAATATTCTGCAAACACATAAGGGAGCGTTGTGATGTGCTAGTAAAGACCAAAAATGTGACAAATTCTGCTTCAAACACCTGGTTTTGTTTTACAAGGAGCTGCGGAGCCCAACCAGTAATGTCCAAATAAAGATTTAGAATCACAGATGGTTTTCTAAAATGGAACATGCATGATACTAAAAAAATTAATATTAAAAATTTAAATAAATCATATTACATTGCAACTATTTCGTAATCATAATCTGTAATCCAACAAAATTGATTCAAACACACATTAAAATGAAACAAAAGCAACAAAAAAAATAAAAATCAGCACCATGGACAGCGCATATTGGAAATGTATTTTCATACTTGTAACTTCTGCACAGATAATGAAACATTATTATAAATATATGATTTTAACAATATCTTTTTTTGTGAAAAATGCTTGAAATACACATTTACACTTTCTTTTTTTTCTTCTTTTTTTACAATACGCAAATTTAACATAACATTAAGGTTTTGTTAGTTGTGAGCGCTGTGAGTTTTATAACAAAAAGCAACTGCCGGTGACAATTGATGTTTGTTTTCCCAGTGTTACTCTTTTGTGTGTGTGTGTGTGTGTGTTGTGTGTAATGTGAAGAGAGGGGTGGGGTGTGGGAGAGTTTTGTTATTATTATTATTATTATTATTATTATTATTATTATTATTATTATTATTATTATTATTATTATTATTAGCATGTTAAATATCTAAATAAAACTACAATACAACTGCTGTATAGATCACAATACAAATCATAGTGCACACAGGCAATGCATCTAATGTGGTGAACACAAACTAGAGATGGTTCAGGACCATGGACAGCACTCAATTCAACAGTTGTAGCTTAAGGATGCCGTGTGTAACTTGTCTTGGAGCCTGCTTGTCTCCATGACGATGATTTTGTTTTGCCTGGAATGTTCCAAAGTTTGGCCAGTATGTTATATTTCTTAAATTACAAAAACATGCATTCTTATTGAAAGTGGGCTTGCTGTAATTTAACCGAGTGGCTCATCCTGTCTTTGCAGAGATCTATATGTTTAATCCCGTTCTGTGGAACATTTCAGGCAAGTCATTAATATTCCCCTGGAGATGAGCAGTTTTTTTTTTCTTTTTTCTTTTAGATCACAGGCAAATTCTGACTTTATTCCACAAATATTCCAATATTTCACATACAGGAACTGAAAAGGTTTAGGCTGAAATTTTTATTCCTCATATCATACCATAATTCATGTATCTGCCCAGAGTTAAATATTTAAACTTCTTTTTAGAGTTGAAGAGAGCAGTGCAGAATTTAAGGTCTTCTGTCCAACTAAAAAGATCCACCCCTTTAACAGACAAACAAAATGTCATATTTTCTGATTTAACTTTTTTATAAACATGGCAGTAGATCTGAGCTCATATCAGCTATTAATTATTTTCTGTATGATTTTAACAAGGGATTATTTTTGACTTTTGAACATGATTTTCAATGTGTAAACGTGTTGCTTGTGTGTCAAAGTATAATGTTGGGAATTGTATGTTTTATAGTTTATTTTAAGACACTCTCCGTGCCTTGTTACTGCTTATACCAGGATTTCTCATTACAGACTTCACAACTTCTAGCCCAAGGACACCGTGTGCATGCCTGTTGTTAACATGCATCTATTAACATTAGCACGGCTCATATATGTTCCCCCGATCAATACAGTCACCAGCAACTCCCATAAAAGCTTTTGTAGACTTCCTCTTTTTCCCTAGCAGCACATGCAATTACAACCCTAACGGGAGTCTGCCTTAATCCGTGGCCCTGATATTTAAAGCAGCTCAGTTCTAATTTGTCAGAAGGTTACCGCGATGACCTTGTCGCTAATTTGATCTCAGATGACTATCATATTTCAATCAGCGCGTATCGGCAGACGGGAGAGATAATGAGGTAGGGCTAAACTGGATTACGCCGTCAAGTGCGAGGCATGCTGGGAAATGTGGTTTATGAGTCTAAATGAATCATACGAATGATTGATAAACTTTTCATCGCATGTGTTTTTTTCATACTTAATCCCTCAATCATCCAGGGAGGAGCCATAGCGTAAGAAAAAGTTAGTTCTGTCAAATGAACAAATGTTTTCTGGGTGAACTCATCCAAGCACCTTCTTCATTTCTGAATGTTACATACCAAGTACAACATAAAATTAAATAAATATGTTTCCATAGATGTACATTTTTAGACAATACCTATTCTTTTAAATGAAGACTTTACAAAGACTAAAATAAGTTAAAAGAATGTTTTTTCAGAACTTAAAGGTGCACTTTGGAACAGTTCTGGCAGCAGATTGCCATTTGTATGACTCCATGGAGATGTTAATTGCCTGAAATGTTCCACAGTGTGACATTAATTTGGTCTATATTGCATTTGATAAATTGTTACCAAAAAAAGAGAGAAAACTTACAATCTTTCTAAGAGCAGGGTTGCCACTCAATTGATATTTTGCAGTGACAGAACGCTTGGGGATGTTCTACATGTATCTCTATTGCCAGAATGATCAGCAGTTACCATGGAGACACAATGAACACATAAGCAAACACTGTCAAAAGGTTTTAAGATCTTCAGTCAGCTTTTTGTTCAGATTGAGTTAAAATAAAGCACAGTTTAAGTAATTGGTTAACTTGCGTAACAGTGCTTCAGACAGAGTAGTCCTTTCAGTTAGCCTCACACCACCAGGGAATGTTCATGACATGAGCAGGTTTGCCTCTCCACAGATCAGATCTCGTCTCTATGGACATATAAAGCTTTAATGCTGTACTGCAGACCAGCAATAATCTCCATAGAGACAAGTAGTGACACACAGCATCTTTAACTCACCCAGGTTAAAGCTATAATATCTGGATGGCTGGTGCATTAGTCATTTGAAAACATCGCTCTTAAAATCCTAATTTATGATGTGCCAGATGTCCTTTTTACATCACTCAGGCCCGATATAGTAAATGGCGAATGCAGCTCTCCAGTGTGAATGTATTTCTGAATGCTCATCTGCGCACAACAAGGCCCCGGTACACACTGTTCCAATGGAAACGTCAAAGAGAGACTGAAATACACACAGACTATATTTGGGGACAACTTGTATGTGATTGTTGCATCTGATTACAGGCCACAAGGCTTTCAAGGAGCAGGAATATAGATTACGGACTGATCCAAGAAAAATAATATGTGGAAACTATATGTCATGCCCGCGAGGTAAATGTTCAGTGCACTGGAAATAAACAGAGGTGGAAGAAAAACTCGGTTTAGTTACTTAAGGAAAAGTACAGATACTGGAGCTAAAGGAATACTCAAGTATAATTAAACGTATTGCAGGAAAAAATCTACTTAAGTAAAAGTATTAAAGTGCCTGTTTAAAAATGTACTTAAAGAGCACAAAGTAAAAATATTTCTTGCAGATTTTGAGGTCTTATCAGGCTTCAAATGTCAAGTTAAAAAATGTAGTGGAGGAGAAAGTACAGATACCTGCTCTCAAATCTAGTAAGTAAAATGAAAACTTAAGTAAAATGCAGATACCTAAAATGAGTACAGTGCTTCACTATTTTTACTTTGTTATGTTCCACCACTGCAAATAAATCAACAGAAATTCTCTATGTGGTCCCATCTACCCCAAGGCTAATGATCTGTTATATTGAGTTTTACAATAAAGTCTAACTAATGATACAACAACTTCAGCTTCTGAATGAAATGATAAATGATTAAATAAACTTCAGAATGATTGGGAAACTTTTTTAGGTGGAGCGTGCACCACCTTCTAACTCCCATGGTGTTGATATTGTTTTGCTTTTGATGTTACAGTTTGGCATTAAACTCATCTCCATGGAAACAGATACACCATCAGACCGAGTTCCAGGTCTGTGTACATTCTCAGGTAAACATTAGTGTTGTCACAATACTAAAATTACTCAATACTGATTCTGATACCACAATAATAACAAACAAAAAAAAGGATTTATTTAGACAACACATTTCCATTCATCATTTTCAACATTAAATCATAGTAGGTTTTTTATATTACCATGTGGCCATTATCTGTGTAATGCCTCAGTTATTCTTGTTCTGATACTATTCAGGAAAGGTTCATTTCTATCCTATAAATGTGACTTTTTTTAGTATCAGTAACAGCTTAAGCTTCTAGTTTCGATACTAGTTTTAATGTAGACTTTTATCTGATTTCCAATACCTAGTACGGACAGGTTAACTGTGGTTACATAGTGTTACTTACTGCACCTTTAACATAATCATGATGGTTGTTCGTGCTATTTTCACAGATTCGGTATAAAAGAAGCAATGAAAGCTACATATTATTTTTTCTAGGTCCATCACATTTTCATTCATGATCATTGCACAAAAAGGTCAAATACGAACATAAAAAAACGCACCACAAAATGGCATGTCTGAAAAACTGCTTCGAGGCAAGAATTAACGAGAGCCACATCTGATGACATGGTCCCAGCAACAAAACGGTGAGAAATATAACACAAGCGTCTGAAATCCAACGCAACATCTCGCACAAAGATCACTCTATGCACGGAACTAGCCAACACTTCACGGTAATTAACTGTCATCAACATCAAAGCCCCAACAAGGAGAATATGGGGTCGAGATGAAGGGGTAAAAATGGCTGCCGCGTCAAAACGGCCTGTGTAATTTCGCCATGGCGTGTGCAGCGTTCAGAGTTCAGAGAGACCCGGGTTTTTGAACATGTATCTCTGGATCCTAATCACCAACAACACACGCAAGTCTGGAAAAAGAAACGATCAGAAGTAACATAAAGGTAAAGCAGATGTAGGGTACTGATAGGCTGAGGGTGTTCTACGTGTGTCTGTATAGGCAGAATGTTCAGCAGTTACCATGGAGACCCAATGCACACATTAACAAACACTGGTTTTTAGATGAAAACTCAAGAAAAAACACAAACTTCTTTTACCTGAAATAAGTAATAGTTTGGTCCTTCAATTGTTGATTCTGTAAAAATTCAGATTGTTTCTTAATCCTTTTGATCAATTTTTCTCATGAATGGACCATGTGCCCCTCTGATTGGTTAATCCACCTGCCAATCATACCCTCTAAAATCAGGGAGCCCATATACAGTAGCTCACATGTTGTAGTTCTGCCTCTTTCTGGTCAGATTATGTTAAAATAAAGTGCAGATTAAAGTCTAACAAACCTCAGATAGAGCAGTGCTTTCAGTTAGCGTCACATCCCCAGAGAATGTTGAGAGGTTATGCAGATGACAACACAACCTTAGGAACTTTATTACTGAGTGGTAAAGGTATACGAGCGCCAATGGCAAGACATGACATTTTCTCGTATAACAGCCCAAAACGGATCTAAAACTGTGAAGGAGCTGCAGCAGTTTCATAACAAATACAAAAGTCTACAACTCTGCTAACCGGACGTCTAAAACACGAACGTCAAGTACAGGCGTCCGTCACTGTAACGCCATTCAACTTTCACGGCCTCGCTGTTTAGCTGATTTTTTAGTGCGATATGAACGTGCATTGTGATCTGCGTTCTGATTGGCTAACGCGCATTGTGTTCTTCATAATCAAGCCTTAAAACATCTATAATAATTGTAAAAAATAAATGCAGATTTCTAGCCAGGCTGTATTCACGCATCGGCCACTCAGCAAAGCGATGTGTTGCCCAGAACCAACCCGAGTTTCGACAGCAGACTGCACACTCCTCCTTTGGACTTCCTTTGTCAAATAATAACTTTGCATTTTTTTATTGCACCTTTAATTCACAAGTTCACCTCACAGAAACGACAATGCTCGTTGACAGACATGTTCACTCTCTGCTTTGTTTGCTCTTCTGCCGGTGATTACTTGGACACTGAGTGCTCTGGTGCATTAAATACGTCACCGCCAAATAGCAGTGTTGGTTAAATAAAAAAAGTACCCGTCTACCATCGAATCCTAATGCTGCGAGGTCAGACAGTTTCTACGAAATTAAACCTTCTGATGAATCAGGCTAGTGGATTTCGCCTGTTGAGTAATCCTTTATTTTTAGTCTGTCTACATATCAACACCTCAAAATCTTCTGTTCCACCTTGCGATGTCATGTAGAGGTAATTTTCAAGTTAACAACAACCTTTTGCCTTTAGTTCAGGAGAGACTGACAGTTCCATGGCTGACATTATCCAAATGATTTTAGTGAAGGCGTGTGGAGTTTAAAACCAGATCACAAGGTGGAACAGAGTGTTTTCAATTTGAGAGATGAACTCAGCCAAAATATGCTAGATTTGTGTGTTAAACATGTGTGAATGATCAGAAAACAAAAGCAATATGGGCACTTTAAGGTGCACTGTGTATCTTTCTGGATGGAAAGTTCACCACAATGGAGATGTTTTTGATTCACTGTGAAAAAGCTTGGCCAAAATTTAAGATATAAACACTTAAATCTATCAGAAAATGCCTTTACAGTAGTGAAATGATCTGTCCATGCAGCAAGATCATTTTACTTGACAAGTTATCTTAAATTAAACCACCTCTTGACTAGAATGAAGCTGTCTCAGAACTAGTAAGTAGATAATACATCTGAAAACAAGATGAAGAATGACCTGATATAAGTTTTAAAATCATGGCCAGATCAGACACATTTGTGGACATAACCAAGTGCTGGAAAAGTTACACAGTGCACCTTTAAATAACATGTTTCTGAGTCCATTTGAAGGAGTGAATTAATAATGCAACGTGAATCACCTTTGAGTTTTAAAGTTTTTCCCTTTTTTACCACTGGATTCCCCGACATTAAAAATCATTGTGTGAAAAGGCTATGGCAAATACCTAATACCTACCCATTTCTGTAACATTAATAGAAATGCCATCTTCCAGCACACAGACTACGGAAGCCCTGAGGGGACTATCTTCACCCTGTCGTGAAATGGGGAGCGATTCATTGGTCAAAAGCCAGACGATGTCACGGCATATGCAAACACGCCTACTTTTCTCCCGCCCTCAGTCGTAATTGGACTGTCTGGACATGCGGCTGTAGTGAAGATGCAGTGGACTACATTGGGAGCTCTTAATTATGCCTTCCAGACACACATCACAGGCCGCCCGTATATGAAAGTGCGCTATGAGGGAGGAGTACTGGAGTGAGAGTGCCATGGCCACAACCCCTGCTATGAAAAAAGAAGAAAAAAGGAATAAAATAAAACTTATAGCAGCTTTTTGTGCATTTTAGTTGCTTTTTGAGTGGAGTAGATGGAGCAGACATGGTAGACAAAGGCCGATGCGGCAAATGCAGTCGTAACTCCAGTTCCCAACAGCAGAGAACCACCCTTGTAGTACTTGGAAGTAGTAGTTGGTCTATTTTTTTGACTATTCTTTCTTGGCGATTCATTTGTAATCCTCAAAGGGCCCGTACCCGATTCTTCCCCCTGTATCTGAGCAAAATCGCTCTTGCTCCAGTACAGATATATTGTATAAGAATCTCTTGAGGTCAAAATACTGTATGTCAAAGCATTTTATTGTCCGATAATCAGGAAGTGAGTGTTAGCATGCTAGTTCTTGGAAGCTTCACTGTCACAGAGATGAATTAATAGCTGATCAGAATGCATAGGGTACACGAGGAATAACTTTGAATCGCAACAAATCATTTTAGATTAGTTCTGTTTTTCAGGTTTTTAAGACTTAGACTCCATTCAGAAGGGCTCCACTGTGTATTTAAAGTCCATACACCTTCACTAGAACCATTAGGATAATTTCAGCCCTGGAATTTCAAATCTCTCCCAACACAAAAGATAAAAGGTAGCTGGTAACTTGCATTTTACGCATTTTATCCAGAATGGGTTACTCAAACATGTGTGAATGAAAACACAACTCCAGGTATGTTTTATGACAAGCAAACAACATAATCACATGACTTTAAGCTCACAAGAGTCATTTTTTCCTCAAAAAACTTTCCACATATCCGATTCCTTTCTGCTCCTGCCATTCTGGTGTTAAAAAGTAGATCTCACACAAAGTTAGTAGCTCAGTGTCACCTGCCTCTGTGACAGCGTCTGTGTCCTGACTGACTGCAGCATTAGACGTGATTGGGGCCCGGATCATATTCCCATGATTTCTGACTGAGAGTTGACTAGAGGCTTTTTGATTGGAATTTAGTGGGTCTGTCAGGCGAATGGCAGGCGGCGACAGGGGCACAATGGCGGCAGGGTGACAGGCGTAGTGATGGAAATTGGCTTCAGGCTGAGCTTAGAGAAAGAAATAGTCCAGTTCAAGTCATTAGCTCATTATCAAAAGAGTGCCACTGTGGTCATTGTAGTGAATGCTAAAATGCGAGGGTGTATTTAAAGGTGTACCGTGGAGCTTTCTCATGAAGGTCACTCGTGATTTGGACTGCAGCATTGCCTGCCGGTCTCCATGGAGATATATAAGTTCATTGGCACTCAGTGACACAGTTTTATTTCACTGTTAAATGTTTAAATGGTGATAAGAAAAGTTATACAGAGCAAATTCAAATGGGTAAAAATAAATAATACAGGAAGTGCCCCACTGTGTGTTTAGAATTATGAGGATAATAATCACTGCATCACTGTGTGGGGAGGAAGCTGCACTGACCACGACAGGAGAGCCCTGCAGAGCAGAGTGAACACAGCCAAGAAGATCACTAGTGCACCACTCTCCTCCCTGCAAGACCACCACCCACCTGACTGTATACACCACCTGCCTCACCGTATACACCACCCGCCTCACCGTATACACCACCCGCCTCACCGTATACACCATCCGCCTCACCGTATACACCACCCGCCTCACCGTATACACCATCCGCCTCACCGTATACACCACCCGCCTCACCGTATAACCACCCGCCTCACCATATACACCACCCGCCTCACCGTATACACCACCCGCCTCACCGTATGCACCATCCGCCTCACCGTATAACCACCCGCCTCGCCGTATAACCACCCACCTCACTGTATACACCACTCGCCTCACCGTATACACCATCCGCCTCACCGTATAACCACCCACCTGACTGTATACACCACCTGCCTCACCGTATACACCACCCGCATCACCGTATACACCACCCGCCTCGCCGTATACACCACCCGCCTCACCATATACACCACCCACCTCACCATAACATCACAATTGTAAGTGATGCAAGTTACGCAGCACACAATCTGTTCAGCCTCCTGCCCAGACTTACTAACAGCTTCATCCACCAGGCTGTTAGGATGATGAACTCTCTCCCCTCTCATATCACCAGGCTGCCAGGAAGCCGGAATCTGCGTCTCCCCAAAGAACAATTTGACTTTTCCCTTTATTATGATTTATTTAGAAGATTGGAAGTGAGGAACATAATTTCAGTTCTTTATATGTTTCATCTGAAAATTGACAATAAACTTGAATTTTAATTTGAATAATGTCTGCTTGGAATTGCTCAAAGGGTAAAAAGGCGTTAATTTGAAAATTACTGCTCCCATGACATCACTAAGTCGGACAGAGCATTTTAAGCTTTGGAGAAGTAGACAGACTAACGATAAAGGATTACTCAGACATGTGTGAATGAAACAAAACACAACTCCAAATATGTTTTTGATGAGGTAACATTATGAAATAGCTTAAACCTCACAAGCTTCAGTTTTGCATAATATAGGACGTTTACAGGGCCTTGTACTCAATTTTCACCATGTATTTGATATGAAAGTGGATGTGTATATATGTATATATATATATGCACTGGAATACTGTGTCTTTTTGCGATTAAAACATTAGAATATTAATGAAGAAATTAGATTACATAAGATCTGGAAATCTTTAAACAAAATTAAATTAGATAAATTAGATATTAAGAAATTGGCATGGGAAACTTTATCTTGTGGCTCATTTCCGGATACTGTATTAATAGTACTTTCTCCGCCGAATATAACTGCAGGGATTATAAACCAGCTAAGTATGCCTGGCTGTGTTCCTTTCCGACTAAATGACATGAGGGAAAATATTGGAGCTGCCTTAATGACTGTATTCTGAGATGATTGATAGTTGTGTTCAATTGAATCATATGCTGGGAGAAAAGTAGCCAATAATTTTAGGCCAAAACTCCCACTCACAATATGTTCCACAAATGTTTCCTGGGCATATTTGAAGAAAAGAAGAAAATATATGTTTACATTGTGCAAATAAGGGAGCCAGGTGTTATATTTTAAAGCTGCAATTTATAAAGCACGAATATGTTGTTGTTGTTGTTTTTTTGTTTTTTTTTATGAATACATTGGCATAAGTGGAAAACTACACTATAGGATCGGAGTTATTATGTTTAATAATTTCATAATTTCACTGTAACTTTTAATAGAAAAGTTTTATGCCATCTGATAGTCTCTATGAATGTTAATGCTTTGCAGTATGAAATTAAACATATTTATCACCATGGAGATTGCATGTTTTTCCATGTATTTTTAAGCCACAAACAAACAGCTGGAATTGAATAAATGCAATATCAGGTCAATGCCATTCTGAGAAAGCAAATCTCCATGGAAGCAAACCAACCACCAAAAAAGTTACATATTGGATTTTTAAAGGGTCCGAATTGCTCTATTTTCTGTTATTCTGGTGTTTTTTTCCTCTCAAACAGAAAATGGAAAAAAATGCCATGTGCTCCACTGTGTTTTTAAACTCCATACATCTTCAGTAGAATCATTGGGATGATTTCCGTCGTTGAATTTTCAGTCTCTACTGAACTGTAAGCAAAAGGTCACTGGTAAAGCTTCATGCTACAGCTTCATGACATTACAAAGTGGAATTGAGTTTTTTGGGCTTTGGAGATGTAGACAGATTAATAATAAAAGGTTACTCAAACTCAAATGTTTTCGCTGAAGTAACAACATTCTAACATGGCTTAACGCTCACGAGAGTCTGTTTCGCATAAAATAGGACCTTTTCATGACTAGAATTTATTCGCGCATACTCCACACCAGCAGAGGGCGCTGAGATCTTTGAATCAATCTTGTAAAATATGTGTGTATGTGTTTTTTTTTTTTTTCCAGTTCATTTAGAGGTCAAACTCGGGCATGTGTCTTTATTATGAAGCATAACTCAAATCCCTGTTAAAAATGAGCCTAGTTTCCCTATAGCTCTGGGAATACATTTCACCAAATTACATATTCCCCTCGCTTAGCTGTCTTGATTTCCTCTGGGTTAAACAAAAAGAATAGGAAGAGACAGGAGGGGGTTAAAATTAAATTACGGCCAATTACCAGCGGAATCCAGAGCAAATTGAGTTACGGATCCTTCATGACTTAACTAGATATCAGATAGCGTCGGTAAGCAGTGCGTTATAACATGATATGGTAGCTAAAGGTGACGGGGAAGAGATTGCGAGATACGGAGTTAAGGGACGGACTCGGATTTGGCGGCATTCCCAATTCTTGGATTGAAGAGGCATCGGGGAGGTCGATCGGAAGCTTGTTTTGATTTCCGGCAGTTATCATACCTTGTTGGATCTGTCACCGGGCCAAAGCACATAGCAGTGATTTCGAATGTCAGTATTAATTGAAAAATAAATGGGAAGTGGCACCTCCCATAGCGTGGTGGGGACGTTGTAATTCAATTTATTGAGGTATAAATTCTCAAGGAATAGATTTGATAATGTAAATAGCAAGTCTGAAGTGAGTTACAAGCAGTAGTCAGGTATGCACCCTGATGTAACCACTAATTCAATTCAACAAGAAAGAAATAAGCCCATAAACCCATTTAATATTGGATTGTTTATTTGAGTTTTGCCAATAATGTGTTTTAATTTTTTATATGTAGCTTGGAGTTGGACCTATTTAATCTGAATTTCAAGTCCAGGTTTTTTTTTTTATATTCTAATGTGATGATTAATTCTCTGAAACTGGGGGCAAGAAACAGATTATCCTATTGAAACTTTGTCAAGACATCGTGCTTGGGGCGTTCTACAAGTATCTCTATGGTGGAAGGTTCGGCATTTACTATGAAAACACAATGAACACATCAGCAAACATAGCCAGAAAAGGTTTTAAAATCATCTGAAAGCAAGAAAACACTCAAAATGGATTAAAACGACACATTTTCAGGAGCCTGTGATCAATACGAGCTTTCATAGTCCTATTTTAGGAGTTTGATTTTCAACAAAAAGGTGAGAGCGACAAACTGAAAAAACTTTTGGGTACTGCTCGATAGCTTGTGGCTGTAATTTGATGTGTGAGATACTTGTTTACCAGCACAAAGTCAGAGTTTTTCTAGTCAGATTGTGTTAAAGAGCCTAAATTATAGTAACTGTAGAGAGAGCAGTGCATACAGTTTGCATCACACCTCCAGGGAATGTTGGTGACATCGGAAGCAAAGTATTCATTTGACCCACCCATCGTGCAGGGCCTGGAGACACGTCTAATACTGGGGTTTTGGTCAGGAACGTCTTGGTGAAGGATTGGCAGATGGTACAACGTAATGACTTGTAATCATAGTGGTAAACTGTGCTAACTGCCAGGCTATATGCCTTTGTATGCCCGACACACTGAGCAGCGTGGTGCTTGAGCGGAAAGTATTCACACTAGAAAATCCTAAACACAAAACAAATCAAATCAGTCAAAAAAACATTCCTGACCAAGCCGACCTCAAGATCTGGAGATGGGTACCTGGATATTCAAGCGTCTTTACCATAGACTGTGTGAAGAAGTGGACGATGCGAGCGTGACGTCATCCACAGCTTACAGATCCAGTCAAATGAAGCTCATAAGGCGAGCAGTTAGCGTGCTTAACAACTCTATTAGACCATCTGTCACCTGTTCAAATTAAATTCATTGTTATTCATTAAGAAAATGACCAGTTGGAATAACAAAATAATCCTTGTTGACAAATAATAACCAAAAAATGTCAGATAACAGCTTGGATTCTTGCTGCATTGTTTTTCTGTAGCTTTGCAAAGTCTATGTTCTTATTGCGTTCCAAATAGTTTCTAGTTGTTCCCAGAGACTTGCTTTGGATGAGACTTGAAACTTGAACATTTACGGATAGCAGCAATAGTTATATTTTAGCATTAAAGACATCGTTTTGATCAAAAAAGATCTTGCATTTACTGGTGGATTAAACGTTATAGCAACGTAAAAAGATATTTTGGTAAACAGAAATGCAGTTAAATTACCACAGCAGTGGGAAACACCATATACTGGGTGATGGTCTAATACATTTGTTAAGCACTGTATAGGGGCGCATTTGGAGCTGAGTTTCATATTAGGAATAGGATGTGATTTACAGACAAAATAGCCAAATAAAAACACCAGGATCATATAGAGTGGGTTTATACGAACATTTTAAGACCAAAATGAGGAACCTGAGAGAAGCAGTTAAGGAGAGAAGGAAGACGTTTTCTCACTACAAAGTGATGAGTCGTGGAGCTTTATAGTTTAAAAGTGCAATGTGTGACTTTTCCGCCACTACACTACACATCTATCTCCATGGAGACAATTAGGTGACGCTGCCAGGCCACGGGTGAGATCTGTGGAGAATGGATCCCGCTAATGTTTTTCAAGGTTTTTCTGAGGACTAAAATACTTGTAAATGAATAAATGTTTATGTCAATTTAATGCCATACTGTGGAAACAATAAAATCTCCATGGAGACGAGCGGACCCTCCAAGCAATAACAGCAGGTCGTATCATTGCTACATCTGACACTCCTCTGATTAGACACGGCGCACTCATAACACGACAGTCACGAGTTTAGCGCCCGGCACAAGTTGTCCTAAAAATAAACAAAGGCTGGAGGATGACCTTTCACCTCTGGCGCCCGGGCAACACCGTCCATGCATGTTCCCGCTAATGATCAGCGAAACAGAAGTGTGGACAATCTAACAGCTCGGAGGTGTGAGCTTGGATGTGTCTTGTTACATGCTATGGAATCAATAAAAAGACACAAGCAGCAGACAGGCTACGCGAACACTGGAGCCGTTATGGAGGCTAATGATGCAGTTTAGGAGAGTTGTGCGCTCATTGTGGGAAGACGTTGTGCGATCTGCGCTCTGAGGTTAAAGGTCCTACAATAGACAAAATGGACTCTGGTGAGCTTTTTAGCCATGTTATGATGTGTTACCTCATTAATAAAAAAATAAAAACACATAAAACTATTATTATTATTATTATTATTACTATTATTATTATTATCGGTATATAAAATAATAATAATAATAATAATAATAATAATAATAATAATAATAATAATAATAATAATAATAATAATAATAATAATAATGTATTAAAATAAAATTAGAAAATAATATTAAAATAATATTACATTAAAATAAAATTTTAAAAAAATCTCCAAAGCTCAAAATACTCTGTTCCAACTTGTGACTTGTCATGAAGCGGTAATTTTCAGTTTTTACCAGGTTCAACTTTTACCTTTAGTTCAGTAAAGATGGTCAATTCCAGGCTCCTAAAAATATACTGTATAAATTCATTTTGCATTTTTTATTGATATTTCAGACCATCTTAAAACCTATCTGACGATGTTTGCTAATGCGTATTGTGTCTCCATGGAAACTTCTGAACATTCCACCATAGAAATACATGTTGAACATCCCCAGAGTGATGCCACTGCAAAGTATCCATAATTTACAATGGGTTGATTTGTCCGTGCTAACATCTTTGTTATAGTATTGTGTGTTTTGATTATTGGAAAATGTGTGTTGACCAATGGTAGGGCACCCAGACCAAATCTATAGTGTACTTTTTATTTTATTTATTTATTAATTTATTAATTTATTCATTTATTCATTTATTCATTTATTCATTTATTCATTTATTCATTTATTCATTTATTTATTTATTTATTTATTTATTTATTTATTTTGACTTTGTGCCAGGACTGAAAAGAAAATCACTTACATACTACATATACATTGTAAACAACAGAAACGCACAAAAATGGTTACTGGGAAGGAAATTATTAGATGCAACAACCCCAGATTAAAAAAAGAAAAGGAAATGAAAGAGATGGAAGTGTGGCTTTACAAATCAAGCAGGTATTGGTATGCATTTGACACCATGTATGGATAATTGAGCAGTCACGATGTCAACACAATCTAACCTCTACAAATCCTTTCCCCTCATATTAGCCTAATAGCGTGTCCAAATAACGTCTGAAATGCCCCCTCTCGCATGCCGTTTCCTGGCAGTTCACCGGCTCCTTCTGACCCAGGACCAGCGCAGCCCAATTAGCAGCACACTCCGTTCACTTTACATCACAGAGACTGGCAGCGGGCCCTCGCCAAAAAACCCCAGACTGACCAGTGGCACGGAGGCTTTCAAGGCCACAGCGCAATTTGTAGCCGATCTGTACCTTAATTCACCCAAAGCCGGATTTACAGGGGCTTGGATCAGGTGCAGCGAGCGCAAAAGCGAACCCCAATCTCCCCGTGCACCTGTTCACAATGGTCAGCTCACGGAAAATCCAAATGGGCTGCTTTACAATTGTTTATGTGGAGATGCAGATTCTCTGGGAAGGTGGCAGTTTCATTAAAGTAATCTGTGTCCAGTCAAAAAAAGTTACAAGTCAGCTATGTGGAGAGGCAAGCGTGCTGACAGTTTGCTTTTTCTACGACTACTACTACTTCCCCCACAACTGCTACTGCTGCTACTACTGATACTGCTGCTATGACTACTGCTACTACTACTAATACTACTACTTTTCCCACTACAACTGCGACTGCTGCTACGACTGATACTGCTGCTTTTACTACTGCTACTACTACTACTACTCCCACTACTACTACTACTACTTCTCCTACTACAACTGCTACTGCTGATACTACTGATACTGCTGCTACTACTACTAGCACTACTACTACTACGAAAACTGCTATTAAGTACTATTATACATTGAGGATGTATTGATCCAGCTATTATCAGTTCCAATATTGATATCGATACTTCAGCTTTTGGTATTTGACCAATTGACCAATACTAGTGTAGGGACTGAAAAAGGCATTTATTTCCATCCAAACACAGTTAACTTACTACAAAACTGATCCAATTGTGTTTTTTATCCAACTAGTAATGGTTGTACAAATATAACAGCTTTGTATGAATAAAAGTTCGAACATTATGGGATGTTCTAGGCCAAAATTCGTCTGTAAATAGGCTTATTACTCAATTAAAGAGCAGCCAGGACATGAGCTGGATCAATACCATGTAACCGATACCCAGTTTTCCAGGATTGGCGGCTATATTCAATACCAGTATCGGTATTGCTGCATTCCTAACTACATCTACTATGCTATTCCAACATTTTTTTGTTAAAGTCCTGTCTACTCCTTCCAAAAACAACCCCAGCGATTGCAACACTGTCCACAAAACTGGCATCCAAATAGTTTTAAAATATGGTCTAAAAATAATGACACTGAACAGGTATCGGTGCATTTGTAAATGTGTTTAGACATTTCCACATTTTATATCATTATGTTTTTAGTTTTCAGTGCTATAGCTTGCTGAACCACTGTCTCTTGGATCTGCTCCAACTGGGCTCCAAACAAAATACTGCTAAACTGTTGGATTATACAAAACCAAAAGTCTGGTTAGGACAGCGAAGTCAGTGTGAGACGCAGACCGCAGTAGCTTCCACCTACTTGATGCTACAGTTAGAGATAAATAGTGTTGTCTTCTCATATTAGGAGTGGAGCCAGGGTATTGAACTTGGACCGACTTGGTTGGCGTTCACGCAAATATTTGAAGTACTTTTTAGCCTTGCATCCGAAAAATTGATTTTGCAAAATGGAGTATAACATTTTTCTAACCTGCTCAGCCCCCATGAAATCTACAGTTTAAATTATTGGACTCAAGCTGGCATCTTCAATATACTGTTTGCTTGGTGTAGGCAAAAGTTTTTTGCTGCTTATTGGAGAGGACAGCTGCAGCACCAAAGTGGTAATAAACAAAGTAGCAGCATTATTTATTCTAAGTAATGTAATGGTAGAAATAGAGATATAGAGGTAGTAGAAGTACTAGTTTAGTACTAGTACTACTACTAGTAGTAGTAGTAGTAGTAGTAGTAGTAGTAGTAGTAGTAGTAGTCATCGTAGTGGCAATAGTAGGTGTGATAGAATCTGTGTAGTAGTAGTAGTCGTAGTAGTAGTAGCGGCAATAGTAGGTGTGGTGGAATCTGTGTAGTTGTAGTTGTAGTAGTAGTAGTAGTAGTAGTAGTAGGTGTGACAATAGAAGGTATAGTAGGTGTGGTAGAATCTGTGTAGTCATAGTAGTACTAGTAATAGTAGTAGTAGTGGTAAGTAGTAGGTGTGACAATAGTAGGTGTGGTAGAATCTGTGTAGTAGTAGTAGTAGTAGTAGTAGTAGGAGTAGTAGTAGTAGTAGTAGTAGTAGTAGTAGTAGTAGTAGTAGTAGTGGCAATAGTTGGTGTGGTAGAATCTGTGTAGTCATAGTAGAAGTAGTAGTAGTGGTAAGTAGTAGGTGTGACAATAGTAGGTGTGGTAGAATCTGTGTCGTGATAGTAGTAGTAGTAGTCGTAGTAGTAGTAGTAGTAGTAGTGGTGGTAAGTAGTAGGTGTGACAATAGAAGGTATAGTAGGTGTGGTAGAATGTGTGTAGTCATAGTAGTAGTAGTAGTAGTAGTAGTAGTAGTAGTAGTAGTAGTGGCAATAGTTGGTGTGGTAGAATCTGTGTAGTCATAGTAGTAGTAGTAGTAGTGGTAAGTAGTAGGTGTGACAATAGTAGGTGTGGTAGAATCTGTGTCGTGATAGTAGTAGTAGTAGTCGTAGTAGTAGTAGTAGTAGTAGTAGTGGTGGTAAGTAGTAGGTGTGACAATAGAAGGTATAGTAGGTGTGGTAGAATGTGTGTAGTCATAGTAGTAGTAGTAGTAGTAGTAGTAGTAGTAGTAGTAGTAGTAGTAGTGGTAAGTAGTAGGGGTGACAATAGTAAGTGTGGTAGAATCTGTGTAGTCATAGTAGTAGTAGTAGTAGTAGTAGTAGTAGCAGTAGTACTAGTAGTCGTAGTGGCAATAGTAGGTGTGGTAGAATCTGTGTACTAGTAGCTGTAGTAGTAGCACTAGCAGCAGTAGCTGTAGTAGCAGTAGTAGTAGTAATCTTCAACTGGAAAAAAGTGGTAGTAGCAATAGTAGTAGCAGTAGTAGTCATCATAGAAGATTTCACCATATTTTACTTCAATAGTTCAAAACAAAACAAACAAAGTAGTAGTATACAATAGTACTACTACTCCACCACTCCATACATTTACTTCTATTTGTGTGGAATTACTTGGAAAAGAAAATGTTCCCTCCAAGTACTCGTACACATCATATAGTAGCTTCATTTCCAGCCAAGAAAAACCTGAAATGCTCTTTGTGGTGGTAAGAGAATGAAAAATGAAAAAAACAAGCTGCTTTGATGGCACTTTGACCACATGCTGCGGATAACAGCGTCCCAGTCACCCACTCGTATCACGTATACATCTATGCATTGTGTGTGGAGGTGTGTAAAGTAATGCCTGGGCACAATTCCCCAATTCACAGCCAACATATCTGTGACTCTGCTTTTCAATATTCAGTGTTTACTTCATCATTTCAGTTGGATCTTCTCCAGCGGTTTTTAATGTCAAAAGGCAAGAATGAAAAATTAATGTAGCCACTCCACGCACAGATGTAGAAAGTGCTTGTTAAGCCTGGCGCCGCAATCGGGAGCTCTTCCAAATAAGATGTCTATGTTTTTATGGCTGTTTGTATGGATTATGATTCAAGTACTTAAAGACCGTAATTATACTTCATTTTAAATATAAACTGTAAACAGTTGTAGCGGCAAGTAAAATGAAAACATGATTAAAAACAGTGACTGCATCATTAGAATATTATGATTTCACTTAAAGCCAAATTAGAAAAAAATAAATGTTTGCTCTGTTTGCCGAGAAAAGTATATAGGAGTAGTAGTGAAAGTATTGATAGTAGTAGCAGTCCTTACTCTGACCAGGTTTGCATCTCCACAAACCTGACTCTTTATTTGCTTAGAATAATAATGTCTGTGAGGGATAGTTTGAGTTTTTTGACATGAATTTGTACGTCCCCGTCAGCAGTGTCGTGCATCAACACCGACAGCGTCTGAGCCGAGTTCTTCCCCGGTTTCGGTGCTGACGAAAGTGTCCAGCAAGTTGGCAGGGGTCAAGAAAATAAAGTGTTTTTTCTTCTCAAAACAGTATGTGTTCAAAAGAGTGATACATTTGCATCACAAAACATGATTGTTTGGTATTATTTTCTCTCTGGTCATATCATTGTGTGCAAAACTGGGCCAGAATTCAGCTCACCGGACGCTGTGGGGAGATAAGTCAGTGTTGATGCATGACACTGCTGACGGGGATACCTTACTGATTCACGTCAAAAAACCCGAAATATCCCTTTAAACTTGTGATGCACTTTTTCCAGGTTTGTCAAAGCCTCTCAAAGCTCCACACTGTAGTGAATTCTAGGCAAGGTGGGTGAAGTCTCTTGCTTAAGGACTCTGAAGGAGACAACAACAGGATTTGGTCCGAGTGGGAATTGATCCCCCAACCACTGCTCTAACCACT
Source organism: Odontamblyopus lacepedii (assembly GCA_034769755.1). Taxonomy (NCBI): domain Eukaryota; kingdom Metazoa; phylum Chordata; class Actinopteri; order Gobiiformes; family Gobiidae; genus Odontamblyopus; species Odontamblyopus lacepedii. The sequence goes on from CM068366.1 coordinate 11,288,979, forward strand.
GGGCCTCTATTGCTTAGAGGAAAGCCGCCTCCTCCTCCCTGTTTATCTCCATAGAAAATGCTCCAACGGATGATTTTAACCTTCTATTTCCACTGATTCATGTGAGTGATGTGAAACCTCCACAAAGATACATACAGTACATTTAAACATTGCTGTTGTTTCATTTAGTTTTTATATATTATTTTTAAGTCCAATCATTATTAATTGGTACTATTGCAGTCCTAGCATAAAGCAAGGCACTGGTCTTGCATTAAACAGTTGTCATTTTGTTCAATTCTTTTTAAATAAACGAATAAATGAATAAAGTTGCCAAAAAAACACATAATACAAAATAAGACATGTGCTCAGTTGTAGCTCGGATGCTGAGCCCTTTGTTCGTCTCCTCTGTGTACGCTCCACGGTGCAGGTGCACTCAGATAACCACTGACAACATCTCACTACAGCTATGCCCCGGTGCATTTAGTTTGGGGCCTTTTTTTTCCTTTCTTGGAGGTGCCAAAAAGCCGGCGGGTATTATTCTTAATGATTGTTTATTGAGTCTAATCTACACCTTAATCAAGAGGACCTTTGCAATCTGGGCGTCTGGAACATTTTTCCCCTGTTTACGCTAGTGGCTGTTTACGCCTAAAAACCATATATCAGCCAAATGCGTTTTCAATCACACAGTTTATGAGGATAATTATGTAGAGCCAGTGCGATCTATTTGCATGGAGCGTCCCAGTGTACTGTGCTCACCTGTTTGTGAAGGTCAGAGCCAGAGGAGAGGAGAATGGGGTGAAAGCAGGCAGATGTATCAAGAAAAAGTCACTCACTGCCAAAAAGAGACGAGAGAGTAAGTTTGAATAGACATCTGAACTAAAGAGAGATGGATGGGCTGAACGGGTTGGGGCTGTGAAGGATGACGTTTTACAGTATTTATCTTTTATATTCTTGACAATTCAGATTTTAAATGCAATTGAAAACACTTCTCAAACACGCTACCATTGTCAAAAAGTTGGAGCTTCAATGTTCTGGTATTCCAAAAGAAGTAGTGATACTGAGTCCAACTGAATGCAAAAACAAATGAATAGAAAAAATACAAATGGAAAAATCGCTGCCAGCCTTCAAAAGTAAAAGCATTTCTCTTTTGGTTGCTCTCATTTTTGCCACTCTTTTTTTCACTTTAATTTCATTCATACAAACATTTTGGAACTCCACCAAGCTCCCTACAAACTGGATCCATATAAAGTGACTGAACCACCTTCTTGCGTCCATTTTAGATTGTATTTATAGTATTATATTATATATTTAATTTGCTCAGACTGTTTCTATCTATCTCCACGGAGAGAAATAGGTCACGCTTCCAGGTCAAGTTAGAGGTCAGATCTCCTGACCTCTGCTCAGCCACCTTATGATGTCATGTGGTAATGCATGAAGTGTTCCATTGTGTTTTTATACTCCATACACCTTCACTAGAATCATTGAATCATCATTGCCAATCTTTATCAACCTAAAAGTAAAAGGCAGCTGTTAGAGAATTTCAGTAATTTATCCTCCACGTACATCTCTCATTGACTCACAAAAGCAATAGTTACACCATGATCTTCTCTTGACATACCATTGGCATACCACTATCTAAACTGTGGAATATTCCTGTCTACCTGGAGCCTACTGGCCTCCCTAGTCTCCCCACACTTGCTTTATTAACCTCCTTCTTTGGAAGCCAAGTCAAGAGGCCTGAACACTCAAGGATCACACTGTGTTCTCTTTTGAAATCATACTATGTTCACTTTTCAAGTCCACCCTGGGCCTGTATTATTGATGGGAAATTAACTTGTCCTGCTTAAGACATCCAAACTTCTACAACAGGAGCTGTTGACTTGAAAACTAATGTTTCATGACATCACAAGGTGGAACAGAGCATTTTAAGCTTTGGAGATTTAGACACACTAATAGTAAAGGGTTCCTCAGACACGTGTGAACTCTCAGGTAACAACATAACAACATGGCTAAAAGCTCACAACAGTCTATTTTGTGTAATATAGGACCTTTAATGGTTTTCAGGGTATTTGTGAGCACTAAAAACACATGACATTGAATAAATAGATAGAACCTTTAATGCCATACTATGGGACATGTTAGAAAAAGCTACAACATCACCATGGAGACAAACACCAGAAAAGTTACAGCTACTATTTACTCAGCATGTTTCAAACAAGTTGAAATAAAAGTCAAACTGATACTGGGTTGACAAGTTTACACCACTGCACAACAGCGAAAGCAATAAAGGTTGGACGAATAGGGAAAAAAAAAAAAAAAAAATCAATAACTTTATTCTAACTTGTGGCAAAAGTTCCACACCAGAACACCTTGCCCGTCCTTGCTCGGAGCATCTTGTGATGAATCATGCATCGGATCAATTCAGCCTCCCCTTGTTTCCTTATGGGCCTTTGACTGCCCTGCCCTCCACCTGTCCACCTCCGTCACAATGCCACAGGTAGTCGGTTTGTGAGCTTCTTTTTTTCCTACGCTCTCAGGATGTCCTCGAATCTTGCAGAAATGGCTTTTATTTAGTCCTGCTCTTCGTCAAGTGTCTTCCTCACTCCAGCGCGCCTGCAGCTGGTACCTGTTGGCTGCCCATCTGCTAAGGGTATTGTGGACGTGCCCGCTGATCCAGAACTCATTACCGTACCACCTACCCCTATACGCGATTGTTGGTCCCGCTAATACGCCGGGGCTCTGATGCAAGCTGCCAGCAGGCGCTCCGCTCGGGAAGATGACGGAGACAAAAACAGAGGCCAGCTGTGGAGGTGTGTCAGCAGAGGAAACAATTAAGGGCAAAATGAATCAGGTCTTATATAGGTAAGTATGTTTTAATTAAAGCGTAAATTAGCTTAGCAGAGTCTAGGAAACTGGGAGAACATATGGAGTTTTTTGGTGCTATGTGCTTGTCTTCATATTGCTTGGTCTGAAATGTTCCATACTATTCAATATACACTACCATTCAAAAGTTTGGACACACAATCTCATTCAGTGTTTCTTTGTTTGTTTGTATTTCCTTTAATTTCACTCCTTTCTATAGTGTATAAACACACAAAAGACATCAAATATATGATGTGAGATATATGGAATTATATAGCAATGGAAAAAAAAAAAAATGGAATTTTTTTTATATTCCTGCACACCGTCTTACAAATTTTGAGTTTTATTATTAATAGAAGAAATGATTAGAGATAAGAGATTAAATACATAAAATAAACCAGGTAACCCTCTCCTGTTTGAAGAAATTGATGTGTGAACTTCTCATTCTCATACATTTTATATTCAAATCCTCAAAATAGCCCACAATTTGCTTTGTTAAAACTATTTAAATAATAAGAATGTTTTTTTTTTCTTTACTACCTAATTACATACATACTGATTCGTATATTTGATGTGTTTTGTGTGTGTACAGACTGTAGAAAGTACTAAAAATAAAGAAAAAAGAACAGTGAATGAGAGTGTGTCCAATCACATGCTACTGTGAGCGGACTTGCCTGTACACAGATCTAATCCTGGCCTGGGGAGTCACTTGCTTCCATGGCGATAGATGTTAATGTGTTATTGTGGAACTATCCAGGTGAAGCACTGATGATAACTGCCAAACACGTTACAAATAATAAACGCACATTTATTACAGAACAAAAGAGAAAATGGAAAAAATGAGAAAACAGTGTTCCAGACATCACAACAGCAAAGGCATTAGAAATGATTTACAGCTTTCGTTCACATCAAACAAACACATTATTTTAACAACTCAAAGATACATCATCTCCTTCTGTCATCACACACTTTTAAGACACGCAAATGGCCCACTTCATATTGAGCTACTAAATATTAACCACATTGTAATATCATAACCTTATTACATTTGTGACCGTGCTGAGTTAAGTGATTGAAACATTAAGCAGCGTTTAACGTTGTATAATTTTCCAGATGTCTACATTATTCCCGTCTTGGAAAAGGATGGAGAAGAACAAGTGAAAAAGAAGTGGTGCCATGTTTTATTCTTAACACAATGTGAGCTCTCTGCCAACTGCTGGAGTGTAAATTTATTCTTGAAATAAAGTCCCTGTATTTGAGAAAGTCACTTACTAGCTCTCATTTTCAGTAGTTTGCAAGGACATACTTCATGGCACATGGATAATACGAGCACCAGTGCACACTGCCCTGTGAGCAAGTGTGCGCCGCTCTGCTAGTGGAGAGGATGGACTGCATAACTGCATACATGAACCAGAGCCTTTTCAGAGAGATGTTCAAACGCCAATCAAGCATAGCATAGGTCCAAAAGTGCTGCTTTTTTTTTTTCCCATCATAATATTAAAAATGTACTGTGTAACTTTTCTGGTGGAGGGATACACCATTTTGCTTGTCTCTATGGAGATGTTGTATCTTCATCTGGGTTGTCCCAGTATTGCATTGAACATATCCAGTCTGCATTTATTCACTAACATGGGTTTTTATTGACCTAAAAACTTGCATTCTTACTGTGAATGGGCTCGCCTCTCCATAGATCTGACATCTAACTTGGTCCTGTGGCATCACCTGCTGTCTCTGTAGAGATAAATAAGTGCAATGCCATACTGCGGAACATGTCAGGCAACATCTCCATGGAGAGAAGCTGGTGTCAGACCCTCCACCAAAAAGGTTACACAGTGCACCTTTAAGTCTTGTTAGACTGAGATAGAGCAGTGCCTACAGTTAGCATCACACCCCCAGGGAATGTTGATGGCATCAGCTGCAAAGTATTAACTGGTATTTCCCAGCCACAAACCCTGAAGAAACTTAATTAAATTTTTATTTTGTTTTATTTCTATTTGTTTTTTTGTTTGTTTTTTTAGATTTCATTTCTTTTTGGATTCATTTTTAAAAAATGTATTTAGTTTAAGCATTTATTTATTTTTTGGACAAGATAAGCAGCTCATGTATCAAATTTGTTTTCATTGCCCTTTTCTGACATTTCCTTGACAAAAACAAATTCTGTATTTATTAAAGCCCTCGTCGTTAACAACATTTCGCACTGTGCATATTTCAATTTCACCCAAAAATGTCACTCACGCCATTTTGTCAAATCTAATAACCACCGCCACATAATCCAATACTTTTTTTTCTCTTTTTCTCAGTCACTACGGTGTGAAATTCTGTATGTTTTTGAGAAGAACTGGCTGTCTCCTTTCTGTTTTCAAGTGGAGGAGACTCCGTTTTGCGCAGGCGGCTTTAAAATGCTTACGCTTAACAATAGTTCTGAGCAGTTTGTAATGCCAGTAAATGTGCAGTGTGGAATTTCAGCTCAGTAGGTCAGAACCACAAAGTCAAATGGAAAAAAGTGAATGTGCTGACTTGAATGGTGCATGGGCTGCCATAGAAAAACACATTTGAAAGAACAAAAGAGGAGAGGGGTTTAGGGGCTTTCAATGGCAAACTGGAGCAGAATAAAATTTTGAGTTAACATAAATTTAAATTGTTTCAAATCGCCATCTTTTCATTTACTGATTCCTTTTGGTTGCAGTTATAAGTGCTGGCCCTATCTCGCAATGGTACGACATGTTTATTTTCTTCAGTGACTATAATGTATATGTAAAGGATCCAGATTACACTATTTTCTGATCTCTGTTATTGTGTTTCCCCATTCACACAATCAGTTTCAAATAGAAAACACTCTGTTCCACCTGGTGATGTCAGGAAATGGCCCACTGTGTTTTCAAACTCCAGGCACCTTCACTAGAATCATTTGTATAATTTCAGCCCTGGAATTGTCCATTTCTATCAAACTAAAAGTAAGAGGTACAGTAGCTGTTGACTTGAAAACTACCACTTCATGACATCACAAGGTGGAAGAGAGCATTTGAAGCTTTGGAGATCTAGACAGACGAATAATACAGGGTTACTCAAGCTTCTGTGAATGAAACAAAACACAACTCCAGGTGTTTTTTTCAGACCAAGAGTTTGTTTTCATATCAGTTTTCCTACCGGTGGAGGCAGGACGACAGCGCCATCTGCAGTCCGCAGGTCTGTGAGAGTAAAAAAAGCCCCTTCGTCCCGGTTTATAGTCCCGTGAGCACGTTTCCATATTTTGATTGCCTCTTTAATCCTGCAGTGATGTTTGTTGTCCTCTGTCCCGATGATGTTTCCTCCGTCCCTGTCCATAATGTGGTTCTCTCTTTTACAGTGGTCAGAAATGGCCGATTTGGTCTGAAAAACGAACCTAAACCTAACATAAATGATTGGAAAACCAAGTGAACCTCATTGGACGACAACTCCAGGTATGTTTTTGAGGAGGAACAACATTCTAACATGGTTTAACACTCACAGGAGTCATTTTTGCGTAATATAGAACCTTTACAAAGCAGCATATTTAACCTTTTACCCATGTCATGGCAAATTCCTTTATTGAATTGAGGTTGCCGTGGAAACAGTTGCAAAGTAGTTTAGTAGATTTTGGGTGGCTAACGCACTTACACAAAAAAATCGTAAAAAACATAAGAAAAAAAAAGCATAATTCTCCCATAGTTTCTTCTACTTTACATACTTGAATATTGCTACTAAAATGTCAGCGCAGCCTTTCCTATACAGTCTTTCTGTGTCTTCTATTGGAGCCTGTATCGACCGCCAAACAGCCCCTTAACTACCAGACAACATTCTGTGTATTTTTTTCCTCTCCCTGTCTTTACTCTTTTGTTCCGCCATGCTTTTGTTGCACCAGTCCAACCGTCTTCAAGCACTGAAGGACAACAAAGCAACAGATATAGCAGTGTCGAGGTTTGCTTTCTATTGAGTCCTGTGTTGTTGTCCAGGAGAACCATTTGTTGCCAGTGTATACAGACAGGGCTACTTGGGGTGACTTAATTAGCACTGATGGTGGTAATAAAGTCTAACTGATGACTATATTGGAAACTAAACAGCTTATATCGATTCTCTGTCTGTCGCCTTTCAGCCAGCTAGACATGTTTATCCACCGGCCGCCATTTGACCACGTGTTTTGGATTACATGGAGCTTTTTTATTCTCAGAAAGTAAAATCGTTAGAAGGTCTCTAAGTGGATAAATGCAAGATAGTTCATGTGCAACTCTGAACTCGCCGAAAGTGATTGAAAAACACATAACATCATAACAATTATTTGAATCTGACGGGCTTGAACAAAACTTAAAAACAAAAAAATTTAACTTCTGTTGGATCTAGTTGTGAGACGTCGAGCACAGACGTCGCCACAGCACTTACCTTCTACACATTTTTCACAAATAAAATAGTCCGTATAGTGAAATAGACCATAGTACATCGGCGTCACCATGTTTGTTTTGTTTTTTTCTAATCGTTTGGCCTTTGACTTCTGTACAGACGTAATTGCTGCGACGTGATTGATTGACTATCACCTGTCGGGCCCTATTGCACCAGAGGGAAATTCAGAAATATCGAGAAAATCTATCTTTCTGTGCATGGTCATTATTGTGGAACATTTCAGACAAAGCAATAACATTTCGATGGAGATAAATCGGTGGAAGTTAATACGGCTAATATTAATACAATACTACAATTAGTGGGATTGTTTTTGATTAAAGACATTAAAGACAAGCCAACTAAAAGTACAACTGAAAATATTACACATTTTATCAAATGAAAACACAGAATAACTACAAATACCGATCCATAATAGTCTTCCATTAACAAGTGAACAACTGCAAGGTCTTCGGCAACGTGTGCAGAGCAACAACTCCGCAACTCACAACAACAAAAAGTATTAATCCGTGAAATTTAAAGTCCCGCACAAAGAATACTCCATAAACACTGTGATAAATGTACCTTTTAGCTCAATGAATAATGCAAATGAGAGCACTTCATCACAATCCCGGTGCCAATTCAAATACTCCGAGAAGTTTAAGATCATTATTAGAGAATGAAAACAATGTGTATTTTTAATAATGTGCCCACGGACTTCACGGGCTATTTCCTACATTTGAGTTTTAATGCTAGATCCTAATGCGATGTAATGACAGTAATTGCCTTCAGTGAAAGAACACAAGCAATCACGGCAGTTTTTAGGCCAAAGCACTTAACTAAATGGAAAAGGTACAATGGTATGGTCTGTTGCCTTTGTTGGGGAAACATTACATAACTGAGCCCGACCAAAAATATAAGTAGAAATGGGAGAGGACAATGGCAGGATTTTTGGAGTATTACGGGACTTTTGCTTTTGTTGCCAATACACCAAAAAATTTAAATAAATAAATACTAAAAAAAATAAAAACAGACGTCAGCCTATTCTGCTATTTTGCATTTCTGAAACTGTATTTAATGGCCATTGATTTTTTTTTCTCATGTATTTGTGGAAAATATGCACAGTCAGAAAAGACGTCAAAATATGTCATACTGTCTGCTCCTAATTCAAAAGCATTGGATTGTCCGATAACCAGGAAGTGCGCGTTAGTCTGATAGTTGTTGTTAACTCCATCTAGTTTCTGAAAGTTCATAAAAGCACTTAGAAACTAATGGTGGTGAATAATTAGGATGTTCAGAATGCAAAAGGTAAGTTAGGAATAACTTTAGACCAGCTCCAGTGTTTTTAAAATTAAAATTAAAACTATTTTTGTGTTTCACGTTTTTAGAGCTGCATTGTGTTTCATATTCTCCATGTTGTGAAGAAACATTAGATGTTATGGCCTTGGAATGTTTCACAATCTGGCATTAAACCTTTTTGTCTTCCTGGAGACCAAACCAGACCAAGTTACAGGTCAGATCTGTGGAGAGGCGACCCCGCTCAGTCAAAAAGCCTGTTTTTCTAAGAACTTTTGAGCTATAAAACCAGCTTTAAACTAATAAATGGAAGGTAGAGATGTTTAATGACATACTGTGGAACATTCTGGAAAAGCAGTGACATATCCATAGGAACAAGGTGACAGACCCCCAACCAAAAAGTTGCACAGTGCACCTTTGCGACAAAAATCAGGAAACATAGCAACATACAGAACTTTGCAGATTGTAATTTAATAACAATAAATCCTAAGAATAAAAAAGACATTCACCATTTGGTTGTAAGTTCTATTCCCAGACTGGTCAACTCACTCAACAGTTTGCGAAAGTTGAGTAACAAGTTTGCGATTCCTTGACAAAGCACACATTATTTTTGTATCTTTGAACGAAATGAAGCCTCAAATTTCTATGTTTATGTATTAGATAAACAAACATTGCGTAACATTCGCTGCACCATCATACCTCATTCTGTTTTTTCACTCTTGCGCATGACAAATTGAAGATCTCATTCAACTCAAATTTGCCGCAGATGTTTCGACTCCTCTTAGATTAAAAAGAGCCCAACCATAAATATCTATTAGACTGGTGCATTTCCGGGCAATGTACAAAAACACATCTTCATCGGGCCAAAATATTCCAACTTCAAGCTTGTATAAAGGAAAATATGTGAACTTTACAATGGCAGGAAGTAGATGGCTAAGGAGTAGAACACTTGCAATCATGGCCCCACCTCACTGATTTGATTATACATTGTTTATTGAGTTATTAAATTATGAATTAGGTTATGGACAATCAAGTATTTGTGTAACCTGAAAGCACAAGTCAGTTCACTAAGTATATTACACAAAACTCTCGAAAAGACTCTTGTGAGCTTTAAACCACATTATAATGGTGTATCATTTTGGGACTGCATTAAAAAAAATTAATAAAATACCTGGAGTTGTGTTGTTTTCGTTTTTTTCAACCTTTATTATTAGCCTGTCTCCATCTCCATAGCTCAAAAGCTCTGTTCTACCTTGTGATGTCATGAAGCGGTAAGTTTCAACAGCTACCGCTATCTTTAGTTCACGAGAGATTGGTTTCCAAGGATCCAGAATACACACTTTCTTCAATATTTCTTGAAAATGTGAGTCTGGTTACGAGTGAATCTCCTAATTTAAAAAAAGTGGGTGTGATTGACAGATGGATTAGCCAATCAGAGACTCTCAAGGTCCATCATATCATAAAAAAATGAAGAAAAAAAAATGCTGATTTCTACAGAAACAATGAGAAAAAAACATCTAATTGCCCCGGGCTTGAGATGCAACAGAGAAAAGTTATTCTAGTGAAGGTGTATGGAGTTTAAAAAGACAGTGGAGCATTTCCTGTGTTACCACATGCCATCACAAGGTGGAACAAGGTGTTTTTTTGTTAGAACATGGATCTAAAACCTGCATTATTTTGAGTTTATTTTTGTTTACTGCATTCTGTCTGTGTCAATTTATAGTTTCAGGGCCTTCACTGAGAATCTACAGTGCAAAAAATCATGGAAATAAAGAAGAAACACGAATTGGAAAGAGCCCAGACTTTTCACCGGGACCGTGCAAGCCTTTATTTATTTATTTTCTTCTTTGCCGTCTTACTCTTTCTTGAAAACCACCTCTTACTTTTTACCAACCTGGACCAAATCCACTCAGAGCCGCAGCACGCCATGCCCAAAGTGGCGGGGCAATTTTGTCTATCTCTGTGCTGCACGCGCCCGGGCTCCTCTCCGCGCTCTGATTGGTCGGTTGGGGCGTCCTGTCAGGTGCTGGAGCTCTTCATTGCGCACCACTCTCACTCCGGCACACTGGGCTCCATGTAATAACATTTACTGAGTGCTATAGTTGAATTACCACTGAAAAGAGAGATACCAGCTCCCTGTACTCAGACTGTCGCGTGCTCTAAATTGATTTGGGGTATTTTCAAAGAGCGGATTGGAAAATGCAAGGCAGGTAGTGTTACAGTTAACTGCGGGGTGAGTTATGGAAGCACTGGTGTCTGTGTTATAGAAGTAATGCAGGAGTACATGTTGTAAACAGTAGCAGTAGTAGTAGCAGTAGTAGCAGTAGTAATATTAGTAGTAGCAGCAGTCGTAGTGGTAAAAGGATGGCAAGAGTAAAACTATTGGTGATGGTAGTAGTAAGAGAAGTAGGAGTCATAGTATTAGTAGCAGTAGTAGCATGAGAAGTAGTAGTAGTAATACTAGTAGTATTACTACTACTATAGTAACAGTAGTAGCAGTAGTAGTAATAGTATGAGCAGTAGCAACAGTAGTAGTAATAATAGTAGTAGCAGTAATAGTGGTAGTAAAAATAGTAGTAGCAGTAGTAGCATGAGAAGTAGCAATAGTAGAAATAGTAGTAGTAGTAGTAGTAGTAGTAGTAGTAGTAGTAGTAGTAGTAGTAGTAAAAGGTTGGCAAAAGTTAAACCAGTGGTGATGGTAGTCATAAGAGAAGTCAAAGTAGTAGTTGTAGTATTAGTGGTAGTAGCAATAATAGTAGTAGCAATAGTAGTAATAATAATGGTAGTAGTAGTATGAGAAGTAATAGGATGAGAAGTAGTAGTAGTAGTAGTAGTATGAGATGTAACAGTAGTAGTAGTTATAGTAAAAGGTTGCAATGACGTAGTACTGGGCAGTGCAGCCGATCCCAGGGCCCACAGCACTTTGAGGGCTCAGATTGGCCTTCCTCCCCTCTATCGACTCAGTATAAACGACTGTCAACATAAACGACCGTCCTGAATTGCGTCCCCCCCACACACGGTCCACAATTTTCTAGTTGGGTGGAGGGGACGCCCAACACCAGACTTGTACCGAGGCCTTGCGCAACTACACTATGCCACTGGAGGGTTGGCAGCAGTAAAAGCAGTGGTGGTGTAAAAAAGTATTTATAGTAGTAGAAATAATAACAGCAGTAGAAACAATCGTAGGAGTAGTAAATCAACAGTAGTAAAAGAAATATTTACAGACACAGTATCAATATTTAATGGTAAATAGTAGCTTTTTTATTTTCGAGGCAGTAAAAGCACACACAACTGGAAACCACTCATCCATTCTCATATGCATTCACACACCAGTGTATCCTGACACTGGGGGTGAGGTGGATAAAGTGTTTGCCCAAGGAAATGACAACAATATTCACTTATGGAAGCTGGAATCACACCTCCAACCACACTACCAACAGAGGTACTAACAACAATAATAGACTCTTGTGAGCTTTAAGCCATGATATAATGGAAAAACAGACCTGGAGTTGTGTTTTGTTTCATTTACATCCTTTATCATTAGTCTGTCTACATCCCTAAACCTCAAAATGCTCAGTTCCACCTTGTGCTGTCATGAAGCAGTTGTTTTTAAGTTAAAAACTACCTTTTTTACTGAGATTGGCCATTCTGAAATCATTCAAATGGTTCTAATGATGGTGTATGGAGTTTAAAAACACAGTGGAGCCCTTCCTGTCTTACCACATGACATCACAAAGTTGAATAGTGTTTTCTGTTTGATAGAAGAAGTCTAAATATGCAGGGTTTGTGTGTTAAAAATGCGTCACTGAAACAAAACACAACTCCAGGTATGTTTTTGATAAGGAAACAACATAACATAGATCAGAAAATACCGTAAAACTGGTACTTTTTTGCAGAAATAGACGTTCTCATGTCCCACAATTTTGTTCAAACAACTTCTTTACTTCATTCCCAGTACTCAAGTGTATCGTTAGAGCCGTACACAGCATAATGCACTGACCGGCCTCTCATACACCCTAAACAGATTTGATCCTTATAGATGATTGCGTAGGGAAAAGCAATGAACTCCTATTTGGTTACCAGTTTGCCTATGCACGGATAATGTCACGTACCATTAGCCAACGTCGGCGTGATTCGGCGCTAACCTTTCCTGACAGTTGCTGCGCAGAGACCCGCACTGATTAACTTTGCGATGTGGTGTTGATGTTTTTCCTCAATAGGACTAGCCAAGGACGGGTCTATTTTTAGTAGTGGGAGTTTTTTTTTTAATACGCCGGATTGGCTGGCGTTGACATTGCAGCTCTATCCTTAGGGCAGAATTTGGCGTTAATACAGATCCACTTGTACGCCGTGATTAGATTAAGGCAGGGCGTAATAGACTAAGTGCAAAATGTCTGCTTTTTTAACAGCTTTTTTTCAACGTCAGTATCACAGAAGGTTATTATATGGGGAAATGCATTGTTCTACTGTGTCATGAGTCAAGGCATTAGGGTTAGACATTCAATAGCAGTTAATATGCAAAAAAAAACAATTCATTTAAAGGTGCGTTGTGTAACTTTTCTGGTAGAGGCCCTGTCAAATGCTTTTCTCCATGGACATGTTATTGCTTTGTCTGGAATGTTCCACAGAATAGCATTAAGCCTTTCTATCTTCATGGAGACCAAACCAGACAAAGTTACAGGTCAGATCTGTTGAGCTGAATACATGTAAGGTAGAGCTGTTTAATGCCATACTGTGGAACATTCCAGGAAGAGCAATGACGTATCCATAGAAACAGGCAGGTGGCGGACCCTTCACCATAAAAGTTGCACCTTTTAGTAGTAGTAGCAGTAGTACTAGTAGTAGAAGTAGTAGTATACTAATAAGGATGGACATTGGCTAAAAACCTCCAATATAAAGACTATAATATTATTTACAACTTTTATCAGTCTGTGGATACGTTTTAATGCAATAAATACATGCACACATTAAATTTACTGATTTATTTAATATTAACATAGCAATTGGATTGGATTAAACCAGATGTATTGTTTTAAGCAATACTTTTCAACACCTCCGTCTGGCTGATAAAGGTTGGGTTGTGAATGGGTGTTGTAGGTGGGAAGCAATGGCTTAAGTGCATACTGTGGTTGTGTCCTTAAGCAAGACACTTCAACCATCTGTGCGTTAGGGTTTGTTTCATTCACACATGTTTGAGTAACCCTTTGTGTATCTTCAGCATAGGCCTGATGGACCCCTGAATTTACGTTCTCAGGATGTTTACACGTTGTTGGTTCCTACAGTGAGAACAGAGAAAGGAAAACTGTCTTTTCAGTATCGTGCTCCAGCAGACTGGAATTCTTTGCAGAGAGTTTTAAAACTTCAATCACTTGTGCCTATGGCTTTTTTTAATACTCTTTTGAAGGACCTGGAAATGCAATCGTTGATTATGCCAATGTTTCTAACTGTGTCACTAACATTTTATCTGTGTTGATTTTATATTTAATTTTTGTCTTGTGGGTTGTGTTGTGTGGGCCTCTTGGCCAGGACTCCCTTGAAAAAGAGATCTTTGAATCTCAATGGGACTTTCCTGGTTAAATAAAGGTTAAATAAATAAATAAATAAATGTATTATTAGCCTGTCTACATCTCCAAAGCTCAAAATGCTCTATTCCGCTTTGTGATGTCAGGAAGCTGTAGTTTTCATGTGAACAGCTCCCTTGCATCTTTAGAGATTGGAAATTCCAGGGCTGAAATTACACAAATAATTCTCGTACAGGTGTGGAGCACTTCCTGTATTACCACATGACTTCACAAGGTGCACAGAGTGAGAACGCAGCCTAAATCTGCAGGATTTGTGTGTTAAACATGTGTAAATGAAACAAAACACAACTCCAGGTATATTTGTGATGAGTAAACAATGAGATATAGATCAGAAAATAGCGTAATACGGACCCTTTAAAGCTATAAAGACATCAGATACAAACACATAAAGTGGACTTAACTTTTCAGTATCTACTTTGGAAAGTCAGGCAGTTTGCTCTCCCACTGCTCTCACAATATTGCACTTCAGCCCAGAGGCAGAATCTGGCTGCTTTCTTTTTATCGTACATTGTCAAAGATTATTGCTTTGTTTGCTTAATTTAACGCTCCTGCTTTTAATGTGCTTGAGAAGTATTAATCTCATCTACAAAACATCAGCCCGTCTGACAGATCATTAGAGGTAATGGGAGGTGAAATTTACCAAACTCTTTATGCTATTTAGCGTTTAAAAGTATGCAGGAGCAACATAAACGATTTATTATTATTGGCGCTCTGTTGATTAGTCTTGTCAAATAATCTTAGACAAAAGTTAATCAACATTTGAAACTTTTATGTCATATATTTGCTTCATGATGTAATCTACTCGGGATCATTGGAATTCAACCAGCTCCCGAGCTTTAACATAACTGACAGATTCAATCCATATTTGGAAGGAAGCTACACTTTTCAAATAGGATTTTTCCCACCACGGCAGATAGTAAAAGATGTGATGAGTCCAAATGTGCAGGGGCCCAAATTGGCTGTGAAAAAGTGTTTACATAGGCTGATTTATACGAGTGCGTTTTGGATCAAATAAATCTAAGTATAATAACCGGCTTTTCTTACTAAGGAGAAACTTCGATTTTTTGGTATTTGGAGCTACAGGTCAGGTTTACAGCAGATGTCTTAGAACTGGAAGATTTGTGGTTCAATACCGAGGCTGCATATCTCTTTGTGCCACTGGGTAAGACCTAAGAATCTAAACTGAGAGAAAGTGATACCAGAAGTGGATTTTTTCTTTTTTTTATGTAGGCAAAGTAACATTGTTATTTTGCGCTCAAACCGTGAAAAGCTATGTTTCATTTACCAAGTGGTTTTATAGCTCAACAGTGCTCTCATATATATGCTATCTTACTGTTAGTGAGCTTGCCTCTGCATAGACCAGACTTATGACTTCTCAAAATGATTTTTTACACAGTAGGGAGATAAAGGTATCCAGGTTGGTGCCACCTAGGGCCACCGCTCAATTTCATTTCTCTTCAGCGACTAGGCCAGGAATCGCAATACACTAGGCTGGTCGCTAAAACCCCGGAAGTTGTAGCTGGTGCACCGGCCAATCAGCGAAGTGGTGTGTTGTTCAGAACCAACCCGAGATGGGATAGCAGACTGCATACGGTACACACACAAGACCAAATAGCAGCGATTACCGCCTACCGTCGAGTGAACGGATCCTAAAGCGTGAGAAGGTGAGACGGTTTCTACGAAGTGAAATCCTCTGATGAATCAGGCTAAGATAAAGGTGCAGTATACGTAACTTTTTCAAGTAAGTGGTCAGTCACCTGCTTGTCTCCACGGAAATGGCTTACAGGCAAACATGAGGCCACCAAGCCAAGATACAGGTCAGATCTATGGTGAGGAGAACCTACTCTCTGTATGAATGCATGTTTTCTTATAGGTATTTTTCTGATTATAAAGGTGAAAAAATGCATGGCACACCCAGATGGCCGATCTCCAAAAGCTTTTATTTTTATTTTTTTAATTACATTTCATCAGATACTTTTTCTTGCTTTGGATCACAAAATGGTTGCAAGCCCAGGTGCTCATATATCCCTCCAACAAGTGGAAGTGAGGTCACTCAGTGAGGTCAGCCCACTCTACAATAAGAAAAAAAAAAAACAGTTTAGATATTTACATCCAAAAATCTATGAAATACAAAAATAGTTTGACCATATCACAAAAAGCATCAAAGTGCACATTAAATCCATGAGGAGCTTGAGTCTTAAATTGGTGAATCCAGAAGTGGTTTTGCGACTAAACATCTGCAATTGAATGAAAGTGAGCTAGATAAGTGTAATGCCATACTGTGGAACATTCTAGGTGAAGCACTGAGATAGAGACAGGCAGACTCTAGAGCCCTACTAGGAAAATTACACTGTGAACTTCTGGAGTAGTAAAACTGATGATAATACATCATTAGCATTAGCTGACCTTTCTACCCTCATGGAAACCAAACCAGACCAAGTTACAGGTCAGATCTGTGGAGAGGCGACCGCACTCACAGTCAGATTGCCTGTTTTTAAATTGAATTGCTGTTTAATGTCACACTGTGGAACATTCCAGGCAGAGCAATGACATACCCACGGTCACACAATGCACCTTTAACCTCGAGTTACTTCTTGTGTAATTAATCTGTGTGTATCCGTATTCAAGAGCTTTTCCTCCTCGACTTTCCCCAAGTGCCCGGGCTGCGATGTGGATATTTAGCGAAGATGAAACCACAATTTCACTCATGCATGGGCAGCAGTAATGGAGCGAGGGACGCCGCTTGTTTGAAATGATAAAAAGTGACACTCGGAGGGGACGCAAACAACAACACAGCTTCAGAAATCAATGCCTTTTATTGTCCGGCAATTTCCTCCCACCGTTGACAGCTATACAGGCGGGATTTTTTATTTATTTATTTTTTTATGGCTTCGGACAACCTCTGGCACTTCCACTGACAGGATGTGCATGTAAATGTTATTGTGACTAAAGTGGAGAAAAGATCGGGTGACGCATCAGGCCTGCTGTCAAAACCCGGCAGTGGTAAATATGAAGGCGATGAACGCATTTAGAGGAGATGGTTCCGACTGATACTTTGCAGCTCATGTCTATGCTAACCAAAAGCACTACTCTGTCTTTTTTTACATATGCTTTATGTTTTAAGCTTTAAAAAAAAAAGTTTACATGCAAAATATTAGCATAAAACCATACAAAAGTTCATGCAAAATAATAAGGTAAGGTAAGGTTTATTTATATAGCGCTTTACACAGACACATGTCCCCAAAGCGCTTTACACAGCAATTTACAGGGATTTTTTTTTCATTCACTCCATACCTGGTGGTGGTAAGCTACTGTTGTAGCCACAGTTGCCCTGGGGCAGACTGATGGAGGCCAACGGTCCCTCCGACCACCACCAACACTCACTCACACAACTTTCACACCTACAGTGCATGTTTTGAGTTGATGGGGGAAACCGGAGCCCGGAGGAAACCCATCCAGACACGGGAAGAACATGCAAACTTCACACT
Organism: Odontamblyopus lacepedii; assembly: GCA_034769755.1. NCBI lineage: Eukaryota > Metazoa > Chordata > Actinopteri > Gobiiformes > Gobiidae > Odontamblyopus > Odontamblyopus lacepedii. Next base: position 11,306,575 of record CM068366.1, read on the forward strand.
TGCTGTGAGGCATGAGTGCTAGCCACTCAGCCACCGTGTCACCACATAATACATAAATAAATATCAGCAATACTGCTCACTGCTCTGTTTGAAGCTTGGTCACTCAAATTAGATCTAATTTGAGCTGTATTTGAACACAATCTGACCAGACTTGTTTGGATCTATAACATTTGAGACCTTAAAAAGAGTTTCTCACATATAAAACTAAAGTCACAATCTATTTTGCATTAGCCAACAGTTTTCCAATTCACTCTTTTTGTCATTTTGTTGAAAATCAATCTCGTAAACAGGATCATGAACAGTTATATTGATCACAGGCTCCTGAAAATGTATTGTTTAATTTTGTCAATCTAAAAATGTTTTTTGGTAATTATTGATCACGTGTGCATTGTGTCACCATGGAAGCTAATGAACATGCATAGAAACGTATCAATAGAGCCTTTTGTCAAATGAATTGATACTTTTCAGATTTTAAAATGTTCTACTTTCCCTATTACGTATTACATTGTGTTTTTCAACAAAAAGGTGAATTTACAAATGTTGAAACCGATCATTTCTATTAAAGTTCCTATATAAGAGCTACTGTTTACTTTTAGTCAGTAGAGATTGGCAATTCCAGGGCTGTAATTATCCCCCCCAAAAAAGTCAAGCAAAGGTATACGGACTTTATAAACACAACGGAGTACTTCCTGTATTACCACATGACAAAAGGTGGAACAGAGCGTTTTATATCTGGGACAAGAACAAACAGAAAGCACATTGTTTTTCTTTTGTTCAGACGTTGTGATGCCCTCTGAAACCCAGCAATTACTACAACTACTTTGTTTACAGGAGTAGCAGGTAGATTTTCATTTCTCTACTCTAATGAACAAAAGAGCAGGTTCACTGACGGAAACTAGTTGAGAAATGTTAATATAAAATCAGTTCATCTTGAAGAGCACATGACAAACCAAAAACTATTAGACTTAATAAAAAAAAACACAAAAACATACGCCAACTATCAGCCGATGACAATTACATGATTTCATTAGTTCAACACTTAGGAAAGCCATGTCAGAAACCCATGCAGAAGGACATCTGACTCAGCTTGTTTTGGGCGTGCTGACCGTTAGCATATACAGTCTAACGCTGGGGTCACGGCGGGGTCATGTCATTAACCTGGCTATGTGCGGATCAGCTGCTTTGCCAACTCTCCGCGGGGATATCAATCAGTGGAGGGCAGGTGCAGGCTGGAAACTGTGTGGAACAGATACACAAGGAGATGGCCCTGATTGCACTGGGAAGTGTTATGGTAAAGAGTGAATGGGGGATTTCTAAAGTGAATTATAAAAATGTATTAAATTGCATGTGTTTTTTGTTTTTTTCTGACGAAGCTCTGGTCTCTCAAAGTTGTGAAACCACTTAAAACCTCATCACGCTGACTAATTAAGATGGTCGGAATGGATAAGGTAAGTGAAGAATAACTTTGGACCATTGTCGGTATGTTTTACGTTGACGGAGGAGATTAGATTGCCTGAAGGAAACCAACCGAAACATGGGGAGAAATGTGCAAATTCATAACAGAAAAGTCTAGGCCAATTTGGGAGATGAACCCACAAGCTTCCTGCTTCGATTTACTGGTTACTCTATGTTCCTACCCTCACCTATGGTCGTGAGCTCTGGGTAATGACCGAAAGGACGAGATCGCCGATACAAGCGGACAAAATAAATTTCCTCTGCAGAGTCGCCGGGCGCTGCCTTAGAGATAGGGTGAGGAGCTCAGGTACATGGGAGGAGCTCGGAGTAGAGCCGCTGCTTCTCCACGTTGAGAGGAGCCAGCTGCGGTGGCTCGGACATCTATTCCGGATGCCTCCTGGACGCCTCCCTGGTGTGGTGTTCTGGGCATGTCCCACCCGAAGATCTAGGACATGCTGGAGGGACTATGTTCTCTGGGCTGGCCTGGGAACGCCTCAGGAACCCCTCGGAGGAGCTGGGGGAAGTGTCCTGGGTGAGGGAAGTCTGGGAGTTCCTGCTTAGACTGTTGCCCCCGCGACCCGGCCCCGGATAAGCAGAAGAAGATGGATGGACAGACGATAAATATTGACCCTCAAAAATTATTGTTCTAACTATGATTTATTGAAGGATAATTAAAAATAAAATAAAATAACAAACACTATATTTTCCCCATAAGACAAAACGCTCGTATCAAACCTCCCACACGCTGTCTGAGGCTGACCCCAGTAAACTTGCATGGCCGGTTGTAAAGAAGCTTTTTGCACTCAATTAAAGTGGCTCTTGACTGAGACGAGGTGTTTGGTGAGAACACGGCTCTCTTTAGTCTAGTGCGCTGACCCAACCTTAGAGGACACACTTATGGAAATGAACCGGGGCTGTTAAAGGACGATTACAATGTGTGCCATGCTAAAAGCGCCGCTCCTAATCCGGTAAGAGCAGAGGAGGGGTCGTGACCTCAGGAAGGAGATAACAGGGGTCACATTTAAGGCACTTCTTAGAACAGACTGTCTGACCGCAAAGTGGGAAGTGTTTATGGAGTGGAAGGTCAAAGGGAGAGTTCAGGCTGACAACAAAATAGAAAATGTCAAGGTATTTCACACAAACTTTGCCTGAAGTTTTCTATAGTGCAAGTGTGTTAGTGTAAAATAGTGTTGACAGTGGTTAGACCAGTGATGCCCCAACCCAAGATCTGACAGTTTATCCTAAGGCAAGACACTTCACTCACCTTTTTACCAAAATAATGAGCCAAAAATAATCCGAAACACTATAATTGATTTTCTATCTAGCTATACACTGTAAAAAGCAATATCTATGTATGTTAAATTAAGTTGAATTGATGGAACGGAATGGAATAAGTGTGTTTTTCTTAATTCAAGCAATATTAGATTTTGTTTCTTATTTTAAGTGCAAAAAAGTAGTTTTTTTTTTTTCTTATATTAAATACAGCAAGATGCAATTTCATATTTTAAGTGCAAAAAATCCATTGGCAAATAATTTTACTTGTTATTAAAATATACAACTTTCTTAATTCATGTAATCTTAATTTGGATCGATTTTTTCATCATATCTATGTAATCCTTCAATGGTCCAGGTCAATCCCGACATGAGCCCGTCCACTCAAACTACTTCTCCATAGAGGCTCCATGATGCTGGTCCTCAGTTGCCACGACAACGGGGCTCTACTTCCAGGTCATGTCTTTGCCGCAGTTTGATTTATGTTTTTTTCTTTACTTTTTAATTGTAGAAAAATACAATAACTGGATTCGAGTGTAGTCTGTGGGGAGTAAATATTGTTGATTTCTTTTGTAGACCTGAAATGGAGCATAGAGCTGTTTTTAATCACTTTAGCTTCAATGCAAGCACAAAGCATTTCATTTTGGTGAGTATTTTCAGCATCACTCTACAGTATCCTACATCATGGTGCGTTTTATTTATCGATGGCCGTATCTAGGTAACACAAATACAAACAAACAGCTTCACCCGGAGCAATGGTGAACTAAGGGGACGACTTATTTTTCTTTCTATTCAAAATTCTTTGGCTCTCATCAAATATTGATCATTGGCAAATAGAAACACTGTAGCCCTGCTGTCTGCTGCGCTTTGCCCTGACAGAAATAAATGCCTTTGCTGATTTCCCCGAGCACGCAGGTTCCATACTTTATCTCCAAGATGGATGTCGCTTATACAAATGGACGTGTATTGTTGTTGTTGTTAGTTTTTTTTTTTTCAGTTTTTACTTTTTTGTTTTTTTGTAGATCTCGGATAAAAATGAACAAACTCGGAATGAATATCCGACATCCCGCTGTCTCGGAATTACTGGCGTATAGTTTCGGAGGCAGAGATGAGCGAATGCAATCACCATTTTCGACAAAGAAACATCGGAGGAGCATTGAGGAGCTGGCGCCGTCGTGTGCTCGGCGGGATGCTTCCTCTCCATCTCCTACTTCCTTTTACCATTTTTGTACGTCTAAATATAGAACTGTTTTGACTCTTTGCAATTATACTGTATATAAGACAAGTACTGTAATGGATGAATAGACGTGATATAGGGAAATGGGTTAAAAGTGCATCGGCGATAAAGGCACTGTACTTGATTTTTTGAGTACATTTTTGTCTCGTTTTGTAAAATTGCTGTCTGGATCTACTTACAAAACATTTTAATTGAATAATCAGGAAGTGCACGTTAGCATGCAAGATGTTGTTAGCTTTAAAGTGATGCCAAAACTCTGCTTTTGTTGTGAAAAGTGCTGATAAACTCATTACAGTGACTAATTAGGATGCTCTGAATGCATAAAGGTAATTGAGGGCTAATACTGGACCACTGCAAACCGTTTAAGAGGAAATTCAGTTTTTCACGACAAAAAATAATTTACAGCACCTAATATCTGAACAACAAAAAGTACACAAATGTTGAAATATTTCTTATTAATAAAAAAAAAAAAAAAAAAAACAGCAACAAAAAAAACACATATACTACCAGTCAAAAGTTTGGACACATTCTCTAATATTATACTTATGTATTTTTCTATGTTGACTACTTTCTGCATTTTAGATACATACAGAAGACATCAAATATATGGAGTGTGCTATATGGAATTACATAAAGACAAACAATTAAACAACTAAGTATTTTTTGTGGCTACTTTGAGGGTTTAAATGTATGTGTTTTTTTTATTAGTTTACTTATTTAACTTTTTGGCTTCATATATCTGATGTTTCTGTGTGTATCTAAAACGTAGAATGTAGTAAAAAATAAAGAAAAGTGTGTGCAAATTGGTCAAAATTAAAAAAAATAAAATAAATGAAAGTAAACAAGACTAGTTTCTATTGAGTAGTTTTAGTCTGTAGTTTGCAATTTAACAAAACATGAAATCACAATCTGCCTACGTAATGGTCAATAAATACAAGAAATAAAGCATAACATGTCTCTTTTAATAGAACAAACAAAACACGTCGCCCTAACATGTCACCCAACTCACTCATGAATAAACAGTCATAAAGACACACGCCTACACAATTTGACCTGACGCATCGGCTAATACTGAACACTCACTATCACTGGGGCCGGAGCCGCCAAGATATGCATGTGCACGGAGCCAATGATGGCTTTAGGCTTGAGCAGATTCATAAATATGTACTTCATAAATAATGCATGTCCCACTTAAGGCCAGTGGCGGTGGCGCTCACGTGTTCCTCCGTCACCAGTTGACATTAATAGAGACTCTACACAGTCCATTCATTCGTCACTACGGTGCCGTCGGAATTATCGCTAATGCATTTCTCTGTTTGACGGCCGGGCGTTAAAAGGAGGAAGGAGTTGCGTAAGCTAATGCTGTTATTATTTACTGATCACCGGGGTAATGCTAAAGGTTCTGTATTATGCAACGTGGGATCTTGTGAGGTTTAAGACGTGTTATAACGCTGTTAACTCACCAAGAACACAGTCGGAGTTGGGTTTTGTTTTGGCGTATTGGTCCGTCCATGTCTCTAAAGCTCAAAATGCATCTTTATTTCAATACAGTTAGCAAATTTCAGGGCTCAAATGATCTCTTGTATTACCACATGACATCACAAGGTGGAACAGAGTGGTTTCCTTTAGCGAAAAGAACTAAAAAATGTAAATTTGCAGGATATGTGTTAAACATGTGAACACTGCAAAAAACAATATCTAGTCAAATAAGAAAAACAACAAGTTTTGCACTTAAAATAAGAAACAAAATCGACTGTTGCTTGAATTAAGAAAAAAAAAACTTCTTCCATTGGGAGATAATTTTACTTGTCAATTTGAATCAACTCAAATAAAGTAAACTGTTCATAATTTAAGTCATTTTAACTTACCTAGGTACTATTTTTTTCCAGTGAAGGAAGTAAAATACAACTCAAAACTCAAAGTTTTTTTTTTTTAAATAAGGAAACATTATAATATAGATCAAAAAATATTAAATGCAAGTCACATTTATCACTGTAAAGGGTCCACTACCTGCTTATCTCCATCTCCATGTTATAGTAAGAATTCACATTTTTAAGGTATTTTTGAGCTCCAAAAAATCTGTAATTGAACAAATGCAAGGGAGACATGTTTAATGCCCTTCTGTGGGGCATTACAGGCAAATAAATACCACCTCCATGGAGACAAACAATCTTAGAAGGTACATAGTGCACATTTAAGTATTATGTTTTGTCTTTTGGGGTTTTCTTGCACTTTAAGAATATTATGCTTGTTTTTCTGTCTCTTTTTGACTTGCTTTGCTCCAAACGCACTACCTTCTTACGTCTACCCTTTACCCGTCTCCTACAACCTTACAAATGCGCTTTTAGCTCCAGCCATATTTGTCTCCTGAATGACTACGTCGTCCATCTCTTACTTGATAAAATCTACCGGGTTTGGACAGCGAAATTTCTCAGCACGACGCGCAACAAAATACTGGGCTTGATAGGACGTGCCATTGGAGACCACTATCCCTTGGGAGCAAATGTCACTTAATTGGAAAGTATTGATTTCCTGAACAGCTTGTGCTCATCTTCAGTGCCTTGGTGAGGATTCCCCTTAGCTGGCCTTGATTAGCTGGGGCCCATTAATTGCCGTGACAACAGGGATACACTGTTTTTATAGCAGGATTGATTGACTTGGGGGAAATCAGTATGACGCTTTCGACATGAGGCCCAGTACAATTCAATGTTAATTACATTTGTGGTGTTAAAAGTTGCACGAGTTCGTAAGGATGAGTTGGTTCCCGTGTGGCGTGGATGTATGGAGGATTATTACAGGATTTTGTGATTTGATTCTAAATTGTGACCCCGATTTTCAATGTGAAAAAAAATTAAATAAAATAAAAAAAATCTGACAAAAAAAAAGTTATCGAATTTAAATTATGAGTTCTTTTTTTATGTATTTATTTTTATTTATTACAAATGTATGAACAATTTAGGAAAGAGTATAAAAATATGTTGCTATTATTTATTTATTTATTTATCTTTTACCCCTTTGGCTCCCTAATTTTTTAAAGGCCCCATAAAAAAAACACATTTTCTGATCTATGTTATAATGTAGTTTCCTCATTACAAACATACCTGGAGTTGTGCTTTTGTTTCGTTCACACATCTTCATCAAACAAATCCTGCAAATTTACGCTGTGTTCTTCACGGAAAACACTATGTTCCACCTTGTGATGTCATGTGGAAATACAGGAAGTGCTCCACTGTGTGTTTAAACACCATAAAACTTCAGGTGAATCATTTTGATCATTTCAACACTGGAATTGCCCATTTCAAAAGGTAAAAGGAGCTCTTAACTTGAAAACTACCGCTTCATGACATCACAAGGTGGAACAGAGCATTTTGAGCTTTGGAGATGTAGATAGAGTACAAACGTGTGAATGAAACAAAACTCTGCATGTTTTTGATGAGGTAACAACATTACAACATGGCTTTAAGCTCACAGGAGTCAATTTTGCATAATTTAGGACCTTCACAGACAAAAATAAATAATAAGAAAAAGAAGAAGTAAAAAGTAGTTACCACGTCTTCAAGCGAAAGTTTGCGACTCCTCACAGCACTCGCTTCACACGTACCCGCTCACATAAAGGACTGAAACGGACGACTGGGGAGCGCTTGATTTATTAGACGCCGCTCGCTGCGGGGTTCCAATCATCGTTACACGGGACGCCGGCATCAAGCCTGCGCCACACCTTTACTGTAAGCCAATCTCTCCAAGGACAAGCCGCATCAGCTCAAAGACATCCCAGCACTTCCTATTGTCTCCACTGTAAACAGACCACGGGGCCCTGTGCTGTCGGTCGGGGAGGTTACTTAGCGCTGATTGTGGATTCATTATAGCAATTTTAGCTAACTACTTGAGAGTGACGCCACGCCACGGATGCCACAGCCTGAAATGTCAGAGCGGAGCCTGTGATCATGGCTGCCATTTTGGACGAGGCGAGCAGCGGAGAAGCTTTTACATGTGCGTCTGCGTGTGTGTGATACCCTTCAATCATCATTTTGTGTCATCTTCAAGGACCTTTTGGGGAATACAGATGAGGACAGAAATGCATGAGGTTCAAGCAGATTTTCAGGTTTAACTTTTGTACAGCTTTAGTTTATTTACTTTCAATGGAGCGTCTTTTTTATTTTATTTTTTAATTTTTATTATTGATTTATTTCTTAGCGCTTCTTGTACAAATCCTAGTCTCTTTCTTTGATAAAAAATGTAAAAAAAAAAATTAAATTAAATAAGTTTCCACTGCTATAAATCTTGACCCCAACACAAATCCATGGACTTCAGAGTGATGAAAAAATGGAGACCGTTGCCATAGCGATTTACAATTCAAAGCAATATATAATAATATTTTAATGTGTGATATTTTAATGTCTGTATCCATCTCCTTATGGAGATGGATACAGAAATGCATAAGGTTGCTGTGAGTACAATAGATTTTCAGGTTTAAGTTTTGTACGTCTTTAGTTTATTTACTTTCAGTGGAAAATATTCATATTTTATTTATGTATGTATTTATTTATTTAGTTAGTTTTACTTATACAACTCCAAGATTCTCTCTTGGATAAAAAAATTCTAAAAAGAAATCTTTTAGCTGCTTTGAACCTAGTCTATCCTTGGACTTCAGAGTTATGAAATATTAACACCGTTGCCATAGCAATTTGCAATTTAAAGGTGCAAAATTTAACTTTTCTGGTGTAGGGTCCATCGCCTGCTTCTCTCCACGGAGATCTTGCTTGTAATGTTCCCCAATATGGCATTATGTGTATGTATCTTTAAGGAAACAACAGGTGAAGCCACAGTGTCAGATCTGTGGAGAGGTGAGCCCACGCACAGTAAGAATACAAGTTTTTAGATCAATAAAAACCCGTGTTATTGAGTAAATGCAAGATGGATAAATGTAATGTCATACCGGGACATTCCACACAAAGTACTATCATTTCCATGGAGACAAGCAGGCAAATTCAAATATTATAATAAGATCCTCAAAATGGCACCAATAAGAGGCAACTATGAAAAGAATTCAGATTTGACCTCTTGTATATCGATATTTGTCTTACTTTCTATATTTTATTTTGACTTGTACATATACATTTATATAATTATGACTTTTGACACCAGTCTAGTCGTATTTTTAGAATTTATTATTACCATTTATATATTTTTTTTGCTCTTTGTTATTATACTATATTGCGATGTGTGAGCTACTGTGTCCAAATAATGTCCCTTGTGGCTCAATAAAATTTGTCGAAGTCCAGTTCAAAACCCTAGAAGACATATTCTGGTCAAGACAGTTTTATTGGCAATACATGTCCATAAAGTCATTTGCTGAATACATTGTTGGACGTATCAGATTGGTTGATGGTTCACTGGCTTTCTTATTGTGGCGTGCCCATTGTCCATTCTGTCCAACTGCCTCCAGCCTCCATCTAAAAGAAGCTGTTCCCGTGCACCACATTTTCTACCTTGCTATCTACCGCTAACCCGACACGCGACATGCAGGCTAACCTCTTGTCAGTTTCCAGTTGAGAGGTTTTCCAGCACCTTGACGGCCACTGCTCCCCCCGCAGGCAGCATAATGGATTACAATCTCCCACTCGGGCAAGGCTGTGTACGTCAGGCTAAATAAACCTGGATTGGCGTCCGCGGGGGGCCCGGGACCATCCAGGTTTGTTCACGGCGGCGGGCTGTGAGACCATTTTATAGCTCTGATCATGGCTGACAGCTGTCTCACATATTTTCGGGGGGTCACTCAAAGGCCTTGATGTGTGAATAATGTCTCAATTTATCCAACCCCGCTGTTTTTTTGTGTGTTTTTTATTCAGAGAGAAGCTACGAGCGCTTGAGTTAGGCACCGTGCCAGCGAAGTCCACCGCAGAGGTCGAGAATGGATTTTTGACGATTTCCCAAAAGATAACAACAATCATGTTTATATAAGTGAAATGCTCATTCAAGGTGAAATTGGCAAATGGGACGACTCAATGAGAAAGGTTAGCCCTGATTTCCTGCATTTTCAGCACTGTGGTATTGATGGAACCTTCCTACGTTTCCGACCACTGGAGATGCAGGAAATAAGCACTTAAGAGACCAATCTATCTTCTGTTTATACGGCAACTGAATTCTTAATGATAGTGTTACATGAACAAAAGATATGTAGGTTTTTGATAAGACTATTGTTACAATGATTTACTGGAAAAAGCAATACCACAGTGGCAAAAGGGAATTGCTCCAAACAGCACATATTCTTATTGTGTTGTGTTCTTGTGCAAGACTAATTTTCAATTTCTTGCTTATGTATAACTGTGGCGTCTACAAGAGGTGTTCGTGGTGATCGGAGGTTTCTATGGTCTGAGGGCAGCCGTGGCTATACTAAAATAGTTTAAAGGTCCTATATTATGCAAAATATACTTTTGTGAGCTTTGAGCCATGTTATAATGTTGTTGCGTCATAAAAAACCATACCTGGAGTTGTGTTTTGTTTCATTCGCACATGCAATGGTCCTGGATACTCCTGGATGATTGAACTGTCTACATCATCAAAATCTAGGCAAGTTAAGATGACTTGAATTCAGAAAGTTTTATCATGATTTGAGTCAATTTCACTTGACAAGTAAAATGGCCTGCAAGTGGAATGAGACTTTTTGTAGTTAAAATAAGAAACAAAACTGAATCTAGCTTGAATTAAGAAAAAAAATTTAATTAAATTGGCAGATAATTTTTCTTGTCAGGTTGAATCCACTCACGTCATTTTAATTTACCTCGATTTTTTACTTTTTTTCCCAGTGAACATGCTCTGTTCCACCTTGTGATGTCACGAAGAGTTAGTTTTTAAGTTAAAAAACTGAACAAAATGTAAAAGATGGTTGCCGTCTTCGTTTTGATCCGTAGAGATTGGTGATTCCAGGGCTGAAATCATCCAAATGATTCTAGTGAAGGTGTATGGAGTTTAAAAACACAGTGGAGCACTTCCTGTATTACTGCATGACATCACAAGGTGGATTAGAGTGTTTTCAGTTTGAGAGAAGAACACAGCCTTAATATTCAGGCCTGTTTGTGATGAGGAAACAACATTATAACATACAGTAGATCCCCAATCTGGGTCTTTTAAAGCTTTTGCACCTAAACTCAAAGGTAAACTGCTGTTGTGTCCTTGGGCAAGACACTCCTCTCACCTTTTTGGCTGTGTGCAAATGCAAGAGTGATTGCTGGTGATCGGCGGTATCCATGGCGACCTCGTTTCTGCCAATCTATCCCAGTGAGACGAGGCTATACAGTAAAGTTAACCATAACCAGAGCTGGAGTGAATAAATACTGCAATACAAGTGAGTGTGTATTTTAAGTACTATCCAACTCACACGTAGTGTTATTATTTTATGTCTCTTCCTGTCGGGCACGAGCGTTTACCGCATATATTAAATGAAACAATAATTCCACCTCACTTTATCCATCTGAACCTCTCTCGGCGAAAATAAACGAACAATTCCACAACAAATTAGCGTTAAAACAGCAACATTACACAGCCCCTAATCTAGGTTGAGCTATTGACCGGGCTAATGCAACTTTTCTTAATGGTCTTATCAATATCACTGGGCAGCCATTAGGGCGGGGGCACATCTGATTGTAATTACCATAGCATATTCCATTTAAGTGTAGCTATGATGTATCCCCCCTACGTGTGAGCCATTTGTTTGCCAAAGGCTTTCTCTCGCTGAATGCTAATGGGCTAATCTCGAACCAAATTATCAGTGATTTATCCAAAAGAGAATGAAGCGGCTTGCATATACAGTAATATTGTTAAAAGCAAAAGGCTATTTAGCGCCCGCCGTGTATCCATCTGAACTTTATGAATAGAATGGAAATGAACGGAGGCCGCGGCGTCGATACCGAGCAACGCTGACGTATAATGGAACGCTTTAGGGAGTCAAGTGCATTAAAAGGGTACAACGTTTTAATCAAAAGTGGACACTGAAAGCTGAAAATAGATCAACGCGGAAAGAGAATGGATCGACCAATCAGACGCAGCGTGACGGGCGTGGCGGGAGGGAGGCGCAAAAAACAGCCAGTGCAGTGTAAGTAAATAAAGTTCAAGGCGCTGTTCATGAGTCTTCAAAATGACTTCATTTTAAACCGTTTTTAGTGGTCCAAAGCGATCCGTCATTTTCCTAATTCTTCACAACGATTATTTTATTTATGTACATATTTATTTGTTTAATTGTTTATGTATTTATGTATGTGTTTATTTATTTTTTTAAATTTTGGATTTGCTTATTTATTTATTTATTCATTCAGTATTTTATTAGGCCAGTCAGTAAAGAAAACGTTGCCTTTTCGAAGCGCTCGTCACAACTTTCCGAGGCCACAGTAATGCAAATGACAACTAGCATGCTAAGTGGGCACGTCCTGATTCTTAGACAAAAAAAGAAAAGAAAAACAAAACTCTTTATAATTAGATGCAATACACAGAGAACTTCTTTTTTTTGAGCTGTTTATACAATATATTTGTACCGAGCCCAACTATAGGTTACAGTTCGGATAAAGGGCCTTTAAATGGTCAATTACGAAAATAAATAAATATAAAATAAAAATGCGTGGGTATAATAATAATGGTAACAGTAATATAGGCAGTAGTAGCATATTGGTAGAATGATGCAAAGTGAAAATTCTCACAATCTAATTCACAATTTAATAATAAAACAGCAATACAGGTGACTACATTCACTTCAGTACATTAAACTGCACCATCCTTTACTACAAACCACATGGAATACCCTGCCATATCTTATCCACTCTCTACGATATAAAACACTTCTTGATCTTAACCTTCGAAGTCATTGTCGAGCGGCATTTGGAAAAGGCTGGCCCTATAAACTTTAACCTGCATTTTAACAGCTTGCGCAAAGGACATCTCTCCTTCATCTCTCTCCTTCTGCTCTTCTTCCTCCTCTTCATCCTCCTCCCGCCCAGATCCAGTCGTCACAGTGCTGGTTGCATTGTCTGTGCCGAGAGGTGAAGCCAAAGGGGGTGGTTTGGTTTTGCCTGACCAGCCAATCGCTTCTACATAATGTTTGAATTAAAAAGGGTCTGGAATCGGACGATAAAGAGTGAAAAACCTTTGTCCAAACTTGAAATGATCCAACCACAGCCATTAATTTGTAGCACGTGTTTCTCAAATGCGGAAGACATCTCTTCTTCAAAATTCTTATAATATTCACATTGTTTTAGTATGAGTATGCGCCTCTCTGACAGTAAATCCGCCTGCAGCAATGCCCATATTAACATACAAATTTTAAATAAAACAAAAAATGCATAACATTGATTAATATATGAATCAGAAAACTCAGAGTTAACGCTAAGTAACTAACGGAATGAGCTCTGTTTTAATTGACTGAGCCGAAATAAAACAACTAATTTAAGGAGCTGAGCGGTATAAACAACAGAAATCACCATAGACATAAATAAATAAATACAATAGATAATTGGTTGTAAATTAGCAACAACTTAACGATAAAAATACTCACTTTCAGACTAGAAACGCACACCAAAAATGGAGCAGCCAAAACAGACAATTAACAATTAGCAACGGTAACTAGGCACGTATGGAAAGGGTAGACAGGATACGGCTCAAGATGCTCTCGTCTTTGTAAAGTTTCATCAAAGCGTGTGGTTCGAGTTAGTGCTTTGGTGGCTGAGTTCTCCTTTTTCACATGGGCTATGTGCAGACTGCAGGGCTTAATGCTCAGCTTTTTTGTGAAATCTGATTATTTTGCGAGGGTGTTCCAATTAAAAAGCGACTTGTGAGTGATCTCCGGTATGAACTTTAAACGCTCCAAAAAAAGTGTCCCGCATGTGCATTGGAGGGCACGACTACGTCACACGAGCGTGCTCAATGTTTATGGAAGTCGCCTAAACACGGACGATAGATTTAAAAATTGCTGTTGTACCACTCTCGCGGGAGGAAACATGTCATCGGCTTATTTCAGTGAGCAAACATGTTGATGTTGGGCTGTATTGGCTCGCAACAGGTGCTTGTTACAGCAAAAAAGCCGACCTCTCGCTTGTTGATGATGTATAGGACGGATGAACGTGACCTGACCGTTCAGACTGAAGTCGCATGGCAAAAGATTGGATATGTATCTGCTTCAGGACCACATATCCGAGTGGACTGGGTCGCATTGGAAAAAATCAGATCTGTGTCGTTCAGACTGTCATTAAAAGATCAGATACAGGTCGCGTAGAGGCGAAAAAATCGGATTTGGGTCACTTCAGGCTGCAGTCTGAACAGAGCCATGTAAACCACCGTGCTTGTTTTTGACGCAAACAGAGCGCGCATCTCTCCGATTGGTTAATCCACCTGTCAATCACACTTTCTGAAATAGATAGGTGGAGATGCTACAGCTCCAGATCCACTCGTCTTTGCAAAATTCCGTCGTAGCGCGTGGTTGTGGCTGGTCAGGTCAGTGATTTGGTGGTCGGGGAGCTGGTGGTTAGTGAATGGTTATGGCAGGAGGAGGTGTGTGTGTGTTTTGCGGTGTGTGATTGGGACAGGACAGCGTTGGCACGAGATGTCCTCTACTCCATGATTAATTCCAGGCCCGGTGTGATTTATGGCCCCTCCACTGCTGTTTTGTAGGTCACTTTGGTGCCACATCACTCAAAGCTGGGCAAACAAAACGTGTGCGATAGCGGCGGCGGTTACCCGTAAAGGGGGGCCCCCGCGTGTGTTTTGGACCCTGTTTTGATGCCGTGTTTGCGCCTGTCACCTGTCACCAAATCAGACACTGGATAATGCACTTTCACCAGTGGAAAACAGGAAGAGAAAAACAGGCAGCACAAATATCTTGGCAGTAGCCTCTTTTACTTATTTATTTTTGTTTTACTTTATTTTTTACTTGTACATATACATTTATATAATCATGCCTTAGTTGACAGCAGTTTTTTGATATTTTTGCCACTTTATTAGAATTTATTATTACCTTTTTACATTTTTCTCTTTGTTTTTATATTATATTGTGATCTGTGTCCAAATAATTTCCCTTGTGGATCAATAAAGTTGGTCAAAGTCTAAGTTTTAAGGTGAGGTTGTAAATGGGCATGTGCAGTCTTAATCTTTGATGGTTTGTGGATCATTTTTCTATGCCAATTTTTATTTTATTTATTTTTTTGTTTAAAATCAAGTCAGAAACATAAATAGAACAATATATGGAAGTCAAATTTCTCTTGTAGAAAATTCTCACCAGTCTAGACACAATATAATGTCTAAACCAAAAGTCTATTCATAATTTATTTATTTTTGACTTTTTGATTGTTTCATTTATTTATTTTATTTTATTAATTTAATGTATTTATTTTATTGTCTACAGAATTATTATTATTATTCGTATTATTATTCGTATTATTATTATTATTATTATTATTATTATTATTATTACTTAAATTGACAATAAGAAAGACAATGGACATACCAGTAGTAATATAATAAAAATTCTGATTACCAAAATAAAAATTATTACGTTCAAATATGAGTCGAGTAAAATATTTTTCGTATAAACAACATACAATAATTACATATAAGTACAACTTGATTAAAATATGCTTCTTGGTAACGTTTTTAATCAACAAAAAGAGAAAATTCACATCCTAAATTAATATCAGTGAAGAACGTATTAGCTACTTCATCCCGTCTCTTACGCTGATGTTGAACCATGACAAAGAAACAGTTGTCTGAGATCGCGTCTGGCAGTTGTTTCCATCTGGTTCTTATTTATCAATGTTCCAGATTATCAGCACACAACACAACATGAAAGTCCCAAACATTTCCCTTTTCACAAAACACGTTTTCATTGCAAGAAAACAGACCTTTCTTCAACAAAGACCTTTTCTAATTTTTGAAGTCCTTTCAAAGTAACAAGAGAAATCCTAATGTTGTTGTTATAAACGGTCAGATATTTTTATCCCTCACATCTTAAACCTTTCCCTTTCAACTGAGGCGTTTGTTTCACAGATTTTGTCAAGCATTTGGCCTTCCAGTCTGCTCGGTGAAGATGAAAACCTCCTTTATTTGCACAAAGTCAAAACAGGCTCTTTGGCGAACATTTGGGGAATAAACAAATAAAAGTGTTGATGCAAAGTTTGGCTCAGGTGTTGGAGCGTAATAAAACTCCACTTTAAGTTTTTAATGTCTGGAGGTCGCCCAAGGTCGCACAGTAATTAAACATCTTTACAATGTCCCCGGCCTTACATCGTGTGAGCCAGTTAATTGTGTAATTATCGTAGCTTCACCTTTAAGCTACTGCCCACTGCGCCGCTCAAAGCCACTGAAGATACATAATGTTTGAAAATTAGCTCTGTTAGGCATAGCGGGGACTGCTTGTTTTGTTTTCTCATCATATATAAAAAAAGAAAAAGAAAACCAATTTAGCAGTGTCAGAATGTAGCACTGGTGGGACTATACAAGCTTTTTAGGAGCGTTATTGTTACAGTTACAGTAGGAGAGGGGGTTCCACGTGTATGTCTATGGTGGAATGTTCAGCAGCTGCCATGGTGATGCAATGCACACATTAGCAATATCAAAAATTACGAAAAAAAAAACATACAACAGGGACTTAAACAAGACATTTTCAGGAGCCTCTGTCCATGGTCCTGTTTAGATGTTGTCAAATTGTGTTCAAGTAAAGCTCAGATTAAAGTCTAACTGAGCTTCAGACAGAACATGCCTACAGTTCGCATCACACCGTAGAAAATGTTAATGACATTAGCTGCAAAGTATCAATGTTTCTGAAGAGACCTGTTTTGCTGGAATGTCCCGCAGTATGTCATTAAACCTCTGTCTACAATTATTTGTGCTTGTGTAATGAAATTTAATATGTCAAAACATCAATACTGCTCCTCTCTCCACAGATCTGACCAGTAACTTGGCCTGGTGCATGAAGATTGCCGAGTTTATTGCCGTGTGGATCATTCTAATAATATCTCCGTGGAAACAAGCAAGCGGTGTACCTTCAACCAGAAAAGTTACATATTGCAGCTTTAAACTATTCCAAAAAACAAATTACTGATATTCAATTTGACAAATGACTAAATGTTTGATATGGGATTGAAGTTTTAGAAGTGCTATAATTGAAGAAAATGAAAGTGGGAATTAGAAACTTAAATTAAGTTGTTGCTAGGAGATGTCAAGCCCAAACGTTGAGTGTTCAATTATGGAGACAGAGTGTAATCCTTTTCCTGGTGGGGATTACGGAGGCAAATTTCAAATGAGAATGAAAAGAAATAAAACATTTAAATTGTGAACGAAGAGTGCTGAGAATTTGATTTTGGAGATTCGATTCATAGCTAAAATAAAACTGCACGCCCCGGCCACAAGGGGTCGATAAAGGGACAAGTCTTTAGCGCTGCATTGTGGAACTTTTCCAGTGGACAGTCTGTCAAATGTCTGTCTGTTTGTCTGGAATGTTTCACAGTATGGCATTTAAACCTTTCTATCTTCATGGAGACCAAACCAGACAAAGTAACAGGTCAGATCTGTGGAGAGGCGACCCCGCTCACAGTCAGTATATCTGTTTTTCTAGATATTTTGAACTTTAAAACCACCTGTAATTGAATAAATGTAAAGTACAGCTGTTTAATGTCATACTGAGGAACATTCCAGGCCAGTTTTGACCAGTATTGACCAGTGGAATGTATCCACTGAATGTATCTAATGGATCAAGTCTTAGTATGGTACAGAGCGATATGGCAAAATATGCTGACTCCAACCACTAGGGGTCAGTAATACACATTTATTTAGGGTATTCATCTTATTCTGGAAGTTCATTAAGTCTTTCAGGTTGAATTATGTTGCATGGGGCTGCTGATCTGGACAGCAAATCATTTCTATACAGACTACAAAACTGTTTTAAAGCCTCCCACTGAACATTTCCACAAGTCCACCTACTTTGTATAATATTTTAGCTGCAAAACTTCAAATTCTGCACTGAAATGAATAGGATTTCCTCTTAACCAGAAGTACCACCACAAAGAAACTGGTAAAGTTTAGAGTTAAAAGTGGCCAGGGCAAATAAAGATTGTTTTGTTTTTGTTTTTTGTTTTTTATGATATCTTTATTTGCTATGTCTTGATTTGAATGTAAAGCACTTTGGTCACCTTAAGTGTTGCAAACGGCTCGAAAAATAAAGTTTGATTGACTCGTTCATTCGTCATTGCATGAAGACAATTATCAACATATAATCTACATCCCGTTGCGAGACAGGGCCGCTGCCTTGATGGAGGTCAAGGCGGGTTATCCTATCCTAGCTCCCTCTACCATTTCACTTCAACATTTACCAACCGAACTGATAATAATCAAATCTAATTAAATCTACGCTGTAATTGGCAAAGACTCATATCGACTATAATACGGCGTACATGCCTGATCGGTTCTTATCAGATCAGACCTCATATAATTACTTGTTTTTACACATTTCCATTTAAAATTCTACTTAAAGGATAGGTTTACTTAAGGTCACCGCGAGCCTGGCCTGCAGCGAAAGTCGAGCTCCTCCCTCTCCTCAGCCTGTATCTCCATAACATCAATATTCACCCGATATCCGACTGCATGACCCGGAATAACCCGAGATATATGGCGAATGAGAGGACATAGCGTGCCATTTTTTCCCTTTTGTTTTCAGCTGACTAGTAGTTGTTTGGCCAAGTGGGAGGACCCAAGCTGGAACGCTCTTCATTAGCGCCGTCCACAAATCTCCTTTTATTGCATAATGTATAGTGCTGGGAAATAAGGTCAGCCAATGTGCAGTGTTGTTGTTGTTATCCACAGATTGGGTATTAGAGTGGAGAGGGAGGTGAGTAAGGCGCGGCCGGAATGAAAAATGAGCGCTGTTGTCATGGCGATTAACAATTCAAAACCATTATTCGAGCTTTTGTGTGTACAAGCGTGATTGGCAAAGGCGTGTCCATAGATTTTGGCATTTAGGCAGGACATTTATTTGCGTATTCAGAACTATATTAGGCTATTTTCTTCACATTTAGGCTGGCTTCTTCGCTCAATGTGAAAATGCAGTGATACAGGAAGTGCTCCACTGTGTTTTTAAACTCCACACACCATCATGATAATTATTTGGATGATTTCAGCACTGGAATGGCCCATCTCTGCTGAGCAAAAAGTAAAAGGCAGCTGTTAACGTGAAAATGACCATTGCATGACATCACAACGTGGAACAGAGCATTTTGGGCTTTGGAGAAGTAGTCGGACTAATAATGCACGGGCTGTTCTAACATGTGAATGAAAACACAACTGGTAACAACATTATAACATGGCTTAAGTTTGTTTATAATATAGGTCGTTCCATGCATTTACATTGTAGACTTTGCTGAATAAATTGTGTTAAATAATGATTTTTTTCTCCCTTTTTAGATTTCTTCCCTCCCACCGAAGTTAGTGAAAGATGTAAAAGGAGGTTTTCAAAGAAGAAGTGATCGTTATCTTTTCCGCTAAAATGCCACGATGTTATTATTTTATAGTTCAAATTCATTATGCAGAAAGGGATTGCATTTAGTTCTCCTCGTAGGTGTTATTTTGGCATATTTACTTGGCTGTTCCTTTCGAAATCATTAGTGTTTTTGTTTTGTTTTGATTTATTTATTTATTTTTCACAAATCAGAGCAAATTTGAACACATCTAAACTTCATTCAAAAGTACGTCTAACACAGTCTAAAACTACAACTGCAATAATCACAGTAACAGTAGCTTTTCCAACTCTTGTCTGCATGGAAATGCTATTGCTTTGCCAGGAATGTTCCGTGTTATGACTTTAAACATTTCCATCTAGCATGTATTCTTTATGTGAGAACCACTAAAAAAAGTTTTTGCATGTCTGTACGTGGTGTGAATCTCAGGAACAGTCTGGACAAACTCTACAAGCAAATCCACAGTGTCAATACTGTTAAATTACATTACAAAAATATGGTCTGGTCACAGTATATGGAGAGTGTCTAAGGTAATTTCATCACTGTCTTCTGCAAAACTAGTTCTGCTGGAACATCTCTTATCATTGTATGTGCTTTTCCTTACCTTATGGTACTTGCTTTCTCTTACCATCGCTGGTTTGCGCTTTCTTACCATTGCTGGGATTAGTATTCAGGTCCTGTATCCTTAACTATATGGTTACTTGTCTCCAAATAAAAAATAAAAAGAGTTCATAACAGATAAGAATTATCATGGGAAAATGGAAGTGATTTTCTTTACTTATGTTAATATGTATAGATGAGTAATGGTTGTGGGGTTAAATAAGATTTCTTCCCCCCACTCCTTCTTGGACATTACAATATTGATTGTTCTTTTGTTTATTTGTACGACCTTTTTCATTTGAGTTTGATATTGTACAAGAATGTTTATGTTAAGAAAGTTAAAAAAAATAAATAAAATTACCTTGTCCAAGATAAACAAATAAAAAAGGGTGTTTCTATTGCTTAAAAATACAATAATTTGTTCTGTGAATAGTGGCCACTCTCCACAGATCTGAACTATAATAGCACAGTTCTGTAACCTGCTTGTCTTCCTTGTGATAGATAGGTTTAATCCATACTGTGGAAACTTCTAGACAAACCAATAACATTTCCATGGAGACAGCAGGTGGCGAACTCTTCACTAGAAATGCCACAGTGCACATTTCAGATACATTCCTTCTCTGTAAAACTGCATATATAGGTGCACTCGGCTTTCTGCTAGCTCGGTGCACTCTCCAAAGCCTTCCTCCGCTCTCATATATTTAAATGGTAAATGATATCCCAGAAGGAGAGACAGTGTGGGGTCAGTCGGTGCTTTAAAAAGCAGCAGATGCTTCACTAAGCCTCGTTGCTCTTCCCCTTTAGGCAAACCACATAATTGGAGCTCCATTACAAGCCTGCTTTGCCACCACATAAAAACCCAAAACAACAAGCACTTCTCTGAAAATACCCCCTCCAAAAAGTTTTTTCTATGCATAAAAAAAAAAAGTTAGTGTGTCTGTTATAACTATTTGAAAACTTTCTTGCTCCAAATGTCTGTAAGCAGTGCAAATCCTGCTAGAATTGGAAATAAATCAATCACACACACCACCATTTTACAATTTAGTCCAAAGCCAATTATTAAGTATGGGTGTAGCGCCTTCAGACATCTGTCTAGGCACAGAACAAGACTGCTACAAGATTGATATAATTAAACAGCATATTGCAAATTGGACACAAATGGTCCAGAGATGTAATTGGGAGAAAAAAATAACGAATGGGTGAAGCATTTGATTTGATATGAAAGGCGCACAGACGAAGGCATAGGAGCTGACGCTGAGAATATAGCTGCTTACAACGAAGATGCAAGGTGAAAATGACTGAAATAAAACACACTGCAAAATCTGAACATTATTAGACGGTACAATGGTCGTCAACACAATTATGTGAATGTTTTGAAGAGAAAAAGCAAATGCAATTTGGGGACAAAATCACCTAAACCCATGTGTAAAACTGTAGTTGTGTTTGGGGCCATTGCTGCAGGAAAGGTAGACCAATGGTTGGGGGCCCGCTTCCCTCTAGGGCCCTCCAGAGAACAGACTATTTACTCAGTAATGGCTCATCATAATAGCGGTAAATTTCATTCGACTGACTACAGACTACAGTTTCAATCCGGGGCCTTAACAGAAGAGCGGTGTTGTGAGAGACATATCCTTGACAAACATCATTTTGCCAGTGGTAGTGAAATCTGGTTGGAGCCACACAAGAGGAGCTTGGAGTAGAGCCACTGCTCCTCCATATCGAGAGGACGCCTCACTGGGGAAGGGACACACTGGAGGGACTGTGTCGCTGGGCTGGCCTGGGAACACTTGGAGGAGCTGAAGGAAGTGTCTGGGGTGAGGAAAGAGGAGAGTCCCTACTTGAACTGATGCCCCCACCACCAGGGCTGGGATAAGACCAAGAAAATGGATGGATAGATTCACTTTCATTTGGTGTGGTCAGAACAGAAGTAATGCAACAAAATCGCTGACACCATTTTTTTTTTATATTTACAAGAAATTCAGATGCTGAATACTCCCATTAAAAGCATCACTATTTTGCAGAACTTTATGATTCAACTCAGACCCAACCAACAAATCAGGAGTAAAATGGAAAGTTACAGACTATATATTATGTTAATTAAATATCCAGACATATTGGTTGAAACAGTCAGAATAATCTCATATTTGTCTTGAGTATTTTAGTTACAGCGCCCTGCCTTGCTCTTAAATGCTTGGAGCCCTTTGACCACTGGAGACCTTGAGACAGCACATTGTCCTTTTGTCAATAATGGTTCTTTACAACAGTGCAAAGTTTCCATTCACATTTTATTGACCAGCGTCTCGACTCCCTGAAGGATCCTGACCCCACTTTAGGAACCACTGAGCCAGGAGCACAAAGTAGCAAAAAGTCCATCACATACATCTTCCATTTTTTATATTTTAATTTGAGAAATTACAAACCTGGATAGACTGCATCTCAATGAGAGAATTTTATCTACTAAATAATCACAGAGAAATGACCTTAACCTGTTTAAAATGGTTCAAACTGAGAGTGGGAGTGTGTCTACCCTTTGAAATTATGCATAATCTAAATAAAATGTTGCACTACAATAATAATAATTTAAAAACTGAGTGTTGTAATGACATCGAATATGTTTTTTGCTCTCACTCATGTTGCTTACTTTCCTTCTGTGTTGGTTCATCCGTGTAAAATGTATCTTTTAAAAAATGAGATCCGGCTCCAACAGTTCCCACCAAGGACTTGTTCAAAAGCGCCGACTCAATAACAAATGTCATATCACTACAAACGGGACTAAAACAGAAAGGAAAAATACAGGTTTGAAATCGCTATCACACCAAAACTATCAAAATCAAGTAACCCTGGATTTAAAACGTCTTCATATTACAACCAAGAGAAATACCAAAAAGAAAAATGAACTCAAAGGTGCACTGTGTAACTTTTCAGGTAGAGAGTATACTGTCGGTTTGGTTCCAACGCTCTTCCCTGCTCCATCTTTGTCAGCTCAGATCCACAGCAGTGTCTGGTCTGAGATGAGACGTTTGACAAAGATCAGCAGACTCTCCCTCTCTCAGAGCCAGAAGACAGAGGAGGAAGCGGCTAAACGCGAAATCAGATTTAGCCTCAACTGCTGATGTCGGAGAGTTATTGCCCCACAGAAAATCCCTTGTCTGAAGTATTTACAACCGCGTCTTATCATTTAATAAAGCGTGCTCACGGATAAGTTATAGAATTGAGAGAAAATATGATTCCCAGTATGACATTTTTCAGTCGGATTCTGCAACATCAGGTTTACTCTTCGATGTATAGTTCAAGGGAGGTGGTATTTTTTACTTTAAAGTGCACATGAAGGGTTTTCATATTTTTGGCCCTCGCCAGTTAACGAAGTTAATGGCGAGGGGTATTGTTCTTCATCGGTTTCTTACGCTATATTATTATTATTATTATTATTATTATTATTATTATTATTTTTCTTTGCAAACGATCGCGATTTTGAGGGCCTGAACATCGACGAAAAGTCTCACATGGGGGTATCAGATCGACCGGTCCGGTGAAAAATTTGATAAAACGGGCATCGCGACAATGCCCAAAGTGCCCCCACTTGACAGCGCCCCCTGGAAAAGTCAAAAATTGAAAGTCTATGGGGAGCTGAAAAGCATATTTTGGCGTAGGCCAACAAAATTCGGGACAGTGATAGAAATAAAGGAGACAAGCAGAAAATGTCATTGTCACACCGCCCTATGACCAACAGGAAGTCGGCCATATTGAATCAAAAATTCACCGCCCTTTTGACTGCGTGTACGCCAAAGTCTTCAAGTGTCTTGGTTTTGGTCCAAACGAGCTCAGATTTGACACGTCACATCTACAGATGTGGGTCCACAAACGCATCATTTTTCTCAGCGCAGTTTTTCACGGTTTGTCCGTAGCACGCCGGCGAATAACACCTTCGTTTCCTGTTTCTTTAATGACCTCTCACGGTCACAGGCTTTGGCCTACAGAGCTCAAACTCACATCACTATTGTGTGATCCCGGCCTGAATGTGATGAAATATTAAATATAATAAAAGTGAACTCTGTAGCGCCACCTAGTGTATACGTGAAACGTCAACATTATCGGATTTGGACCAAATTTGGGGATTAAATTCTATGCATGATTTCAAGCAAAATCTTATATTACGAAAATGGTGCAATTTTCATTGTTCACCAGCAGGGGCGCAAAGACTCCCTAAAAAAATTGTTAAAAAATGCCTACACACACAGGCTTTGTCTGATCGTGCTGAAATTTGAATCACTAATACCTGATTAGGGCTTGATTATAATAAACTATAAAGCATATGAAAAGTTACTCTATAGCGCCACCTAGCCTATACAAGAAACCTCAACATTATCGGATTTGTACCAAATTTGGGGATTAAATTCTCTGTATCAAAGCAAGCAAAAAAATATATTATGGATATGGGGTGTTTCCCACGGTTGGCCAGCAGGGGCGCAAAGACTCCCCCAATAAATAGTTCCAAAATGACTACACGCACAGACTTTGTCTGATTGTGCTGAAATTTGAATCACTAAAGCTTGAACATGGACTGAATATAATAAACTATAAAGTATATGAAAAGTGAACTCTATAGCGCCCCCTATCCAGACATGAAACATCAACATTATCGGATTTGTACCAAATATGGGTATTAAATTCTATGCGTGTCTACGACCAAAAAAATACATTATGGATATGGGGTATTTTCCATGGTTGGCCACAAAGGGCGCAAATACTCCCCCGCCCAAAATATGTTTAAAGGTGCACTGTGTAACTTTTCTGTTGGAGGGTCTGTTTTTATGCACAGTCTTAGTCTGATAGTGCTCTTGATGATAAAAGTCATGTGACCTGTGGCCTAGTTTCTATAATTTGGCTCTAGATCATTCCCATTTTCAAATATTAAAGGTGCCCTATGTAATTTTTCTGGGGGACGAGTTGTCGGGAGGAGAGAGTCGTGCCTGGGCGGTCACAAGACCTCAGCGGTTGCCTGGGAGGGGCGTGCGCGCCGGGGCGAGGGCCATCATTGCAGCGAGCGGCTTTAATTCTTATTATTCCTCTCTTTGGTGGGATTGTAGATCTACTTGTGGTAAAGATTCAGCATAGTTTTAGTTAAAGCCGCACTGCGTAACATTTCTAGTGGAGGGTCCGCCACCTGACGACTCCATGGAAACGCTATTAGTTTGTCTAGAATGTTCCACAGTAGAACTACAACTCAGATCTGTGGAGAGAAGGAATTATTGTATTTTTGAGGTTTAGAAAAATGTGCTATGAATAAATGCTAGATGGATATGTCTGTGTAAAGTCATACCATGGAATATTCCAGGGACACAAGGAGACAAGTAGAGAGCAGACCCACCACCACAGTGTACCTGAAGTAGCAGTTTGTAAAATAAATCGGAGAAGAAAAGTACAAAAATACAGGAAGTGAGGGAATAGCACTGAAAATACTTCCAAAAACGCAGGGACAATTTACGTGCAAATATATTTTTCTGAGAGTTCAAACCTGCATTTAACAAACTAACTATAATGTAATGTTTTTTTGGTGTTTTTTTTGGACACATTTCGCCCATTAAATAAGTTATGGATGTTACCTCTCTGTCAGGTTGCCCGTTTTCAACCAGAAAGTAAAATTATACTTCACCAAAATGAAAAACTAGAACAAAAAATGCGAGATTTATCTTAACTTAACATCTTAACTATAATCATGTTTACTATGTTTTAGTGAAATGAGTCTAACCTGGACTTTAAGTAGCCACAACTGCGAGTCCAAATCCACTCCTTTCACCTATTTTGACATCATCAGCGATTCTTTCATTATAACATTGCCTTCCCTGCACATCCCAAAGTGGCTGTGTAGATAGTAAATCTATGTACTGCTCCTGACAGGTTTTATATTGAAAGAAGAACAAATACATGTTAACTTTAATGTATTTTAAATCCAGCCTTCAGACCCAACCACAACTGAACCTGTGACTCACACAAAAGCATTAAGTTGTCAGTTAAATGCACCCAAAATGTCTTTCTCCATAGAAGGGACTAAGAATGGAGTTTTTACCATCTCGATACTAAATAGTGTTTACTAGAACGCTGTTATAGGGCTCAGGGCGTTGCTAAACATTTTTACTGATGCATTTAACTTCACTGACCATGAAGTTTTGGCCAAAAGGGTTATAAAGAAAGGACACGGGAAGGTGAGGTGGAGGGTACTGCAGCAAAAGCAACTTTCAAAGTACAATTAAGTTACCCGCAATAAACCAAAGAGACTGCAATGTCATCACTAACTCTTCAGATGAGCACAGTGGCATTTCTAATTGTGTTATAAGTGCCCTTTATATTTTACCTTCAAATGTAACATAAAAAAGGAAATTGGGTCAGTTGGGAGCCATTTTTAAAAAGGATTATACTAATATACTGTCATAGCATTTGAGTTCTTCCATCCTGAGATCGTTTGTTAAACATGTCCTCATTGTTTAAAGGTCATGCGTAGAAATGCGTCAGCAGTTTGAAAATCTAAAATGGTGTTTTGAATATTATGTCTCTGAGTGAATTTTAATTTAATTTAATGTCCTTTAATTTCCCTCCTGTGGGCTCACCACCTGCAGAGGGGTTCATAGGGAGGGGGACAGGTGCTCCTAAAACCAATTCATAACCGATCTTTTGACATGCAACTTCAGTCTGAACTTCCAGGTCACTTTCATCCGACCTACAACCGACCTACCGTTCCTTTCTACGGACGTTGTTGCCACCGCCCAACAAAATGCCATTCCAAAAACCTTCTTCTCTTTCTCAATCTCCTCCTTAAAAAAAATAAGCTGGATGTTCCGGCTCCGGTACAACGGCAACCCTAAAATCACCAGTAGCTCAATGCTCGCGCCATGTTTAGGCGACTTTCGTAAACACTGAGCACCCTCGCTTCTGTGACGTCGTTGCATCGTCCAATGCTCATGTGGAACACTTTTGGGGCATTTAAAGTTCACACTGGAGATCACGGACAAGTCGCACTGAACTGGAAATGTGAACGACCTCACAAAAAAATCGGATTTCACAAAAAAGCATTAAGCATTGAGCATTCAGCCCTGCAGCATGAATGTAGCCATTGTGTCCTTTAGCAAGACACTTTCCCTCAGTGTCTACGTGCAGTGGGTCCTTGTTGTAGAGCACTTTGAGTACCTTGAAGGTGGAAAAGCGCTATATAAAAATGTGACCATTACCATGATCTTTATTTGATTTTAATATGATTTTTTTTAATTGTATCTATTTATTTACTTACTCTATTATTTCCATGATCTTAGTATGAGCACAAAATTGGTGAATGATTCTATTTTTCTTGTGTTATTTGTACTATTCAAAATATGTCTTGTATAAAAAATGAAGTCTCATACTCTTGTCACAATATTTAAACTTTCAGCACTACCTTTTACGAGGGCTTCAAACTGTGCACATTTTCCTTTACTTTCACTCCTCGGCGCCCCATTTTTCCGAGCTATCTCTGACCCGACTTTAATATGAAGTCCACATCCACCGCGCGCAGTCTGATAGAAGCCTTCTCTCTGCTGTCTGTGTCCACTGATCTATGTTTATTTAGGGAAGTCTCACCGATCCATCATGGCTGCCGGTGTCTGCCGCTCGGTGGTTGGTAGCGTTGACTCATGGACGCCTTCTCCTTGGACCTGTTCTTGATAGCGCCCAAAGACAGTGACAGATCGAGGCTGTGACCCGGTGATGGACTCTGGCGGGGGCTGTCTGGGGGGTCCGGCGATGCTTTATTTCACTCTTACTGCGCAACTTAAAAGTCCAGGAAGAGGAGAGTGCACAGGAGCCAGGGAATTCAAATCAAGTCAGCAGCCAGGCTCTTTTACAGTGTTGAAAGTGGAGAGAGATGTGGTATTTTTTCTGGCTATTTCCAAAGCCTGAGCCTGTACAGTTCATCATAAATCTACTATTTAAAGAGCTGATATTATACAAAAGCTTTAAATCATCAAAATTTGTCTCTTTCACACATATTTGTGTAATCTTTTATTATTAATCTGTCTCCATCTCCGAAGATCAAAATGTTCTGCTCCACCGTGTGTTGTCATGTACTAGTTTTCAATTTAACAGCTCCTTTTTTACCTTTTGTTCAGTGGAGATAGGCAATTTCAAGGCTTAAATCATCTAAATGATTCTAGTGAAAGAGTGTGGAGTAAAAACGCAGTGGATCACGTGCTGTATTAAGACGTTTTCTTTGTTAAAGAGAAGAACTCAGCGTAAATGTGCAGGGTTTGTGAGTTAAACATGTGAACAAAACACAACTCCAGATGTGTTTGTGATGAGAAAACGTAACATGGATCAGAAAATAGTTCAATATGTGTTTTTTAAGCCAATATTCAGGTAGATAAATTAAAATTATGATGTAAAATGCATTAATATTGGCCAGTTGAAATGGTGTAATGCGAAAATAAATAAATGTAAACTCAGTACCCGTGTATTTAGAGCAAAAAAAAAACAAAAAAAACATGCATCGCTATTGTCAGCAGACTTGCCCTTCCAAAGACATGACTCGTAACCCTGTCCTGTGTTTTGCCACACTTTGCATGGCTTTGCCTGAAACTTTCCACTGAATTGCGTACAGTCTTAAGAGATATATGCCTGAGTGGGAGGCATTGTCTGTTTCTGTGCAAATCTCCTGGGGTTCATCGGAGAACCAACTATAACTTTTACAATAGGCCAAATAAAAGTTTTCATGTCTTTGAATATGTTTGTATAGAACTGATCCCAAAATGCAGCTGCACTATAATTACAATTGACAGAAAATAGCGGTGAAATGTGCCAAGTTGTCAAAAAGAAAGCACCAGAATCCTACAAGTTTCCCACACAAACTCCTGAAAGAAAAGTCAACTAAAGTTCACTTCAGCACTTCACAGAAAATATTCACCTTTGTAATTGTAATAGTTTTGGATATTTTTACTTAATGCTAATGATGGTGTTCTGCGGAGGTCAAACTAAACTTCCAATATTGTAAGAAAGTTCAACATGATTTAGTTAGTTTCATTATCGTATTAAGACATTTGAGAATCTAAATTTGAGTTAGAAAATATAGGTTTGTGTGTCTGCTACATGGACTGTATATGTAAATGGACAGAACTAACTCACTAGTCGCCGTGTTTGGAATAGGAAGTGATCATGGGGGCGTTTCTGGCTCCATCCGCTCTGTTTTCAGGTAACTTTACATTGAAAAATCGATTCTCTGTAACTGCTGCAGTGAGCCTCTTCATTTTGGTCTTAAAATGTTGGCATTGACCCGCTCTTCATGATATTTTGGTGTTTTTATTTGGCCATTTTGTCCATTAATACATTCCTATTCCTAACATGGAACTTGGCTCCAAATTCGCCCTATAACCGCCAGCCTCGGTGAGCTTCATTTGACTTGAATCGAACGCTGTGGGTGACATCACACTCCCTTAGTCCACTTCTTTATACAAGTCTATGGTCTGCTAACAAGACAATGCTATTTAAAAAGTGAAAGTGAGTCCTATTTGTTAATCTGTAGAAGAGGTGTCAACACTACCAGCAGAGGGCGTAAGATCTTTACATAGGCTAAAGGGACAGTTCGGAATTTTGGACATAAGGCCTCGTTTCCTAGTGAGCCAGAGTGTTGGAGATGTGTGGAGACACTTTTTAAAATATTCCATCCAGTCCTTGTATTTGGAGAGGTGCTAGGCTAGCGCATGTCAATGGCCATAGTTGTCCTGCCACTAAAAACAGTCTTACCCACTCCACAGAGCACCTAAGGGAAACTATTATCACGCCAGACTATCGATGTGAATGTCTGTGTCGATAGAATAATTTTAGAAGTCAAACCAACCTTACATTTGAAGGTCACACATCCCCAACTGTCCCTTTAATGTGGCCCTTAGACCAAATTTTTACTGCATGTTTTTGAACTCTACCTTGATCAAGCAAACTGTGTGTGTTCTTTTGAGGGTCTAAGCATGAACAAATGTCTGGTGGGTCATTCATACCTGTTATAAACGCACATATTTGAATTACTCACGGTTTTGACCACCAGTCTATGCCCCTCGATCGGCCCTCACGCTGGTCTGTGTTTTAATATGTGGCTCTTGATAAAAAAGTATGGACACCTCTGCTTGCATAGCAAAAGCAAAAAATGCAATTCTGTCAACTTGACAAAAGTGTTTTCCTTCATTCAGAAATCTTTTGTCCAATTGACAGAACAGATTTTTTTGGATCCTGGATGACAGAGGGATTACACATAAATTACCACTGTATGACATCACGCAGTAGGACCAAGGATTTTGATCTTTTGGACATCTGTGAACACCCTGCAGTGAACCCCAACCACCCAACTCACTTTAATATCTGGGTGTATACTTGATGAATTCTTTATTTCTCTCGTGTTTATGATTGCTGATGCTGACATTTTTAATTGACATTATTTGGCAATCAAACAATCTCTTCCATAACTTTTTCACTTTTTCATGGAGCTGGGTGGCGAGATAGTTGACAGTTGGTACCATCTGACGATTCATTGACAATTCACCAGGCAGCTCCTCTGCAGATAAACAGTTGGGGCTCCAAAGGCTTTCGCGGAGATTACATATCTTTCCTTTCATAAAGACGCCATTAGTGTCTTGGGAGTAATGGGACCCACTAATTTGATGGTCTGACCTGAAGCTATTCATCTTCTCGGAGGAGGGAGGGAAGAATAGATGATGTGGGAGATCACATTATAATTTGGCTACAGGATCCAATAGTCTAATGACGGCATTAACTCGGAAACATCTGCAAAGAAAATGTTTGGAGACGCCGCTAAACAAAAGGCTGCTCAGAACAGGCTAATCAGTCCAACTCCTCAGCAGGGGCCCATGTAATATTCATGCGCTTCCACACACCAGACACGGCTCTCATTGCTTCTGCTTGGCCCCGAGCAGCTCTTAAAAGTCATAGGAAAGAATGGTAATTGTTTTTATACACGGTGGCGTTTTTACTGTATTGTGGGAAAAAACGGTTTAGGCCATCTGAAGTTCCTTTTGCGCAAATATCACTGGGTTCATTTCTGCGTGGTTACAGTGTGTATTAGAGTGTATTATTTAGCATTTGGAGACGAGTTTTCTGCAATTTGAGATCCAAAAACAACTCTGTATTGTAATGTTTTTAATGAAGCACTACTTGGACTAAACATCTCCTTGAGTCCGTACGCTGTAACTCTATGCATCTATATACTGTGGCATAAAATCCATCAGGAAGACGACATTTTCTACTTCCTGTCTCACAGATCTTTGCCTTTTAGCCAAACATCTTTCAAGTCCACGTCCTCTCTCGCTCTCTCTCAATCCGTCTTACTGTTCTCTCTCTGTACTGTCTTTCTTTTGCTCTCTCTCTTTACTGTCTTTCTTTCTGTCTGTTCTGTTTTTCTTTTGCTCTCTCTATTCTATCTTTCTTTCTCTCTCTCTGTTGTGTCTTTCTTTCTCTCTCTCTCTATTCTGTCTTTCTCTCTGTTCTGTCTTTATGTTCTGTCTTTCTTTGGCTCCCTCTATTCTGTCTCTCTCTCTCTGTTCTGTCTTTTTCACTCTCTCTATTCTGTCTTTCAATCACTGTTCTTTCTTTCCCTCTCTCTGTTCTCTCTTTCTGTTCTGTCTTTCTTTCACTCTCTATTCTGTCTTTCTCTCTGTTCTTTCTTTATGTTCTGTCTTTCTTTGGCTCTCTCTATTCTGTCTCTCTCTGTTCTGTCTTTTTCACTCTCTCTATTCTGTCTTTCAATCACTGTTCTTTCTTTCTCTCTCTCTGTTCTTTCTTTCTGCTCTCTTTCTTTCACTCTCTATTCTGTCTTTCTCTCTGTTCTTTCTTTCTTTCACTCTCTATTCTGTCTTTCTCTCTGTGTTTTCTTTCTTTCTCTCTGTTCTGTCTTTCTTTCTGTCTTGTCTTTCTTTGGCTCTCTCTATTCTGTCTTTCTCTCTGTTATTTCTTTCTCTTTGTTCTGTCTTTCTTTCTCTTTCTTCTATCTTTCACTCTGTTATCCATTTCTTTCTCTGTGTTCTATCTATCTTTCTCTCTATCTGTTCTGTCTTTGTTCTGTCTTTCTTTTGCTCTCTGTTCTTTCACTCTCTCTGTTCTATCTGTTTGTCTCTCTCTCTCTCTACCTCTCTTTGTTCTGTCTCTCTTTTTATTTGAATTACATTCCACCTCCCTCCTTCCCAACCTCTTCCATCATCCGCCTTCATATCTTTCTCCATTAGACATATTTTCTATTTCCCAAACGGTCCCAATTAAAGTGTCTTTAAACACTAAGTCAACGATATGGTGTTTGAATAGTATCGTGTACTGTTCTCAGTCCTTTTGGGTCAATTTTAGCATAAATTCGGCAAATTTGCAGCGTTGTGGTCTGTATACTGTGAGTGTCCACTGTAATTTGAAGTACTTGGTGACATCACGCATGACTCCCGCGGTTACAAACGTACGGCTGAAGTGTGGATACCCGTTAGACCAACTACACTTCTTATACCTCCTCCACCCCTCACTCTCTTAGTCCACAGGTATTGCCCAAGTTAGCAGCTCCGTTTGAAATGTTCAGGTGTTAAGTGTCGCCTTAAAAACGACATAAAAACCACATATATAAATAACTCTCCTAGTTAGAAGACAATTCAAGATCCACCCTTTATTGCGAGCATTCCCAAACCATGTCTCAAGTAGTACTCATGTTGCTCTAAATTAGCACTAGCCTTTCCCACATCATTTTTACAATGCACCGCTGGAGTTAAGGCCGTTTGCTTTAAATTAGAGGCGGCAGTGAAGGTTTAAAAGGGGCATTACAGCTACACTTAAAGCAAATTGTTAACACAGGTGTTTTTAGCAGAGGTCGGCCTGATGAAGTGCTTACAAATCTGGACACGCATCTGAGCAAATAAATGAATAATTGAGGGCAGTTATCCAATTCCCCCTTGTTAAGATCCCCAGATTTTTTTTTTCTTTTTTTTTTTTTTTCTTGCTGTGTTAAAGTTGAAGTGGAGCCAACATGCAGATGAGATACGAGCGGGTGAGGTACAATGGAAAGTGTTTGAAATGCACGGCGCGCTCTGCTGTTACACAGTGGAGTATGTGCCAAGTTCACCTCCAAAACACGTGTGCCATATCAACTAACTGGTATTGAGCGGTGAAACATGCATGTTAAATATGACTTTGTACTCATTCCCACTGAAAGCGTCTGCGTTGGCTTGTATTACGCACTGAATTCTAAGCATCGGTTTACGGAGTTTGTGCTACGGGTCTAAAGTGGATTAAAACTGAACAAAAAACCCTGAAAATTCCAAATGTAGTGTATCCAACATAGAGTCATAACATCGCAATTGGAACTCAACATTAGTTATAGCCAAACAAAATCCATGTAAGTGTTTATGTCAAGCGTACACACAAGAAGTAAGTATGCAGGTATCCAGTACACCTAACTTAATGTACAT
This sequence comes from Odontamblyopus lacepedii, assembly GCA_034769755.1. NCBI lineage: Eukaryota > Metazoa > Chordata > Actinopteri > Gobiiformes > Gobiidae > Odontamblyopus > Odontamblyopus lacepedii. The sequence goes on from CM068366.1 coordinate 11,340,090, forward strand.
TTCACATATTTTCTAGGAGTAGAAAAGCCAAAAAATAAATAACTCATCACTTTTACATCTTTTTTACATGTAACATTCATGAGAAAGAGAGAAAGTAATCTGCAAAGCTTATTCAAAATAAGAGAGAACTCATAATTTAAGAGGGTTTGATCATTTAAAATTGTTCAAACTACCTGTAAAAGTTTGTGTGTGTCTATCTGTGCTGTAAAACTCTGGAACAGTCTAGATATACATCTCAAATAAAGCCAAAATATCCACACATTCAAGTTGTTCTATAAACATATGGTCTGGTCACAGTATATACAGAGTGGGAACAAAACTTCCTTCTGTAGTGCTGCTTTATGCTTGTTGTTTTCTCACCATTGCTGCTATCCTCATGTATTATTATTACTGCAATATGATCAAGCTAGAACAGTTACTCATTGTCCGTACTTGTAAATAGTTCATATAGTTAATGTGAAAAGTTTGGAAAATGAAAAAAATAAAGCTAATTGTGTTAGATTAGAAGAGGCGGATGTGTTTAAGTCAATTCCTTTCTTCTCACTCCATTTTGGGCAAACATTTTTGTTGTTATTTCTATTATGATTTCACTAAGTTATATGTTCCATTGTAAAAGAATGTCATTTTTTTTAATTGCCCAAAATAAATACATAAATAAGCAACTGGCACTTCAAAAGGAATTTTATTAACATATCTTATTAGTCATTTATCATATAATTTCTGCTCCATTTAATTAAAAAAAAAAAGAGCAATGGTGGTTAAAGCCGATTCAAGCCACTAATGGAACTAAGCGCCTTGTTAACTCTATGGCCAGTTAGTCACCGAGCTGACACTTGAATAAACACACCACAGGCAACTATTGATTCACCACAAACATGCACCAGGTCTATTTGGATTCACAGATTCCCCCAGCACCGGTTTACATGTCACTGGACACTGGGAGGAACAGGCGTGACATGGAAAAGAAAGAAATATCTAGAGACTGAACTCACCCATTTCTGATTGGAAGAGGACGACTACAAACCACCAACAGAAGCTTACATGTTTGAGTAATCCTTTATATAGTATTATAGAGTATTTTCTGTTTAAGGGAAGAACTCAGGATAAGTATGCAGGGTTTGTGTGTTAAACATGTGTGAATGAAACAAAACACAACTCCAGGTCTGTTTGTGATGAGGAAACAACATTATAACAGATCAGAAAATAGCCTAAAATGTGCCGTTTAATTAGAAACCTATTTTTCTTGTATCAGATTACTGTTACAAACTGACAATTAATCTCTTTTCCGTGGTTGACCGAAGTCGTTTTCATTTTACACACGCTATAAACATCTTTACAACCCTCATGATCAATTTTCGAAAAAGCATCAACAGAATTTCGACGAAGCATTCATCAAACTGCCATGTGTCACCGATTTGCCGTAATTCCGGGAACCGATTCCGGGCGCGATCCATCTCCCAGTGGGAACGCTTAATCCAATCCAGAATTCCAGCGTAGATTTCTCCTTCGCCGGTGTCCATTTACAGCGATGGATTATGTGTGGCCAGATATGCGGTCTGAGGTTGATGGCTCTCTACGGACCCTGAACCCTTCTATCATTAAAGATGGCGTCCGTTGGGGCCACAGCCAGGTGATTGATCCAACGCAATTCGAAACATCCTCTTCTTTTTACAGCTAGGGGCCACCGGTAGCATTGTCATGACCCCCATCACAAAGAAGCCAGAGTAGGAAGTGCACTACTAGGGATGTTGATAGATGTAGTGCATGTAGAGAGTAGATGAGATGAGGTTAAAATGATCTAGTACGCCGGGGTTGGTAATCTAACTGATCAAATTTGCCAGAGGGAGGATAGTGTAGTCTGTATATGGGCAAGTAATGGAGTCAAGAGAACAGAAGGGCTGTAGTCCATCAAGGGCTCTACAACGTCTCCGAGGGGACATCTCCAGACATGGATTCAATAGCACCTCTATGTCAGAGAATCGAAACTGGCAGAAAGAGGGATTTGCTTTGGTAGTGAAAGTGATCCTGTATTTGTTGAATAAGGGCTTCTAACATAAGGGTTTTATCAATGAACTGAAGTGAGGCAGAAACACAAATATGTATTAAAAAATCCCACCTATCCATCAATCAATCAATCAAACTTTATTTATAGAGCGCTTTTCATACAAAAATGCGACACAAAGCGCTTTACAGTGATCAAAAAAGAACAGTCCCACATTTCCCTCCACCCTCCACCCCCCCACAAAGCTAAGATAAACAAATGAGTCTAGAGATTACAATCCCACATAAAGCTGAACTATAAGTGAGTCTAACTGTGACATAACTATCTTTATTTACTACTGAAACAGGAAACTATGAGATTACTACCGTGACAGACTATCTTTCATAACTCTTTCTATATATCTCTATACTATCTTTCATAACTCTCCATACTAACTATAATAACTACAACTAACTACTACAGAGAAAGAAGGAAAATAGAGGAAAAACAACAAAAAGAACACCTATATACATTACGACATGACATTAAATTATGACACGACATTGCAACCAGGAGGAGGAGTCAGGGAGGTGGAGTCCAGTAGCAGTGTCCAGAAACAGACCCGCCCACCAGGTTGGGATGAAGTTTGCGAGGGGTTTGGGAAGGGGGTCAGGCTCTCTCTGCTGCTCTCAGGGCGGCTGAGACGGCCTTGTCCGGCGCTGGGGAGTCCAAAGATAAGATTGGGTTGTTTTGTTTTAGAGCGAGCAGCTACGTCGAATTTCCATAACACTGCTCTGTTTGTCCATTGGTCTTCAAGGTCATTTCTATGCAGACCTCCAAGTTCCCTCCAGATTTGATCAAAAAATTGCGATTTAGAGCCACAATGTCCAAGCATGTCCATCAGGGGTCAGTGACTACTAGTAATACTTTTTGTGGAGTACTTTAATTACACACTACATGACCATACTGTCTCCACGGAGCTGTTATTGATTTTAGATTAGTTTATTAGTACATTTTGTTTACACTGCATTAGATAGAGGCATACATAGCCCAAATGGAGTACAGTGGTCCCTCATTTATCACAGGACGTTCTAAAAATAACCCGCAAGGCTGTAAAACCCTTCACCACACACTTTATACACTTTTCTTAGACAGGCTCTGCGATCTAAAATGAGGAGCGTGCCACCTTCGATTACGCAAAACAGCCAATCAGGGCGTAGAACACAATGCGCATTCGTACGCTATAAAAAAGCATGCAAAATTACACACACACAAAAATCTGATAAAAAAGCGAGCCCGCAAAAGGTGAACCGCGCCATAGTGAGGGCTGACTGTAGACTAAAGCAACAGCTAATGAGCACCTACTCCTAAATCTACACATCTACCCTCTTTGTTATTGTGCCGAAATCTCCCGCAGAATGACATTACGCTTGTTTATCTCCATGGTGACAAGTTATCGATGTCACCAGGTCAAGTTGCTGGTAAAATCTGTGGAGACATTGGCTGTGCTCGCAATAAGAATGGCGGGTAATAGAATAAATCCAAGATAGATCAGCTTAATGCCATGCTGTGAACCATTTCATGCCAATCAATATCATCTCCATGGAGACAAGCAGCGAGTAGAATTGCAGTCCGGAATGTTACATGGAACCCCACCTCCAGCTTATCAGTGTGACTTTTTTCTTTGCTACCAAGAAGAAATTGTACCTGATTGCAGACCTGAACAACTCGAAGAAAGAAAAGAATCTTGGAAAAGCAGGCAAAGAAATTTAAATTTGCCTCTTAGATACCGCTATCACTCAAAAATGTCCAAAATGACAAAATTGTTTTTAAAAATGCAAAACCACACTTTCGAGTTCCTTCTCAGCAACTAAAAGAAAGTTGGGTAAAAAATACTCTTTGTAATGGCAGAACACGATGCCAAATAAATCCCAAACAGCTATGGACGGGCGCATTAAGTCCCAACTCCAAATACTCAATGGACTTTTGAATGGGGTCATTATGAAGACGACAGCGCCATTTTGTGTGCCTGGGAGCCCTGTGTCTTTCTTTGAGGTCACAGGATAAGTGCAGCACAGTACTCCTGAGTGTTTTTGGAAGCAGAGAGAGAACACTAGGGCTGTTATTTAGAAATTATCCTGGAATATTTGTCTGCAAAGGGGCCCGCTATTACATGCATTTGAACTGATTCACGGCAGGGGATAGGAGAGGACACGCTGAGCCAAACTAGCAATGCTACTCCTCTGGTCATATTTTCTTGTATTCAATTTTAGCAACTTTTACCGGAACGGGCTCAGTGTGGCTTCGCTCTGAGGGAAGAAAGCAAATTCAAAACCCAAATACTGTTTTAAGATGCGCTGATGTCTGTATTGTTTTCCGTTCGGATTAATCAAATGTCACAGGCAATGCGAGGGGATTTGCCAAAACGTAGCCGGGGTTTATAGACCTCCAAAGAACTATAAAAAACATAATCCGCTTGTACTTGTTTATTATTCAAAAGCACCCTCCAATAAGGATTTGCAAAGAAGTGCTTGAGTCAATTGACACGTCTGGCTTCCTTTTACGAAATAGAAAATAGTGTTTATGCACTACTGTACAGCTTTGTTTTGCGCACTGTAAAATGCTCGTAATTCCAGCCAATCATTTTACAGCATTCAAATTGCCATTGTCTCCCTAAATGCCACTCTACAATGCAAATAAACCGATATTGTTTACATGACACGTATTTGGTAGTGGTCCACCAAGCCTTTACCCTTTGCTGCCATTGTTTACTGTAAAGCTTACAAAATGTCAGTAGCAACGTTGCCAGATTCGGGACTCTTCACTGAGATCAGCCTGCTAGTATAATCCATTGAAGTCTTGATTGTAAAGCTTGCAGCGTTTTTTTTTTATTTTTTTATTTTTACTGTACAATGCAGATGAACCAACACTGTTTATTTGACACGTATTTGGTCACTGTCCACCTAGCATTAACCCTCTTCTGTCACTGTTTACCATAAGGCTTACGAAATGTCAATAGCTGAGTTGCCAGATTTGGGACTCCTAACCCAGAATAAATTTCTAGCATAATCCGTTGGGGTCTTGTTTACTTCGACACAAGTCACACAGCCTTTGTCACTGAGTTTGTTTTTTTGTACAAAGAAAATTAACCAAAATTGTTAACCCTTTGCTGCTGTTGTTTACTATAACACTCACAAAATGTCACGAGCAATTCCATATTCGGGAACCACAATTAGCTTCTTCGCATAATCAGTTGAAGACTTGTTTGCTACACAAAGCTTGCAGTATTTTCTTTATTTTTTCTGTACAATGCAAATACGCAAACGAACCAAGAGTTCAGTTCAGTTGACACGTATTTGGTACCAGTCCACCCGGCATTATCCCTTTGCCGCCATTGTTTATTGTACGGTTTATGAAATGCCTTGTTTGTTCCACAAAGCTTGCAGTCTTTTTTTTTTTCTTTATACAATTTTTGTTCCTTTTTTTTTCTCAACAATGCAAATGAATCCGTCTTGTTAGCTGACACGCATTTGGTAACGGTTTACCTAGCATTAACCCTTCGCTGCCATTGTTTACGACATAAGGCTTATGAAATGTCACTAGCTTTGTTGCCAGATTTGGGACCCCTTACCGCGAATAGCTTGCTAGCATAATCCATTGAAGTCTTGTTTACTACACAAAGCTTGCAGCCTTTTTTTTATTTATTTTTTTTTACCAAGAGTGAATGAGAAATAGAATAAAAAGCTTGCGACTCCTCACTTGTCACCACAACAGCCCTCTCCAGAGAATAGCGCCTTGGCAAAGTGTGTAATTAGAATAATTGCTTGCCGAACAGCGGAGTAAATGTTTGACAATATACGTCGACGGATACCAATGTAAATGTGTTTTTTATCAGGACTTGCCAGCGTTCCGAGGGGGAAAAAGAGGCCGTTTGTAAATGCCAAGAAGAATAAAAGAAAGGTCAGGAGCTCCAAAGCTACTGCAGAAACTTATTTACCGATGTGCGAGGAACATGTCAGGAGCCCAGTGAATGTGATTGGACATTGAAGGCATACTAAGTGGACATACAAACGGGAGATTTTAGAATGTTTTGTGTGGAAAACTGTGTTGGGAATATAAAGATGATTCATGCATTATATATGACTGTCAAAAGGAGATATACGGAAAGGCAGTGCAGTAAAAAAACACGATTCTGGCTTGGGAGAGCACGAGGGCAAGATGCTGTTTAAAGGTCCTTCTTTTTTCATACAAATACAGCAATATATGCAAATGGAAATCAAAATCAAAATACAACATTGTATTTTAGTATGTCATTTTAAAAGTTCGACAACGCAAAATTGGACGATAAGAAATTATACCCTATAACGTGATAATAAATGCACTGCTTGGGAATATTCTTTGTGAAGATAAGATAGGGTTTATGCAGTAACGTGGAATATTAATGCCAAAAGAGCAGCATTTCCATGACAACAAGCAGGAGTAGGCCCTCCTCCAGGCCAAATATGAGTCATGTTTATGGAGATAATAATACAAAAAATAATAATAATAATATTTATACTGCATCAGTTTTACATAGCGCTTTTTTGGACATTCAAAGACGCTTTACAGAGGATTATTCATTCACAACACACTCGGTGGTGGTAAGAAACTATCATAGCCGCAGCCCACCACTTTCAAACTAGACAATGTAAGTAAAGTGTCTTGCCTAAGGACACAACATCAGTTTTCTTTTGCCACTGGCGCCCCACTGTGGCACCTGATTTTCCCAGTGGTCTCAATCCAAGAACTAACCAGGCCCAGCCCTGCTTAGCATCTGAAATAAGAGTAAGAATCCGCAAAATGTACTCATGTCAGAATGTTCTTACCTCCTCAAAAACATACCTGGAATTGGCTTTGTTTCATTCATATATTTGAGTAATCTTTTATTATTAGTCTGTCTACATCTCCAAAGCTGAAAATGCTCTTTTCCACCTTGTGATATCATCAAGAGGTAGTTTTCAAATTAACTGCTACCTTTTACCTTTTGTTCAGCAGAGATTGGCAATGCAAGGACTGAAATTGTTCATTCTCGTGAAGTTGTGTGGAGCTAAAACACAGTGGACCACTTCCTGTATTGCCACACGACATCACAAAGTGGAACAGAGCGTTTTCCATTTGAAAGAAGAACTCAGCGAAAATATACAGTGTTTGTTTGTTAAACGTGTGAATGAAACAAAACATAACTCCAGGTTTGTGATGAGAAAACAACATTAAAACCGATCAGATAATAGCTTAATAAGTGCCCTTTAAGGCTATTCAAAGTCTAGCTGCAAAGTGTTACCGTCTGAAATATCCATGTCGACAATTAAGATTATGAATTAATAGATAAACACAGCTCCACGAATTGGCCAAATGGATTTTAGCAATTAAGCAAAATCAGAGTCCTAATGCAGAGAATACAAAGCAATGTGATATAGCTATTTACCTCTATTAAAGCTATTACGACTTTGAAATAAGGCCACAGTTTCTCACCAAGGGAATTCAGGTAAACACACTATTTAAAATGCATAAATACACCGATATGCATGCGGTGAATTTAAATCACTGTTAGCGTAACCTTGAGTTTTTTTTTTACATATGCTAATCTTCAGAAGAATGGAGAGATCAAGAGCCCGATAAAGGCAATTGCTTCTAGCGCTAGGTTTGCCTTTTTCTAACCTTCACCTCGGCGGCTTCTATCAGACGAAGAACCAACACAATTTCACATCTTTTCATGAGATTTCTTGCAAACAATTTGGGACCTTGCTTAACCTTAGTGGTCTATTTTCTCGCTATCTAATCGCGAGGAGCTCCACAGCGTATATATTCAATGCAAATGTCAGTATAGGATGTATTACTTTAAACATAGCCTGGAAAATGTGACCAGTGCGACGTTTTATGTTTCAAACTGCATTTCTAATCATATTATAGGTTTTGTGGGGACAATTTCAAATTAAAAGGTAGCTGTTGCATGACATCATAAGGTGGAACAGAGCAATTTGAGCTTTGGAGATGTCATAATAATAAGATCACTCAACTCAACAAAACAACTCCAGGTATGTTTTTTGATGAGCACATGACTGTCTGCATCTAATTATAAAGCGTTATATTGTTCAAGAATCAGGAAGTGCACAATTAGCATGCTAGTTGTTGTTAACATTACCTGTCTAGCCACTGAAAGCTGTGAAACGGGCTTAGAAACTCAATTGGGTTGCTCGGATTGCATAAGACGAGTGAGGAATATCTTTGGACCATTGCAAACAATTAAAAACACAAAAACAGCATAGGGAGTTGCGATTTTGAACCATTTACCTTGTGGTTTTAAGGCAAACTCCTGGACTCTATCTGGACTAGTACAGACCAAACTAAAAACACCTAACTCAAGATCACAATATAACAAACCATCATTTCATATTACATTGCCCAAATTCTTAAAAGTAAGACAAAGCCTGATGAGAGTTGGACCCCTACCATGCTTTTGCAGCACTTTTGTTCTCAACTTCTGACAATCAATGCCAGCCTTCTGATCAGCGATTCCTTTCTTTCTTGCTCCCCAAAAGCCCCAAAACACGTTAAATAAATGATCAAATAAACAAGCCCGTTGGTGTTGACACAAATGGAGCTTGATGTCTGACTAAAGCTTTAATCAACAAGAGTGCCTTTCATCCGTCACGAGAGGGGGAATAAGAAAACAACTCATTGGGAACTATTACATCTTGATTTTTTTGTGGAATATATTTGGTAGTTTTAGAAATCAAGATTACTTAAGAAGTCACAAGGGAAGTTTTGGAAAAGCAACATTTCCCAAAGAGTTCAGTTTCTCTGTTGTGGACTTTATTTTACACTAAGAGATTCCTATTCTAATTGATTATAGATACTTATGATAAAGTTACTTCTACTATCACTTACTGTTCTACTACTTTAACTAAGCGTCTTACACATACTTATAATTTGCATTGTGTAACTTTTCTGGTGGAGGGTACGCCACACCAGCTGATTGTGTCCTTGAACTCATTACTTGGCTGGAATGTTCCACAGTATGGCTTTAGTAACACTTTTATTTAACAAATATGTCATTGCAGTTTTTCTTCCACCTTAAAAAACATGAATTCTTACGGACAGCTGGGAGACCTCATAGATCTGACTCGTAACATGAGCTAGGGGGAAACACGCCACCTGCTTGTCACCATGGAGATAGAGACATTTAATGCCGTATTGTGGAGCATTCTAAAGCAATGACATATTCTTGGAGACAAGCATAGTGATCCAGGATTTTTAAGCGCACATTTGACTTCTATAGCAACTTTCACCTGCTCAAATGAATATCTAGTTTCAGGATCAATTAGTGTTTCGTTTCCAATACTCTTGACGACTTTTGGAATTACCACAAAAGCCTGAAATTCCACAATATTCACTTAGCTACCCAGATTTGTACTAAATATCATTGGCCTATATAATGTTGTGATGTCATCTGATACCCAGTAATCCTACCGCAGTGAACCTCGCTTTCTTTCCGTTCATCTTTCACCATTCTAAAGTGTAATATTTTTCTGATTTCCCATGATTTGTAGCTGCTCTCGTCCTCTCTCCAGCTGCCTATGGTAATAATGTAACCCGCGTCTCTTGCACTGGAAAGGTTAATCCTCGACGACAGAGAGCGGGCAGCACTCTGCTAACAGATACACTTTGGAGTTTACCGGCTTTGCTATTTGTCATACTGAGCCATACTAAGACAAGGCAACTGGACACCTTGATCCCCTTAAATTAACTGTCAACATAAATGCAGGACTTGGAGGTGGAAATAAATAGGAAAGGAGCCCTACCTTACTCACCCTCTCCCCAGTGGACCGTAAGCGTGCGTGGAGAGAGGTGGAGGCGCAGTCGGCTCGGGGAGTCAGGAGGCCATTTTGAAATCTATAACAAGCCCTTTAGGATTAGAGACAGGCACAACGTGAGCCAGCCCCCATAGACCTCCATGCACTGTACACTGTAGGAGGGAATGGTTAGAGGTCGGATAATGGTTGCTTTAAGATGTGAATTGTTCTGTATTTTGACAATCTGATTAATTGGAGGCACACAAAAAAAATAAAAAATTCTGGTGGGATTCCATGTAATTGCTTGGAAGGGTCCAGAGTATGGCATTGTAATAAGGCATAGCTACAGAGTATGGCATTGTAATAAGGCATAGCTGCACAGTATGGCATTGTAATAAGGCATAGCTACAAAGCTAAAAATACACATTTAATCATCAGAATTTAACTATTTCATTACTAAAATCATGAACTAACATTAGACAAACATTGTATGATCATCTGACTGACAATAGTGCACTGTTCGAATGGAGCCCTGAGCGGCCTGCATCATGACATTACCAAATACAATGAACAATTTATTAATTAAGAGTGAATAAATACAGAAAGAGACTTATTATCAAATGCTTACATATTTAGTTCATGCATCATATATTCTAGTTGAGGATTTTTGGCCATTTGAAAAACATTTTGTTTAGGAGTCCATCCATCCATCCATCCATCATCTCCCGCTTAATCCAGCTGGGTCGCGGGGGCAGCTTGCTGCCCAATACTCATAGCACCTGACCCCCCCTATGAACCCCTCTGCAGGTGGTGAGTCCACAGGAGGGATTTTTTTGTTTAGGAGTAGTTGATTTTTTTATTGAGAGCGGAGTTTTTAGTACATGATTAGTTAATGGATTTTAAACATGATTTGTAGATATGCCTTAAAGCTGTACTGTGGAACATTAGGCGTATAGACAAAATAATAATGAGGACAGGTGCCAGACCCGCTCCCAGAATATTTTTTTTATAATTTAATTTAATTTAATTTAATTTAATTTAATTTAATTTAATTTAATTTAATTTAATTTAATTTAATTTAATTTAATTTAATTTAATTTAATTTAATTTAATTTTATTTTATTTTATTTTTTTATTTTATTTTATTTTATTTTATTTTATTACATTTTATTTTATTTTATTTTATTACATTTTATTAAATTGTAGTTATTTATGTATGTATGTATTTATTTATTTAATGTGGAGCCCAGGGAGGGTTTTTTCCCTTATGTAAATGTAATTAGATTTTTTTTCTGATTACAAATTTTTTAAAAATGATCGCAAAAAAAGAGAAAACTTCTGTTAGTGCATGTAATCTTGACTTTGATTTATATCACATGTTTGATGACCAAAGAACTTTACACTACTACACTCTGTTCACCCATTCACTTCTCACAGACACAGCAGCAATGCCAACTATGTGGTTATAAGCCAACCATAATACACCTCTCTAAAGCAACACCACAAGGAAATGATCCACTTAAAATGGCCGCTGTTACAGTAGAATGTGTTTGATCATATGACGAAAACTACATGAGCTGTCAGTATCTGATTTTGCCTGATCCCATAGGACTCGATATCACCACTATCACTGTGAAATAGCTCTAAATAGGTCAACGTCTGCGTCACAGTCTGCATGTGAGCTCATGTATCTTCCCTTTTACATTTTTGTTTTTTTTGAATGCCAGTGTAAACATAAGGAAATAGCTTTGACCTCTTGTATGGTAAGGTCAAGGTTGAAAAACACAACATAATCAAATCCAGTAGACTCCATTGCATCTCATATCTCCTCCTGGTTTCCTGGTTACACGCATAGACATTTTTGGACCAATATGGACTTTCCTCAAGGCGTTTATTAGTCACCCTCCTGAACTTCCATTATCAAGAGAGTTGGCATCCATTTGGCTTCCAAATGTTTATTTATGTATGTATTTTTATTTATTTTTTGACCTGAACATGACTGAAAGATATATAGAAAGAAAAAACAGCATTAAAGCAGCTGAACCTGGGTTGCCAATGCTTAAATCTGCAAGAAGAAGAGGAAAAAGAAGAAGAAGGGTAGTAAAACAGTGACAGTGGAGAGGTGTAGCTCTCAGACCATAGAGATCTGTCAAAATCTGAATGAAAAGTTATGCTTCAAAACACATTGAACTCACTTACACATTCACATTGTAAGCAGTTTGGCATTTCTATGAATAAAAATAGGACTTCTGCGTGTGAATGGAACTAAACACAAAAATGAACAGAATATATTAACAAAAAAACTATGTGAGAAGAGTTTTGTCAGGTGGCAGACTGAAAAGGTGAAAAATTGCACAATATATTAAATTGGACACTGAAAATGAGACACAATTTGAGAAATATAGAGTTCTCTAAAGGTCCTCTGTTACAAAAGGTAGACTCTTGTTTGCTTTAAGCCATGTTAGAAAGCTGTTACCTCCTCAAAAACTTACCCGGAGTTCTGTTTGGTTTCATTCACACGTGTTTGAGTAATCTTTTATTATCATTCTGTCTCTCAAAATGCCCTGTCCCACCTTGTGATGTCATGAAGCTGTAGTTTTTTCAAGTTAACAGCTCCTTTTACCTTTAGTTCTGGAAAGACTGGCAATTCCCGAACTGTATTACCAGATGACATCACAAGGTGGAACAGAGTGCAGGGTGTGTGTGTTAAACATGTGTGGTATAATAAAACAAAATGACTTCAGGTATGGTTGTGATGAGGAAACATTATAATAGATCATGTGTATATAGGCCATTTAAAGTTTTGAACTCTATTTACAGCAAGAATACATTGTTCAGAAATTACTGAAATGATATGATTTTATTTGACTCAAGTGGAGAAAAACTTTAGTCAAATGAAATGGTTCTTTTATCCATTTGCCATTTGGTAATTATCAAGCTGAAGAGATGCGGTTTTATTGGGGTAGAGTAATGTCATTCAGTCAGCTCAAAACTGTGCTCGATAAATCTGTGTAATCACTTGGGAGCACAGTGAATGCAGCACAATGCATTTGTTTGTATTTGCTCACAAAGACACTGCTGTCTGCTCCAAAGTACAAGCAATTATGTGAGCTAACCATTAGCTCCAGTGCTGGAAGAACACAGGCTAATGAAGTGAAAAATCAGAGTCAACAGCCAAACTGTTCAACTGGCAACAAGTTGACCTGCCGCAGAGACCAGAGTGAGAAATGTCTCTGAGCACAAACCAGTGTTTCTGCTTTGGAGGCCTTCACTTCAGTTTTACAGTTATGTTATGAGCTTTCATTCTTCCAAACTTTAAATTTGACTTTTTGTCATGCTTTGTGTATATAAGCCCTTTAAAGTTTTGAACTTTATTCACGCCAAGAATGCAGTGTTCAAAAATGACTGAAATGATTTGATTTGACTCAAGTGGAGACAAACTTTAGTCAAATGAAATGCTTCTTTCATCCATTTGCCTCACAGTAATTATCAAGCAGAAGAGGTGGGTAGTACTCAGTCACATTTACTCAGTTACATTTACTTGAGTACATTTTAAAAGAAATTGTACTTTCCTCCTACTTGAGTAACCATTTCACTGAATTAACAGTACTCTAGTTTCTTACACTGCTCCTTCAGATTTAGTTTTTCTCATTCTTGTCCATCCTTTGAAAAGAAAAAAATATATTATGCTTCAGTTAATGTTTGTCCTTCAACTTATATTAACTTCAAATTCTAAATCAGATGTCACGTCCTGACAGTTACGGTACTCTTTAAGTTTCTCTTTCTTGAGTGAAGTCATATTATTTTGAAGCAACGTTACTATTAACCAAGTACAGTTTTTAGCTACTACGTATAGCCCCAGGATATGTCTACTGTTCATGTTTTAGACTATTGAGTACCTAAAGGAACAGACATGGATAGAACATGCAAACTACACCCAGAAAAGCCCCACTTATACAGGCTGTTCTACCTGGGAATCGAACCAGGGATCTTCTTGCTATGAGGAGCGTATGTTCGCTGATCAGCCATTGGACATCAAAGTACTTAAAGGTCCACTCGGGGTCTGCCACCTACTACACCTCCATGGAGATGATATGGTTTTATGTCAAATGTTCCACAGTATGGCATTAAACTAATGCATCTACATGAAAGTGGGCGATGCGTCTAAGCCAAGTTTAACAGCATTTCCATGGAGACAAACTAGTGACGCACCTTCTACCAAACAAGATCTATATAGTGCTCCTCGAAATACTCTCTCACTTCACTTCCCAGAGGTTACGGAGATTGATACCTGACAGCGACCCGGTTCCATTTGAAATAATACACGTGCGTTGACATTTTCAATATTCTAATGTGACAGATTCAAACCCACAGCCTTTTACAGAACAGTAAGAGGGGTCACCAATTTGTGTCACTCCAGAAGAAACGGAGAGAATGTAAAGGGAAAATATAACGACACGTGTGCTGAGAGGCATTCACGAGAGGGTTCACGCTATAGAAAATCTAACATGATAAGAGCTCGACAATACAGAGGGAAAAAAGGAAATATATAGACATTCTAACTACATGTGATCAAGGGAGCAACATCCACGCTCATTCTGACTTTTCAACTGTAGTTCATGCTGTTTCATTCATGTATATTTAACACACAAAGCACACAAATTTGCATGAACAAAGGGTAAAAGGAAGCAGTTAACTTGAAAACTCTCGCTGCACGACGTCACAAGGCGGAACAGAGCATTTTGAGCTTTGGAGATGTAGACAGACTGATAACAAAGGGTCACTCCAACATGTGTGAATGAAACAAAACACAACTCCAGGTATGTTTCAGAGGAGGATACAACATTCTAACACGGCTTAAAGCTAAAAAAAATAAATCTAACAGCTCACAGAAAAAAAGAAATAGACATTATAAATATATTGGACAAATGTGATCAAAGGAGACACATAAAGCATCATTGTGGCTGGTCTTTCTATTAACAAATTAAACTTCAAAAGCAATTTATGTTTTTATTGCACTTAAAGAAACTGTATGTAACCTGCACGTATAGTTTAAAAAGAAAACAATAAAATAATAATAATAATGGGTTGCCAGGACCTTAACCTGCATTTAGAATAGACATTCCCAGTAGGACATGCCTCTGGTGAAAGCTCAGAACCTCCAGAATTCACTCCCTGAGCTGCAGAGGCTGCACTAGCACTGGACTCATGCTGCAGGTGCTAGGATTTAGGCAGTGACTGCTCAGGTCAGAGAGAGACATTTTATGTTTAAACCAATTGGATTTCAGTTGTACCCTTTACGAAATTAAGTTAGTTAATCTATATACAAAAAACAAACAAACACATTATATATATTTTATTAATTACACATAACATATGTTTCAACACATTTATTCATACAAACAAAATATGCAAAAATGTTGAGGTCTCAAAGACACACAAATACAGTTAATACAGTGTGTCAAATTACTCATCAGGAAGGAAGTGAAGCACACACTTTATGTATAGTTTGTCAGTTTCCATAAGAGAGGATTATATTGATATTACATAATGAAAAACATGTGTGCTGCTTCAGGAAGATCATTTAATTGACATAAACAATTCCCGACATTTGGTCTCACTACATCCACATTTCATTTTATTATGATATAGAATGGAAGAAGGGGGCGCTCGAAGGGAGGAGGAGGACGTTCCCGCTAAGAGAATGGGACGTTCGAGCTGGGACTTTCAAGCCAGGGGGACACTCGAGCCGGTATTCAATGAGAGACTCGCATGTGAGGCTCATTCTGCTCAGCATTAGAAGTGTTACCTGTCAAAGCTGTATGGTTTGCTTAACTTGTATCTGGTGCACAGTTTGCTCTTGTTTATGGAATTTAAAATCAAATCTTACATAGAGTTCCTTTAAAGCTGCACGACGCAACTTTTCTGTCGCCAATAAGTACATTCCGTTCTTCCGTTATAGTGCATTACGCATATGTGCACACAAACTAGCTATGCAGATTTCAAGACCTATTTCCTGAATCTGAATTGTCTGCGTCTGTTTTTATTCATTCAAACTACAGCACAAACAATGATTATTACAGACTCAATTCATAATGTGGTTAATGGGAATAGCAGTCAAAAATAAAGTTAGGAAATGTTGCTTCAATAGACCAGCAGGCCTGAACCCCATGTCCCTCCATTATCATTAACCATTCTTTCCTCGAGCCTGTTTGCTACACAGCGCTGGCTTCATCACTCATTACTAACTCCAGGTAATTAGGAGTATGTAATTGAAGCCGCATTGATGGCCCATTGCAATGCTTGGATAGGCACCCAATGTGAAATCTACTTTGGAATATGAGAGCGTATTCGGGCTTGGAAAAAACAAGTTGCGATGATTATGAACCATTATAGCTGCATGCTTGGACCAACCGGGTTCAACCAAATGTCAACCAGCACCCCATTCTTAAACATAAATCAAGAAAAGTCCAATTGTTGATTCTAAAAAAAGTGTAAGACCCATTATAGCTGTATGTTTGGACCATCCGAGGAGTACCAAATATCAAATGTACTCGCAACCCCAATCATTTGGCGGCACGGTGCAGAAGAGCAAGAGCAAGAAGGTTGCGGGTTCGATCCCTGGGTCGCCCGGGCCTTTCTGTGTGGAGTTTGCATGTTCTCCCCGTGTCTGGATGGGTTTCCTCCGGGCTCCGGTTTCCCCCATCAACCCAAAACATGCCCTGTAGGTGTGAAAGTTGTGTGATTGAGTGCTGGTGGTGGTCGGAGGGACCGTTGGCGCTGGTTGGCTTGGCAGCCGCGCTTCCGTCAGTCTGTCCCAGGGCAGCTGTGGCTACAACAGTAGTTTACCACCACCGGGTATGGAGTGAATGAAGAATGCTGTGTAAATAATCCTCTGTAAAGACATCTGTCTGTGAAAAGCGCTATATAAATAAACACTTACTAAGAAAATATCGCTAAAACAATTTTTCTTACAAAAAACCAACAATAATAACTGAATAACAGAAGAATAAAAGGTGAAACTCAGTGTTCCCCATTGGCACTGGTTTGTTAAATTAATTTGCGATACTTATTTGTGGTGTGAAGATGGAAAGCACCTCCTGACCTGGATTAGAAGAAAAAAAACGATGGGTGTTTCAATTATTGGTGCGATGTGGGAAGCTCGTGCTCAAACAAACTTTTCACAATCAAGGACATCATTCAGAGGGATTATAGAAGCCAGGTGGGATAAATAGAACAGGAAACTTAAAGGTACGCTGCGGAACTTTTTTGCGTTTTCCTATTTTGTTCCGCAGGTTAGTATTAAAGTTACAGGGCAAATCTGTACAGAGGCGAACATTCACAGCAAGAACGCATGTCTATTTGAAGTATTTTTGAATAAATGATACTTCGGAGCTAACGTCATCGACATTCCCTGGGGGTGTGATGCTAACTAGAGGAACTGCTCGGTCTGAGACTTTGTTAGACTTTAATCGGACTGTTTTAGCAAAATCTGACCGTAAAGAACTGACCTAGCTGGAACTACGAAAGGTGAGGTGATTTGTGCTGTTAAATAAGTCCCTCTCAAACAATCACAAGCAAGTTTTTTCAGTTAGTCACTATTTTTATTGAAAATCAAACTCCTAAATACAAAAACGAATGCTTGTATTGATCACAGACTCGTGAAAAAGTGTAGTTTGTATCTAAATTGAGCATTTTTTTCTTAAATATTCAGACAATCTTAATTTTCCTAAGCAACGTCCGCTAATGTGTGCATTGTGTCACTATGGAAACTGCTGAACATTCCACCATAGACATACATGCAGAACACCTTTGACTGTAATCTCACTGCCAAGTATCAATAAAAACACTTAAAGTCAATCTGTTTAATGTCAGCGTATTGTGAAACATACCAGACAAAGCAATAGCATCGCCATGGAGATAAGACAGTGGCCTATTCTATGTCTGCCAGCCAGAAAAGTTACGAAATGTACCTTTTATTTCAACTGTACTTTCCACATTTTACGCACATTTTGGTTCAGAAATATTGGTATAAATTGAAAAATAAATAGATACTTAGATACTTACGTTATAAATCCTGAAGTAAATAATTATAAAATAATAATAATAATAATACAATAAAATAAAAATGTAAAAAAAAAAAATAATAATGAAGAAAACATAGCTACAAATTGTTGCATGTTGCTGGGTTTCTTCTGGTCAAAACACATTCCAAAGCCAAGACTATTCCTTATGGGTTGCACTGTGACTCTAGTTAAATGCACAATACATACGCTGTGGCTGTTTCTTAAAAGATCACGTAAATTGTTTCTTTTACTGCTAAACTGCGCCCTCCTAAACTGTTTCCTTCCACACTTAACAGGCCAGACTCTTCTGCTTGAATTGCCCTGTGTTTTTTATATAGTGTTTCTTGCTTCAGTCATTCCGTATGGGAAAAGGTCAACGCCATTTATTACTAACCCCCACTAATGGCCGTGAATGCAGAAGCCAGTCCACTTTATTACAGGAAGTAACGTCTCATTTCACATCATAAATCTTCTAAGGCATCTCCACTTTTTTTGCTTCTTGTTCTTTTCTTTTTTTTTTCTTACATATGCCTCTCACATGCACACAAGGTCATTCCCAAATATCAGGATACTATGCACAATTGACTGTATGAGATTCCCCCATATATCAAACAGGAGACAGTAGCCTGAAGACTTCATCGCCATGGAGACATATAGATTTGCCAATATTTATAGCCCGGCGTATTTTAGAGGAGAGCGCCCCACCTTGACCTTACACCCGCATTTGCACTTAGTCAATCATATATTAATAAGCATATATGAGGGAAAGTATTTTAGCCATAAATATTTTAGATTTGAGTGGACTGGAAATGTTACGACTATAAATTTGATACATATATTAGATGTAGAAGTACTTATTGGCTATGTCTACAATTATAATATTGAAATTCAGCCTTTGAGTGATTACATTGATTTAATTTATTAATCTAGGCCTGTAGTTGACTGAAGAAATTCTTGGTTGACCAAAGACATGTCCTACTGCTCGAGTTTTTGACAAAAATGGGGCCGTGGCCAAAGCTCTTAATAGTATTCTGTATTTCTATGTATGTGACCCAAACTGGACTCACAATTGGACAAGATTACACCCACACGGAAGGTCATGCAAGAACTATGTGGAAAAAAAATTACTAGGAAACAATGTATTTATATAAAGACATTACATGTGCGAATCAAGACTTAAAAGTCCTATATTATGAAAAGTTCCCTCTTGTGAGCTTTAAGGCTCGTTAGAATGATGTTGCCTCATATATCTTTTTGACAAACTGAGTGTTGGTTCATTGAGTAATCCTTTATTATTAGTCTGTCTACATCTCCAGAGCTCAAAGTGCTCTGTTCCACCTTGTGATGTCATGAAGCAGCCGTTTCCAAGTTAAAAGCTACATGTTGCCGTTTGTTCAGTAGAGATTGGCAATTCCAGAGCTGAAAACACTGGAGCACTTCCTGTATTAACACATGACATCACAAGGAGTGTTTTACATACTTTGCGTGTTAAAAAAAACACAACTCCAGGTACAATATGTTTTTGATCAGGAAACAACATCCCTTTAAATCTGACTTTTTACATATCAATACCAAAAAAAAATACATCTTCAGCTAACTCACTCAGTAACTCCTCTTTTCTGCTATTGTCCCATAAAATCCTTATAATCGAAATAATTGATTCACTAAAATTTGGTTGACTCCATCAACCGATTGATGGACTAAACGAAGACCTATAGCCTTACAATCTATATATCTGTCTATCTTAGCCAACTGTTGTTTATTATGGCTGGACATGCAATGGTACCGTTCCAGTTGGGCTGATCACAATGCTTCCAGGAAGTCGATAAAAACAATGTATACACCGAAAATCTATTTCCATGGTGGCATAAGTTGGAAAGGCATCTGGCATCTAAATCATTTATCGACTAATACAATTTTTGGTTGACTGCAACTCCACTGACCAATGAATAAACTAAACAAAGGCCTAGAATCCGACTATTTATAGACTGTATCTCTGTCTCTAAATCAACTTCTGTTCATTATGGTCGGTAATGCAATGGTACCAACTCCATTTGGCCTGATCTGACTACTTCCAGAAAATCGCTAAAGAAAGAAAAGAAAAAGAATTCTAAACTTTATTTTTGACAGACAATAACTTCCATAAATATTTATTGCTACCTGCAAATACTAGAACGGTTTGTACCTTTTCATAGGATTTCATGGTGTTATTTGAATCGCGTAAACGACTCTTACTCTGACAACGCTATCTGTGGACTGACATTTAGCTAAACCCACGGATCCAGTGATTGCTTATCCTAATTAGCACTACTGGGACATTACTGCATTGTATTTCTTAAACGTACGATTCATGTTAGAATAAGTGTACGAATGGCCTTTTCGATTAAAAACTCGCCATCTACTTTCCATTCGGGTTAAAATTAAGTTCTCAATTTTACGCCGTTAAAACTGGCCTTATCGCGGGGAGTGGTAATTAATGACACAAACTTTGAGAAGATATAAAAAGAAGTAGTTGAAAAGACAGCTGGACATTAGCAATTGCACTTTTTACATCTTATTATTTAGGAAACACGCAGAGAAAACTACTTGGCTTTAAACTTGTATGACTTCTGTGATGGAGTTATCTGAGGAGACTATGCATGGGGACATTTTAATTATAAAACCTATTTCACAGTATTTGCTTGTGTAAGCCATTTTCTTGTTGCTCGAGCCGGAGGTGGTAGAGGTCCAAATGTGGGTTAAATTAAAATACAATGCTTAAATATGCAAATCGGGCTGGGGGGCTAAGGGAAATAAGTCCACAGTTTGAGTGGGAAGTTTATATAGGCTACATGTTGGAAGGGCATCTGGTGTATAAAAAAAGACTTAAAATCAAAATGAGAAGATAGAAAAGTAAGTTAATATATGGGGGACTAAATCCACATATTGTTATTCATTAGCTTATGTACTGGCACTTTTTGGAGGGGCATCTGGCATGAAAAAAGCAGCAGTCCAAAATGTGGGGGAAAAAAAACCTGTAAAATAAAATAATGAATTAAATAATTAATTATTAAATAATTTAAAAATGGCATATTTCATATATCTCAATTGAGAAAATAATCCATGTATCATTTGTTAATTTGTTTTTCAAAATAAAATCAGTATTGAAAATGAAAAATTGATTATTTGTTTTTTATTTTTTATTTTTTTTATTTTGTGTATAAATGAATAATGCAAAAAACAGATAACGTTTTCCATTTCCTGAACCAAACTCCTGGTCCTAATATCCAATGTGGAGCATGTGTTTGTGTACAGAGGGTCATTAGCGGACCGCCGACTGCCAGGACCAGGACTAAACCAAGTCTAAATCAGGACTGAACTAAGACTGAACCAGGACTCCTCACCCCGGTCACCACCTGGACTAAACAATTTGCTGCAGGAGTCCTGGTCCTGTCCTGGATTAAACTTGGTTCAGTCCTGGCTCAGTCCTGGTTTAGACCTAGTTTACAGCTGTTTTAGACCTGGTTGAGTCTTGGTTTAGTCCTGGTTTAGTCTTGGTCCAGTCCTGGCGGTCAGCTCGGCGGTCCGCTAATGACCTTCTGTACGCAGACGGTCCACACTGGATGTTAGGAGCAGGAGTTTGGTTTGAGAAACGGTTGTTCACTTTTTTTCCCATTATTCATTTAAACACAACAAAATCAAAAACTGGGAAAAAAAAAAGTTATCGTTATCTGTTTTTTTGGTCATTTCGGTTTTGGGGACAAATAAACATTCATCATTCATCACATCATTTTCTTATTTTCGGTTTTATATTGAAAAATGAATGAACAAATGATGCATGATTCATTTCATTTTTTACACCTCAATTCAAACCCCTCTTAACCTGAAAACTAGCGCTTGGTGACAGCACAAGGGGAAACAGAGCATTTTGAGCTTTGGAGATGTACACAGAATAATTATGCAGGGTTACTCAAACATCTGTGAATGAAACAAAACACACCCCCAGGTATGTTTTTGAGGAGGTAACAACATTATAATATGTCTAAAAGCTCACAAGAGTCAATTCTGCATAATACAGGACCTTTAATCTTCACAGCACAACTTTCTAATTGTGGCCAAAACCCATTAATTGTGTTTTTTCCCCCTCTGCATGTACCATATCTGTAATAATCTTCAATATTCAAATGTGTTTCACCATCTCTCCCTTAGGCTCTCGTCCTCCCAACATGCACTGCAGTCTCCCCGAACCCACTCTCCCTTGTAAAGACCACTGCCATGCTTTGCTGTAAAGATCATATGGCATAAACATTCGGCCCTTGCAACAGGCCGTGTCCATGTCTCGGGGGACGCAATTATCCCGCCCTAACATCTCCGAGCTTTTGTCAGGCCCCTGTGATGCAACCCCATATTTGAAGTTGGAGAAACTGAGCCCGAATCAGAGCAGACAGAGAGCGTCGAAGCGTCGTAGAAGGCGGGCGGGAGGGGTGGTTGCTAGGTTTTATCGCGCTCTTTAGCCCCGGGATGTTTTGGATGCACCAGATGTTCCAGCTCATGTCTCCACGCCGACTTGTCACCGCGTTGAGTGAGCCGGCGAGTGCGCTGGGCTGTCAGGAAACTTAAAGGAGGGATACAGAAAAGAAAAAAGGGGTCTCGGAGGTGTAGCTAACCAGGCGGAAGGATGGGGTAAGAGAGGAGAGGGGAGAGAAGGCAGCCCCCGTAGAGGTGCACCGCTGAGGGCAAATGTACCAGGGCGGGTGGGGTCTTAATGCAGGGATCACCAGCAGATGTGGTACTATCAGAGAAAACAGTAGGGGTGAGTGTATGACTAACATGCGTGCAATCTGGCAGTGTCTTCAATGTGCTTTTATACACAGATGAAATACATGTATTTTTGGGGGCTTTTTTTTCTTTTCTTTTCTTTTTTTCAATCCTACAGACATGTACTAAAATTACCCCAAAAATGTACTAAATGTGAATAGATATTTGTTAAATAAATAAACCGGAATGATAAAGATGCAAATTTGAGAACAATATATCCGATATCCAAATTGTCCAAAACTATCAACTTTAGGATATTTTGTCCCTCTACACAGGTTTTGGCAATTCGTCCATTGTTCTTGTCCATGTTTGGAAGTCTACTAAAATTTCGAACAATAGACTTGATAGGCATGGTTACCCCAAACTATATGTCATTTTTAACATGAAAACATAGTACCTTCTTTTATATTCCTTATAAAATTGGTGTTATATCTGTGTAATCCCTCAGTGGTCCAGATAGGTTCCATAGTGGTGAATGGCCTACACTAGTCTATGTGCTCTTATGGTACGTTCAGACCGCAGCGTCAGGGCGTCCAGTTTACATGCAAAGTCTATGTGGATGCACAACTAGGGCCCTGGCTCCACTGCACGTGTATTTCGCCCTACGCAAGTGTAAAAACTGCAACTTTTTGACGCGTAATTTTTAGTATGCACAGAAAGTGAATGAGGGTGGCTCCACTGCAGGCTTGGTGTCTGGAGCGGCTGGTGCTCCATGGGCCAGAGGTCCCTGGGCCGGGGCTCCGTGGCCGGGGCTATGCTGATGTGTTTTAGGTAATAGATATACTAAAGTGGCCATACCGCCTCGTCAAAGCCTGAACCCGTCAGATTTCAGAAGCTAAGCAGGGCCGGGCCTGGTTAGTACTTGGATGGGAGACCACAAGGAATTCCAGGTGCCACAGTGGGGCGCCAGTTGCAAAACCTGTCGTTGTGTCCTTAGGCAAGGCACATCACCCACATTGCCTAGTATGAAAGTGGTGTGTGCGTGAGTGTTTGTGGTGGTCGGAGGGGCCGATGGCGCAGATTGGCAGCCTCGCTTCCGTCAGTCTGCCCCAGGGCAGCTGTAGCTACAATAGTAGCTTACCACCACCGGGTATGGAGTGAATGAATAATGCTCTGTAAAGCGTCTTTGAGTGTCCAGAAAAGCGCTATATAAAACTGATGCATTATTATTATTATAAAGTCACTCTCTTGACTCAGAAAACACAGCAGTCGCAGACCACAGCTGATGCCCTGGACGTGTGTCAAGTATTTTTCTCCCGTTTTGCATAGCATCCAAGATGTTGTCAGGGGCGTCGAAATTCAAATGCAAAGCCGTCCAAATAGAGGCGTCCAGGGTGTTTTTGGACTCTGCAGTGTGAACGTACCA
Source organism: Odontamblyopus lacepedii (assembly GCA_034769755.1). Taxonomy (NCBI): domain Eukaryota; kingdom Metazoa; phylum Chordata; class Actinopteri; order Gobiiformes; family Gobiidae; genus Odontamblyopus; species Odontamblyopus lacepedii. Next base: position 11,364,132 of record CM068366.1, read on the forward strand.
TTATACTTGTTCTGATACAGCTCAAGGTCATTATAAAACTACTCAGGTCAGGTTCATTCCTGTCCTGTGAATGTGACATTACAGTATCAATACATGCTTAAATGAGTATCTAGTTCTGATACTAGTTTTAGTATTGATTAATGTCTGATTTCCAAGATTTTTGACAACCCTAGGCTCAATGAATACACCTCCCATTGCAGCCTCTCTCCATCAGACATGAATTCCACTTTTGCCTCTCTGATTTTCTCTTTCATAGTTCTAACCTCAACATATATTTTCAAGACAATAGCATCTCCATGGTGACACAGCGCACCTCTGTTGGGCAGTAAAATGTACAATATTTCCTGATTAAGCTACGTGTCAGGTGTCATGTTACATATTTTATTAAAGAACTGCCCATTAGCTGACAATAATAGCTGTGAAAATGGCCACGGTACAATACAGTAAAAAAAATGCAATTAAGCTGAAGTGTGCTTTTGAATGCAATATCATTTCCCCTGTAGATTTAATTGCAATGTTTTATAGACCTTTAATATTTCAATGCACAAATTGTAGGGATACATTCGAATCATAATATACAACCAGTGTGAAAGTTTTTTTTTTTTTTTTTCTTCATATATTTGAGCTAAATTTGTCTTGCTGCAGTCAGATATATTGTTTTAGCAGCTCTAGAGGTCAAAATAAGTCTGCTGTGTGCGGTCTACATCAAATTCGAAAGTGCTTTATTGTCTGATAATGAGGAAATGCTCATTAGCTTGCTAGTTCTTTAAGTTGTTGTGAAACAGTGAAACACACTTGCAAACTCATCACAGTGAATAATTAGGATGCTCTGAATGCATAAGGTAAGTGAGGATGTTTTTAAGACAGTAAAAATTAGGTACGGGTTTGAGAATGCAGGAATGTCCCTTGGTAACTTTATTTGCAAACATTTTTTTCTGCTAGATGTGTTGCTACAATTCCAAAAACTGCAAAACACCCCTTTTGAATCATTGATAACTCCTGTTCTTCACTGTTTCGAACTTCACAGCGGTACAACTTTGTAAACTACTTCATAACCAATACCACAACACTGTCCGGAACAGCATGCCGGCGCTATATATTTTCTAAGGCATTCGTAGGTTTTCTGGATGGCTTGACTCCACGCCGAGAGGATATGAGACCTAAATGTATGTGGAGAAAACCCTAAGACAGTCCACAATAGAGAGGAAGCTTTGAAAGAGATCAAGTGCACTGGTCATTTGATGGATGAGTTGGGTCAGGGCTGCCTCCACTGGCTGCTGGCTCAAAGTGGTTTGGGAAGCTAATTTAGCGCTATTATTACTGCTGTAGCTCCATTCCCACCTGCGCTTCCCACTTGGCTATACCCATAAGGGAAACGTATGGAGTCTCCGGGGAGATGCGATGCGATGGTTTTCATGGTTTAACTGGCAGTTTTTTTTTTCCCAGAAAGAAGCAGCAAGCTAGAGTAACACAATCCATTAGCAGAACAGCTGTGGCTACAGTACATGCTTCTGCAGCCACTTATATAATATATTCAGATGGTTTGAAAAGAGAGATATATTTTTGTAGCATTCAGTAGCAAATATTGAGGCATCCAGAAACAAGATCAGCCAAACAAATGGTAAATGGTCATATTTTTACATTGAGCTTTTCCACCTTCAAGGCCCTCAAAGCTCTTTACATTAAGGAACCATTCACCCATTCACACTCCGATCTACGCAGAGTCTAGGGGAGAGACGGGTTAAATGTCTTGCCCAAGGACACAACGACAGCATTCATATGTGGGAGCTGGAAACGCACCGCCCTCTGACCTCTCTACAGATTAAGTTTATGAGCAGGATTTGAACCTTCGACCTTCAGATCAGTGGACAAAAGCTCAACCAACTGGGCTACTGTCGCCCAACTGGTCCAACCTGAGTTTGTGTAGAGGAGGATTCACTACTAACCACGCTGCCTCTTCAGGACTTTGTGTCAGTGACTGTAGCTAACTCTGCAAAACTAGTGGTGATAGACGATCTCAGGCTGTGGAAAAGTCTGTATTATTATATAAAATATGAATCAAAAGCAAATTACTAAAGACTGATACATACTTTTCCGCAGCCTGAAATCGTTTATCTTCACTGGTTTTGTGGAGTTTTGCTAAAGCTGAGCGGAAATGACGTCATATAATTGCCGCAGAAATAACGAATAATTTTTGAAAAGTACTTGCACAAATGAAAACTGTCAGAGCACAAAACAGCACAAATGAAATACAAACGTGTTCTATGATTTTCTGCCTGTTTTGAGGCTGTTTAACATTTTGACGTCATCGGCTGAAAATAAAACTCTTAATATCTTAAGAACCAGAATCGCACAAAGGAAACTTTTTGCAGCACAAAACAGCACAAACAATTCACAAACAATTGGAATAGTTTTTGTATAGGTTTGCGTTTGATTAGGGGCCAACTTCACGCAGGTGTAGGATTATAGTATAAAATGCTTTATTTGTAATGCAAGATCACAATGTTTAATGCCATACGGAACAATACAGGCAAACATATTTCCACATAGAGACAAGCAGGTGGTAGCCATAGTTACATAATGCACCTTTAACATTAGTAGTCAGTAAAACACTCACTTCTCCAGCCTGAACGGTCACGCAGACTCGGCTGATCTGTGACATACAGGTATGTGTCTGTCCTGGCTGAAAGTTGGACTTGAGTGATGTTGAAGACGGTGAAATCTGACAGGGCTGGAGAGAGGGCTCCATCAGGAATCTACAGCTATTGACTCAGTTACTACAGGGCCCAGACTCCCAGTGTCACCAGTGATGGGTTTAGACACGGGGAGACTCCGACCATCTACCTAAGAGGTCAGTAAGGTATGTACTGTTTAACCACTGATTTGCATGGATGTCAATGCTGTACAAATGAAGTCCTAAATAGAAACCCTTTTCCCCCATAGAGTATATTAGAAAACACACTATAGGTGAACAGAATGGACACCGCATGCTGGCTTCTCTCAAACATAAAGCACTCTGTTCCACCTTGTGATGTCATGTCGTGATACAGCAAGTGCTCTACTGCCTTTGTAAACTCCATACACCTTCACTAGAATCATTTTAATCATCTCAGCCCTGAAACTGCCGATCTCTGCCAAACAAAAGATAAAACGTAGCTGTTAACGTGACATCACAAGGTGGAATAGAACATTTTGAGCTTTGGAGATGTTAGACTAATAATAAATGATTACTCAAACGTGTGTGAATGAAACAAAACACAATTCCAGGTATGTTTTTGAGGAGATAACAACGTTCTAAGCTCCTTCCCCATCAATTTTGCCATCACAGTAAAACTAATAACAACTAGCATAGTAATTGTACAGTTTCTGATTCCTGGACATAAAACTCTTATTATTGGATGCAGTACACAGTGGACTTTTCGGTATTTTCTGATTCTCAGAACTACTTTTTTCTTTTTCATATTTCTAGCTGAAGTCGTGGGCATTCATCGCAAGTGGGTGAAGGAATGAATAAGGTTGCCTCCATCGCGAGTTCATGAACGCCACATCGCTGAAAGGGCTCATGGCGGCTTTATTAAAACTGTGGCAAAAGTTCACAGTTTTCGCAATCATCATCAATGCCAGACAGTCCACGCATTATACCAGATGTAAACAACGTTATGTAAGTATATTGAACAGCAAAATTACTTTCCACAAGCTGGATTGATTCGTTTGTATAGAGCCCCGCGAAGGAAGAAGAAGTTTGGAAAAGCAAATTTAATGGAAGGGCCAGAAGGGAAACACCTGCGCATACTTTTTATTTATTTATTTATTTTATCGACAACGCGCTTTGAGCATAAGTTGGCCTCTTTGAAGTGTACGTACGCGCCTCTGCGGAAGATTCATGAGACGATCAGTTCATTTTGCACCCAGCCAGAGCATGCGCTGGTAGAACACAAACAAAAACACACATCTTTTCCTGTTTAGAAGATCAAAAGTATTAGAATGGGACTGTAATGGTCTTGTTTGGGGAGTCATGGCACTTAGGAACAAAAGAAAACAGTACTGATGTGGTAAAAATACACAAAATTGCAGTAAACAGAAGACAAGTTGAATCAAAAGTCTAAACTTGAGATGTTGGACCTGCCTTGTTACATCAACGGTAGCTCACGGATTTGAGCTAAAAAAAAAGTAAAAAAAAAAAAAACACTGATAGGTACTACTCCTCCTTGATAAAATGCTGAAGCTAATTAGGTGACACTGTGCCCACTGACCAGAGGGTTTGTGGTTCGATCAAAGCCCACTGCAATGAGTCTGTACTTCCATTGTATCCTCAGGCAAGACATTTTTCCCTTTTTTGGTGATGTAACATAGGTGGTTAAACTGTATAAATGTACCTATTACTGATATTCTGCTTGTGGGTCCATTTTAATTGGGCTTTTAAAAATACATAGGGTACTCTGTAACCCTCTGGTCTCTGGGGAGCTGATTTGCTTGTGTATGAATGTGGCATTAAAGTTATCTATCTTGGGTTTATTCAGTTAGAGGTTTTTGTAAAATACAGTGAAAAACATGCATTCTAGGTTTGCCTGTCCACAGAACTGACCTGTAACTCAGCAAATGGAGTCATTTTCTTGTGAACCATATTGTGGAGTATTCCAGGTGAAGCACAACATCTCCATGGGGCAGGTGGCTCATACTACTTTACTTTCTGATCTACCGTAAAATACTTATTATTTATTTGTTTCAATCACTTAACAGACCAGGCTTTTATTTGAGACCAGGCGACAATTTGGGACCGGTGATTAATTCCTTCCTGACAAAAATCTTGCTCAGCAAAACTGGGAAAATATGGTACTCTAAATTCTTTTAACCAGTATGACTAGAATTTAGGCGACTTTCTATATAGACGTAGGCGGGTTAATTTGAAATGTTACACCAAAATATCTACGGAGTGGGAGTTTCCTCACATTCGAAAGTGTTTATGTAAATTAGAGAGCTGTTTCATGAGGTTTAAAGTTTTATTTCTGTAGAGACAAGGCGAGCATCAGTCCTGCGTCCTATTGTTGCACGACTTCTGTCTTCCAGCACGTACATTAGACTTGCCGTTTATTTGGAACTGGTGGTTATTTATTAAAATGCCCCTGCGTTTTAAGGGGACCTGGCGGTTAATTGGAACCCGACTCTTATTTGGTATTTTACGCTATGTTATAACTTTGTTTCCTTACCAAAAACAGACCTGGAGTTGTGTTTCGTTTCATTCACACATGTTTTAACACACAAACCCTGCCTATTTAGGATGTGTACTTCACTCAAACTACAGGAAGTGCTCCACTGTGTTTTCAAACCCCACACACCTTCAACAGAATCATTTGAGTGATTTCAACCCTGGAAATTGGCCATCTCTACAGAATAAAAGGTAGCTGTTAACTTGGAAAGTGCCACTACATGACCTCACAAAGTGGAACAGAGCATTTTGAGCACTGTAGATGTAGACAGACTAATAATAAAGGATTACTCAAACATGTGAATGAAACAAAACACAATCCTGGTATGTTTTTTATAAGGTAACAGCATTATAACATGGCTTAAAACTCACATTTTGTCTCCTCTAGGACCTTTAAATAACTCCTCATTCAAGACATGAATCTGAACCGACCACTTAACATTTTATTACCAGTTCAGCAATAAATCAGTGCACCAAAATCAATGCACCTTACACAAAATTGTTTACGCCATAATTTACGGTTCATGTATATTTAAGTATGTCAGACGGGCTCTTTCACCGCGTATTATAATTCTCATTCTGACCACAATCTTGATGGCCAATGACAGCGCCCTCTTGAGTAATTGCACGGGGCCGCTCTACATTAATACCGGGCTTGTCTTTACCATCCTCCCCTCAACCTCCAGGTCTGAGCCAGAGACAGTCAACACAGGAGCCTATTAACATGGCCGTGATAAATGAGGGCAGATGATCCCCATACTGTAAATCATTCTTAAAAGTTGACGCGCAGGACGAAGTGTAATTACAAGATCACAAATGACCCTGACAGAATAGTCACAGGAGTGGAGCGGAGATGCGCTTTAATGTTGATTTATTAGGCGGCATTATGGGTAAGGACAATAGCTGCAGATTTCAGCTGTGTTTGAGAAATTTGGGTGTTGCTATGATACGGTGAGCCATATTTAAGGTGTAGGTTAAGAAAAGGGCATGTGTAAAAGCTAAGGCCGCGAATCACAGGGTCCCACATGATTCGATATGATACACGATACATGGCTCATGGTTCGATATTATCATGATATGGCGATACATCCAATAATTGATTTATAGCACATGATATATCTTTGCTTTTTTTTTTTAAATTAATACATTTTAGCAGCAATATTTCTTTGTTAAATGGGACCTATGCATTTTATGTGTATTACATAACTTTCCACTAAATAAGCAACAAAACTGTAGTGTGATGACCAAAAAATGCTAAAAGTTACAAAAAAATATATAAATATACTCTTTGCGATATATCAATACAGCAGCCCATGATAACAATACTGTATCACCAAATTTAATATCATGATATATCGATATTTCAATATTTTTGCACAACCTTAGTTAAAGCCTCAGCATTATTTATTTTATTTTTTTTGCCTAAAATTAAAGTTTGTTTTTCTCCCATTTGGTGTGTTCATTGCACCAAAAACTATGAAAAACAAGGGAAAACATGGGTCCTTACTGTGAGTGGGCTTGCATCTCCACAAACCTGACTCTTACTGGGATTTGAGGAGGGCTTCTTCATGTTTCTTTCCATAGAAATCTTGTTCCTTTGGCTATATTTTCTGCAGTATGTCCTTGGAGAATATTCTGTGTCTGTGTTTCTATGTTTTTAACTATTTCTATGGAATTAATGCAGGTCATGTGCAGCTCCAGAAAGTTACATACTGTGGTTTTAAGTGAATTGGTGATTGTAGTGGTGATTAGCTTCATAACCGTTTATTTTCCTTCTTTAACGCTTCATCCATTCTTCAGGCCTCCAGTGGTATAGAGTTACTGGGTGGACAAAAGGAGGGCATCTGGCTGAGAAGAATGCCAAATCTTCTTTTCAGCCAAATGCCTTTTTTTCCCAACCAGTAACTCTGCTCAAGGCCTCTGAGCTGTCCTGCTAAAAGATACAATAAAAAACAAAAATCTGCCAATCTCCCAGCTGGTCAGAAAATGACTTTGCTCTCCTCTTCAAAATGTGTCTGAAATCTGTAACTCTCGAGCCCATGGGTTTCATTGGATAACAAGCATTTGGGCCACTAACACTGGGCAGTAAATTGGAGTGAATGAGATGCTTCCACTGTGTATTAGCCCAAATCATGGGTTTGGATGGCCATTTATTCAGAACCTATCTTTATTCCAAATGTGGACAGGCCTTACTTGGCAAACCAAAACTAGAATCACCATCCGCAGCTTGGATCAGATTTTGTGTTGGGAATCTCCCCTAGATAAAGCTTGAGGAGACCCTACACCCTGCACCACGTTTTTTGACGCCTCCAACCTCCATCTCTGATCAATTCAACATTTTCAGTGTTCAAGAGATGGACAGAGCAGCCAAAAATTGTACTGTAAGGTAAAGGTAATGCTACTTCAAAGTCATTGTCCAAGATATTACCCAAGTAAGAGTAAAAAAAACAAATATTTGGAGAGTAACTATCAGGACGTAACATCTGATTTATAGTTTAAAATGAAAGATGCATTGTGTAGCTTGGAGATGGAGGGTCTGTTACTTGCTTGTTTCCATGGAGATGTGCCTAGGATGTTGCACAGTATAAACGTTTGAATCTCCACGGCGACTTGCAAGCCACATTAAAGGTTAGATTTGCGGAAAGGCGACCCCACTCACAGTAAAAATTGATGTTTTTTAAAACACTTTTGAGCAATAAATAACATCTGTAGTTGAATAAATGGAAGACAGATTAGTTTAATGCCATAGTGTGGACAATTTAAACCAAAGTATTAGCATCTCCAGGGAGAAAAACACTCCAGAAAATTTACACAATACAACTTTAACGTCATTGGAAGGGCAAAATGTTAAACAATGCACAAAATCTGGTATTTTAAGAGAATATTCCAATGAGAAAAACTAAATCAAAGCAAGAAACACTTTTGTCACTTGTAGACTTACTCACAGTGTGAAGAGTAACCAAAACTTTTACACAAGTAAGAGTACACTGTCAGATATATTACACAAGTAGAAGTAAAAGCATACTGCTAGGTAACTACTCAAGTAAATATATCTGTGTACTACCCACTTCTGATCCATCTTCTGTATTTTCTTCCAGCCTGTAGCTGAACCAAGATTCTCAATTAAAATCCCAAATTAGCTGCATTAAGTCAAATACTGTGGGAAATTCACAAAGCCTTATAGTCAATTTTAAACTTTTACCTTTTCATGATTGCGCACTAATCGATTGCCACCAGAGTAAACCTTTCGCAAAATAAGGCCAAGAAATTCCCCCTGTTAAATTACTTCATTATAACTGATAGGATTTGGCAAATTAGATTACAGAATCGCTTGTGTCCTATTTTATGGAAGGAAAAAGGAGATATTTATTTTGAATCAGGCCAGACATTGGAGTGTCTCTGTTTTAAAATAGAGAATTGCGTTTCTCACAGGAATCAGCGGTGAACTAGGGCACAGTGGGAGTCACAAGTGTCCTGAACTACATATTAAGTGGTTTCTAAAGGTGCAATCAGGCCTCCATAAGGAATACAACGCAAAGGAGAGGGCCCGTTCCCAATGGGCCCCAATGATGACTATATTAGCAGACAATGTTCTCTTCTGAATTACAACATTAGAAGGGTCGTATGTGGGTATATACCCTGCAAAAACTCCAATCCAGGCAAGGTAAGATGACTCGAATTAAAAAAGAAAAACAGAAATCTTTGCACTTTAAATCAGAAACAAGATCGAATGCTGCTTGAATTAAGATGAACACTTATTCCATTGGTAGATCATTTTACTTGTCAAGTGTGGGGGTGTGTTTTTTTTTAAGATAAAAGGAGCTGTTAACTTGAAAACTACTGCTTCATGACATCACAAGATAGAACAGAGGATTTTGAGAAAAAAAGTAATTTCTTCTAACACAAAGGATTGTTCAAAAAAGTGCACTGCATAACTTTTGTGGGTGGGAGTTGCAATTACAGAGGTTGTTATTGCAAAAAATGATGAATCTGTACTGTGAGCAGACTTGCCTCTTCACAAATCTGACCTGTAACTGGACCTGGTGGGATTCCTGCGTTCAGTATTTAAGGCTAATCCATAACATCACCATGGAGACGAGAAATTGTGTAATAGTATAAGCATCAAAGCAAAGTGGTCATCCAAAATTCACTTTCTGCAACCCCAAAATCACCTAAACCGAAACATGCGTTATCGTGACACGACACAGAACTGCAATTTAATCTGAAAATAGAGCGTTTGAATACTCCAGATACTAACCGACATGTTCTATGACGTTATTACAATAAGGCTAAAGAAATCATTGAAGAGGCCAGACAGACCTCTAGCTTCAAAAGATATTAAATGGAAAAGGTCTGATAGAATTGAGGTCTTGTGATATGTATTCAGTGCATATGAATTCCAATAACCAGCTGGTCAGCACTGGAGAGTTATAAGAATGGAGGAGACCTGTCAGGCCATTCTTATTCAGCTTGAGAATAAACCATTTATCAAAGTATTGAACCTAAGAGTTGAGTGACAGGTGAGTGTACGGCTCAGGAGGAAGCCAAACAAATCATGTCTAGACTTCAATTCTATTTAAGTGTATTTGACAAGAATGACATCACATAGAGGCAAATTTCTCCAAGAGACCCTTATAAGTTGAACCTTCTTGCATTGTCAGAAAGGGGAATTGAACCATCATCTTCCACGTTAGGTAGTGACAATCTTTAATCAATTGGCAGCACAAACTTAGATTTAGGTGTTTTCGACAAGAAAGCTCCAAATTAACCTAAAGGAAACCAAAAAAAAAAAAAAAAAAGACTAGGAACGTTAGATAATGCTGTTAAAACACCACATACACAGATAGTAGTATGGATTTTTTAGTTCCACTTTAAATACTATCGCGGACAGTTTTTCCGCATTCAAAAAGGACCCAAAGCTCTGTAACCTCATGAATTATTTAGGCGCATCAACATCTTGGCAAAAGGCGTATTTTTGAGACTCCTGGATAAACAATAAGGTTATCTTCCAAGTGCAAATCATTTCTATCTCCTCGCTGTATCCCTTCATACTTTTATAAGTGTTTCAGCATTAGCGGCATTGCATTTCAATCAGATACATCATTTTGACCTCTGACTCGGGAGCGTTTCAAACTATAAGGGTGGGAGTAAGTAGATTCTTTGCTCCAAGACCAGGGGCGAACCGAAGGACATCAAAGTGGCTTCAGAGACGCAGTTCTTTCAAGTGCAGAAAGCCCACAGCGTCCACACAGCACAGTTTAAAAGGGAGCTCTCTGTCAACAAACGTGGGCTGCTACTGCTATACGGGTCCAAGGCAGTTTTACTTGGACAAATGTGCTCCAGTAAATATAAAGAATATACAAATGTGCACAGGGAGAGCAGGTTTTGCATTATCTAACCTTTCAACTAGAAGTACCTGTGTTGTTACAATACTATGGCAAAGCTTGCGTCAGATACCAGGAGAAAAGGTGATCTGTTAGTGATACTTTGCTGCTGATGTCAACACTTTAATCTGACAATTTGACCAGAAAGAAATGACTTCACCGGAGCAACAACAGGGGAGATGATTTGTGCAGTTAAATAAAGCTCTCTCAAATAGCATCACAGTCACGAGCTAGCATCAGCCTACAGTTAGTCACTCTCACCTTTTGTTGAAAATGAAACACCTAAACAGGACCACGAACGCCTGTATCGATCACCTGAAACATGTCGATTGAATCCATGTTGTTTTTCTTGAGTTTTCAGACTAAAAACTGTGACGTCACTGCGAAGTACGTTCAAGGTCATTCTAAAACTATTCAGGAAGTACTGGACTTTTGCTTTAAATTATTTTGTATTTTTCCCAGTAGTAATTCTTACTGCAGTATCTACTTCTGATAGTAGCTTTTGTATTGGTGAGTATTTCTTATCTTTTTTTACACCACTGGGAAGTTGGCCATGAAAAACAAAACCCTTTACAGCTTAGTAACTAATCACCAAAGGATAAATCGTCTACCTTTGGATATGTTTTGGTTGCTTTTAAAGAAATAATTTCCCTTAGGCCCAATAAATATACCTTGTGTGAAAAGGATAACAAAAAAAAAGAAATCACAACCATTGTTAACAAAGCCAGCCTTGCTATAGTCAGTGATCAAATAAACAACTGCAGGCATCCGTTTGAATCTATATGTTGTTGATTTTACTTTGTCAACCTTGAGACAACATCAGGCATTTCAACCACAAAGACTGGCAAAGAAACTGTCAGCAGAGTGTGAGAAATGCATAAACTTCTTAAACTAATGTTCAAGTTCAAGTCAAGAAAAAACATAAAGATGAACCTTACTTGCCCTATCTCAAAGACAAGTGCGACTCCAGGAACTGAAGAAAAGTGATTCACAAATAGCTCTATATGTGTGGCCAAAGCCTGAGCTCATCAGATCTTGGAAGTGAAGCAGGGTCGGGCCTGGTTAGGACTTGGATGGGAAACCGTTGGGAATACCAGACGCCACAGTGGAACTCTAGTGGAAAAAACTAATGTTGTGTCCGTAAGGCACTTCACCCACATTTCCACCACATTTGGCGCAGATTGGCAGCCTCGTGAGTGTGGAGTGAATGAACAATGCACAAAATTTTAAGTGATCTGGAAAAGCGCTAGACTAATGCATTATTATTATTATCCTGATAACGTTTCTCTCATAAACATCAGTACATTTCTCTGAAAAATCAGCAGGGCACATGGAGTTGAGCCTTTGCCTATAGACAGGAAGATAGCCAGTTCAAAACATTACTCTTTTGGGTCTCTGCAAGAGGGCAGAGCACTGAATGTCTATGATAAATAAAAGAATAAACCAGTGGATAAAAATTTTAACATGTGCCAAATACTGATGCTGACGATATGTCAAACAACACATTGTAACGATGTCTTTGTTTTGTGCAAGACCGTATATTAGCCTTAGGCAATGTTTACATCAGCCTTACTCATCCTGATGAAACCTATGTAGAAAACTTGCAGTGTTTCATGTTCTTTTGTTTTCTAGGCCTCGCACAGAACAGCCGTTTGACTTTGTTGACATCCACCGCGCTTCCCCGGCCCACCGCAACCCGCCGAAGCGCTAATGGTAGCACGCCTCTCTCCCCTTTGACTCTGGCCGAGGGGCGTGAGCCAATAAGAGTCTTTCGCTTGTCAACACGTCGATGGTCGCTGCCTGGAACGCTCGCTTCTAACTGTGTGACACGTGGGCTCTTTGATAAGTCCTTGAACAACCTGCAAACCTCCATTGAGTAAAAAGGATGTCAGTTGCCGTTGGCTGGATTTGTTTTTGTTTTTCATAACCGTAATGAGCGTAATGTTCTTGACAGTCTATTTCAGGGCGCTGCTGACGAATGCTTCCATAATGTTGTATTCTAAATGGTGTGTATGTCTTGGTTAGCTAATCTTCCATCAGCAAATGATTGGAATATTTAGTGTCGGGCTGTGTCTGCGTAAACGTTAATAAAATAGTATAGCTGGTTGCAATTGGGATGAATTTGCATAAGATGATCGTATTTCCATAATTATCCAATTGTGTTGTGGAGTGACTGGGAGTAAATGAGGCAGAGGTTTAAATATGCATGTCTGAAGTCATTGGAAATCACACGGAGTTGCAGAGGCCGTGTACTGCAATTAACGGGATGAAATATCTAGCTATAATGGCTAATATATACACAGATTTAAGACCCAAAATTGTGCTTGGATTACGTATTTATTTATTTGCATTTCAGTAGATTGTCACGGTAATGGTTGACGGTTTAATGCCCACTCACCGATGCATACTGTTTGTACTTGAGCAAGGCATTTCACCTGTCTTGGGCCGATGTTCTGTCGAAATGGGCTGCCTCGTCAAAATGAGCTCCCTGCAGCCTAAATCAACAGTGACATCTATCGATTCACACTCCGTCGAAATAAGATACTTACGCTATTCCATTTACACTTGTATAGATCCAATAAAGAGAACCTCCCCAGTGTTACTACAGGCTTCTTTGGATTAAGATGATTTGATGCTGTTTGCACATAGTGATCACACTTTATTCCTTAGTTATGTATTCCTTAGTTAAGTAAATTTCAAAATTTCATTTTCATTTATATGAATATGTGTAGTTTGTTTGGACAGTTATATTACGCTATCAAATTGGGCTCGGACTAAAGGTAGCATATATCGATCAATTTAGCCTTTGAATAATGCTCCCACTGTAGAATCATCATTATTCACTCATTTATATGAATATGTGTAGAGGTAGCTCATTTCGACAGGCCTATATCTTCCATCAAATACGGCTCTCACTGTATAAAAGAAAGAAATGACTGGAAACACATAATATTTAACGCTAATATCATAGGCTACAGTGTGAAATTCCTATTATAATATAGTGATATATTATTTATACAGCACCTTTTTAATCAAAGTTACAGCAATTTCTACCCATGGAAACAAAATAAAATGCAATGTAATGAAAACGATAACGATAAAATCAAATATTCAATCCAAGATATTCAATCATCTAACATAGTTATTCTGCTGTGAATCTAACATGCACATGTCGATGCTTACAGGCTTAACTGGTCAAAACACACAATAAAACCAATACACTTTTAAAATGTGACTTGTTACTCCACTTCTGTCTCGGGAGCTCAAATCGACGGCATGTGAGCTGTAACTGCACTTGGCAGTTGTGTGCATGCGTAGTAGCTTTAGGGAGCTCAAATCGAGGAGTAGTTCAAATCGACGAGTAGCTCAAATCGACAGGACACCGACAATTACATGCACACCAAAATCTGATTATAATCAGCTTTAACATTATTTAAAGGTGCACTGTGTAACTTGTCTTGGTTGCATCAATTGAATGTTATTATTTGCCTGGAATGTTCCACAGTATGACATTAAGCTTATCTATCTCCATGGAAACAAACATGTGATGCCAGTGAGCCAAGTTCCCGATCAAAGCTGAGGAGGTTTTTCAAGCATTTCAAAGTATTTTAGAGAAATAAAACCACCTGTAATTGAATAAATGTAAGATGGATAAGTTTAATGGCATACTGTGGAACTTTCCAAAGCAAAACTGCCATTTCTATGAAGGTAAGCAGGAGGAAGATCCTCCACCTGAAAGTTAGGCAGTGCACCTTTAAATGTCATACAAACCGCTAAATCTGATGTAAGTAATCAGAGAGACAATGATTAAAAAGAATTTTCAAATTTGTTGGTGTTTACATTTTATTTGAATAATCTTATAGCAAAAAAAAGATAATTATCTGATTATAAGTGCGCACGTAACTGTAGACACTGGAGAATTAATATCTGAGGTCCTGTAAACACAACTTGTAAATTTGATTAATAACTTATTTTGAACCTAAGTTGAGTAAAAATGTATAAATAGTTGTAAAATGCGTAATTTTCTTTTGTTTTGTTTCATATCCTACTGAGCAACTGGCTTGGTAAAAACAAAATAATATTAGAGCATTTTAGTTGGCAGTAAAACTTTCAGAAAAACTCCTGGTGATGCAATTCAAACCCACACTTTCCTGAATCACATCCAAATCATTTCTCACAAGATAAATATTCAGTTTTTCGTTGTATTTTGTATGTGTGGAAGGACAATATTAACAATTTTACAAATGCGGTGTTGTTCTGAATCAATATTGGAAAAGTACACTAAGCACAGCCAGTATTGATTCATATTATTTGGCTTCTGCGTTACTTGGTGTGGGCTGTATGTTTTTGGCTGTCGTTCAGAACTTTTTAATTTTCCGCAAGCCAAAATATGATTGTATCGCCGTAATTTTCCTATACTCATCTAAGTTATGATAGGAAACACTTTTTATGGCTCAGCATTCGTTTTGCATCGGTGAGCAAAATAGTGTGACAGTTCCCTTATCAACAAGAATAAGATTTAATTACTTTAGACTATAATTGCAATTAACTCCCAGGGTGATGCTTACGTTTAAATATTTTATAGTCTAGCTTGTCGACTCCTGAGAAATGTGGCGCTCCTCACTTTGACAGGCGTCACGGCGACCGTGTGCTAAATATAAAGGTGCACTGCGTCACTTTTTTTTTTTTTTTGGGGGGGGGATTCACCATATCTCAGAGGCTAAGCAAGGCCGGGACAGGTTAGTACTTGGATGGGAGACCGCTGGGAAAATCAGGTGCCACAGGGGGGCGCCAGTCGTAAAAAACTATCATTGTGTCCTTAGGCAAGACACTTCACCCATATTTCCCAGTGAAAGTGGTGTGTGCGTGGTGGTCGGAGGGGGCGATGTCGCAGCTGAGGAGTGAATGAACAATGAACTTGAAAGAGCTTTGGGTGTCTTGAAAGGCGCTGTATAAATGCTATGATTAATTCATTGTTTCCATGGAGATGTTGATGATTCGCTTGTAATATTCCACAGTAGGGCGTTAAACTTAGAAACAAAAGCAAATGACACCACTAGACCAAGATACGGGTCAGATCTGCGAAGAGGTGATCCCGCTTACAATAAGAGTGCATGTGTTTTTGTGTTAATGTAAGTATCCAGGCAGTATCTCCATGGAGACAATAAGCTCTTTAAATCTGAACCGCTGACTTATTTCAAATTGCAAATTAGAAGCTAAGTCAATTAAACTAAGAGTACATCTGTCGCTACCATCAATGTAATTTTCTACTATTTTTAATTACTAAAGATAATGCATTTAAACCACTGGCATGTTCAGATTTTTAAATAAGACTTATTTCAGCTACAGTATTTGTCGGTCTACGCATCATGATTGAATGCTTTGAGTCGCCAATTTAAAGATGTTCTATGTAACTTGTGTTTTTGTTCGTCACTTGAATGTTCCACAGTATGACATTAAACATCCTTTACATTTATTCAATTACAGGCGGTTTTACAGCTTAAACATACCTAGACAAGAGCTCCTCCAGCGGGGCAAAACACGCCCGTACTTTGAATTATTGTATATAGAATTCTAGAATCGGAATTCCACCAATCAGATTGCAGCAACAGAACTTAAAGACACTACAAAGCTTTAATGTGTCAAAGCTCAAAGAAGCAGAGAATGTGGGTTGTTCTCGCTTTCAGCAGCAGAACATTTGAGAAGAGAGTTCAGATCTTTCATGAAGACAAAGCTTCAAAGACTTCAAAGCTTTGAAGTGTCCACAGACGGACGGACGGACGGACAGACGGACGGACAGCGCCATACCATAATACGTCCCGTCTTACACAACGGGCGTATAAAAAGCAGGCATTCTGGCTGAGCGGGGTCACCTCTCCACAGATCTGACCTGTAACTTGGTTTGGTTTGGTCTCCGTGAAGACAAACACTCCAGACAAACCAAAAACATCTCCATGGAGACAAGCATTTGACAGATCCTCCACCAGAAAAGTAACACAATGCACTAGGGCTGGAACGATTTCCAAGTCTCATGATACGATACAGTATGAGTCTCACAGTACGATATTTATCGCGATATCGTGGGAAAGCTCACGATTGTACATAATAACAAGAATGACATTATAAAATGCTTTGACCAGTCATTTGGTACAATATTTTTTAGTCATTAGAGATGGAACAATATCCAAATCTCTTTGTCCGATATTTTCACCACATACTTCTCACGGGACGATATTTTTTGTCTAAAATTGTGAACTTTTTCCTCTAAAAATGCCTTCACAAGACTTAATCCAAAGAATGAAGATTTCAAAGTGCTTAGAACAGTTATTTCTTCATGTCGTCTGCACTGAAACAGAGCAAAGGATCATGGTCTATGTAGTTCCCTCTGTTTTTTTAAAGTAATTTCTGCATCATAACTCTTCATTTACTCAAAGTGACTTGTAATTCAATATATTATGATGGTCTACGATATTATTGTGACCTTTGACGATACGATGTCACCATATTTCGGTTACTGTTACATCCCGACAGTGCACCTTTAAAGGAAAATACAGAAATTCAAAATACACCAAGATGAATAGCCATATAAAAGGGAAATCTGGAAAACAGTCAAGCCACATAATCAAGTGTTTTTGTGAGTTATTTATTTCCATCGCGCTTAATTTCACAGGCAGCTAAATGTTCTCCATCAATTACAACAGACGCTCGGCAGCAGTAGCGGCCCATTAGTCATCGATCATGCTTTAAACGGGACGTGTATCCTGAAGTTTGAGTTCACGCGCAGCTAGTTTTAACTTCACTCCATTCAGAATGACCTCGAATGGCTTATCCAGTCAGTGTACAGGGTTTGCTTTTGTTCAAGTGTTTATAGTGAGCTAAAGGTCAGGCGTAATGTACCAGAAGAATTGAGTCCTTAAGCTAAAACGTAATAAGGGGTCTGTTGCGGTATAGAGCTGTTCATGAACCTTATAGGATTCATAATAGAAATGTCAGTCAGTACAAATGTGTTGAAAAGACTGCTGCAATTGAGCTGATTTGATCCGAATTTGAGCACAGTTTAAAGGGCCTGGATTACACTTTTCTGATTTACAGTGTGTTATAATGTTGTTTCCTCATCACAAACATACCTGGAGTTGTGTTTTGGTTCATTCACACATGTTTAACTCACATATCCTGCATATTGAGGCTGAGGTCCCACACTTTTTAAACGCCATACACCTTCGCTAGACACGTGGACGATTTTAGTCCTGGAAATCGTCACTCTCTACTGAACTAAAGGTAAAAAGGTTGCTGTTCACTTCAAAACTACCACTAGATGACATCACAAGATAGAATGGAGCATCTAAAGCTTGGTCCATGATCCAGGATTACTCAAGCATGCGTAAATGAAACAAAACGCAACTCCAGGTCTGTTTTTGATGAGGCAACAACATTATAACATGACTTAAAGCTCACAAGAGTCCATTTTATCTTGATTTAGAACAATAATTGCATGTAAAGTGTATGCAGACACTTTTATTGTATTTTATTTGAATTTAAGAATCTCACAGGGGACTCTGTTGTACACTGTGGGCAAGGCGGGTTAAGTGTCTTGCCCAAGGACACAAAGCCATTAATCTGTGGAAGCTGGAATCACACTGCCAGCCTGTTGGATAGTAGCCTGATGCACTTCGTGGAAACCGTCCCGCTCAACAGTAGGTGGGTACTTTTTAAATTGAATTTACCGCTGCTATTTGGTCACGTGCGTATACCGTATGCAGTCTGCTTTCGCAACTCGGGTTGGTTCTGGCCAACACACCGCTTTGCTGATTGGCCAGTGTGCCAACTACAACTTCCGGGGTTTTTGGGAACCGTATAGTGTACTACGATCCCTGACCTAGTTGCTGGAGAGAAGTTAAATTGAGCGGAGGCACTAGGTAGCACCAGCCTGGATAGTAGTACAGTGGATCTGACAGCGTTGCCAACAATAACATATGTAACTTATGTCGAGAGTAGGATTTGAACCGCCTACCTTTGAAACAGAGGCAAATGACTAAGCTATTGTTGCTCCAATTCGAATACTGAAATCTATCCCAAGTTGATGATGCACTGTGTAGTTACATTATTATTAACACAAACTCTAGCCATTCAAAACAGTGCCCCATATAGCAAAAGAGTTTATTAAAAGTAGGTCTGAGCCAGAGTCTCTCCTGCCTTCCTCCGCACTCCTCTTCAGGGATGTGCTTCCATTACAGTAATGGCGCCGACTTGACAACTTTCACTCAGTAGATTTTTGACTCCCAGACGGCGAAGTCATTTCTGCGGATGAAAGCTGTGCCTATAGTGTCTCCATGGTCCTTTCCTCTTTCCTCTTTCCTCACAGAGCAGTCCCCATCAAGGACGACCCTGATTTTCAAAGATCCTTGTGTAGATAAAAGCATGGTCATATTTAAATCCGCCAAAAAATAAAAATAAAAATGCTGTTTAGAATTCACTGCACATATGCTTGACTCTTTTAACTAAATTTCAATTAATTTTATGAACTTTTACTCCCACACTGGCATTTAGTTGTTTTGCCCTGAACAATGTTGACTCATATTATGAAAACACAATTTATCTGGCCTTCCTAATATTTACATGTGCATAATTCAAAGCATTTTTCGGAAGCACAAAAGTCCAGCTGCGTTATTTATTTATTTATTTCAATAAATTGCTAATTCAAAGCACTTTGTGTTTAGGTTTAGGCTTTGCTTATCATCATGTTGTCACTATGGCAACTTTTCGGTAACAGTAAATAGTATTTTCATTGATTTATTTTACATGTGACAGCTTGATACAAATGTAAAAACATCAAAATTAAAAATAGACGCAATAATATCACAAAGAATAACAGTATGGGGGCGTAGTTATGTAGCGGAACACCAGAAAGTAGTTTTACAAGCTGTTTCAAATGTGACTCCAAAGCACTTTTTTCTTCTGTTAAATAACTGTTTTGTTTAGTCGTCATGTCATCACTATGGCTAGACATTATGCTGATAATAATAGTGTTTTTATTTTTTATTTTTAGATTTGACAGCTTGATGCACTTGCAAAAAAAGCGATAATATAACATGACAAATAACAGTTTGGGTCACACATCGTGCAATCTATATTAAAAGTTTGGCAAATACTAGGCAGTTAGTGAAAGTGAATGTAATTAATCCATTCTTTTCGTTTAGTCTTGCAGTTTTGCGATTAAGTGTTGACACCTCTAAGGGGGCGTGGTTAAGTAGCAGTACGGCAAGAAATAGTTTTGCGGGTCAATCCTACCTACAGCGCCAAAAGCAGCACCTTGTTTCGACTTCAAACATCCATTATAGTGCGAGACAAAGCCCTAGATGAATCAACATCACCCGCTGTGTAGCATTAAAGGACATGTCTAGGTTTTTTCTTTTCATATTTTTCATTCAAAACCTGCACTAGTCGACCCCAGTGGATTGCCTCTGCCAGTTAGAGACGAGGAAGACTACAAAGGAACGGAGTCCGCAGGGAGGAGGAACCCTTCAGACTCTAGGGGTCACAAAGCAACGCCGTCTCAGACATGGAGTCCACGGGGGGTACACAAGCTGTTTTGATCCGGACAAAAATTTTCCACTGTCAACTACAAACAAAATACAAGGTTAAATACATATTACATTGCTGTATCAAAGGCAAACATGCAAAGGGAGCGGGGCCACACATGTCATCTTTTTATAGCTTACAACAAAAATGTTTTAAACCATATGGCGATTTGGTTTGGTAACATAATACGACAACGATTTTTTTTTCCCTAATCGGAGAAAAAACAGTCAGATATTTTGTACAAGCAGCTGTTGAGGTCAAAATATGCCCTCTGCATGCTGTCTCCGTCTAATTGTGAAGCGTGTTATTGTCCTATAATTAGGAAGGGAGTGGTTAGAATACTAGTTGTTGTTAGATTTGCAGCGACAGCGCAACTCCGTGAAACTTGTGAAAAGCTTATAAACTCATCGTGGTGGATAATTAGAATGTTTGAAATTAATGGAGGATAATTTGTGGTCCAAAGTTATTATTTTATTGTAAACTGTGTAAAATGAAGTAGTTTTGTTTTGCACATTTTAAGACAGTAACTTTTAAGACAGACTTTTGTGTGAGTTTGCAAATCATAGCGTTTTGTAAACTGATTAAACATTTATAAAGGTGCAGGAAGGAACTATTGTTTTGCATGGAGATTTCTACATCAAAACATTTGAATGTATTAATTTTACAAGGCCAAGTTAGAGGTCAGATCTGTGGAAAGCCGACTGCATGTTTTTAAGGTGTTTTTGAGCAAGCTATTTCTGTAATTCACTTAACGCAAGATAAGTATGGTTTAAAGCATACTGAGGAACATTTGAGGAAAGCAGAAACATCTCCACGGAGACGGTTAGGTGGTGGTTAGGTACCTGAAAACTGGTCATTATTGTTTTTCCTACAAATGACCAGAGAAAAAACAAAAAGGACTCAATTAAAATACATTATTCTACCTTATGTGACCCATTTTTAACCAACAAAAATGAATAGCTGCTGTAATTTCAGTGACAGTTTCCATCCTAATTCATGAATTTGACTTAAATTATGTTGTCCTCACGATTTCTTTACACAGTTTTTCGATAATTCAGTGCCTCTAACCTTCCTTCAATCTGAATGCAAATGCAAAACAGGCCGCATAACAATTTCAATGTGATTCGAGTCATTAAAATACACAAATAAACCACAGCCTTGTACGTCTCAAAACACAGAGGTAAGACCATTCACAATATTCACTTCAATACGCTAACTGCATTCTCTTACATCACCGCTCCTGAACGCCGTAGCAAGAGGCAGCCATCTGAAAATTAAATATGTCCGCGGTATCCAGGAAGTCTTTAACCATTTGACCTTTATCAAAAGTAATTTCCAATACAGCGGTTTATCGCCCTCCGTACGGGCCTGCCACATAATACACCAATGGCTAACGGACTTCCTTTAGTTGTTTCTCCAAAGTAAATTTACAACTGCCGAGCGTGACTACCTTGGACGGGCTCTGAACGTTTTCGTAGCTTCATTGGAGACATCAGTTGTCCTCATTTGACAGCAGTCGGTGCCAATCCAGAGGGGTAATTGGCCGTACATCTTCGCCAGTGAAAAGGTTAATTACTATGCTATTACGTGGGTGATTGAAAGCTATGATAAATAATAATAGGCTTTAGTCAAGATTTGTTTTTGGCAATATATGTCAAAAGTTTACATAGGGTTGTTTAGCTTCCTTGAGTTGGCAAAACGGATCGGCTGTCTCCACATGAGCATTGACGGCCATTGCATTGCTTTGTAATCTTACTCACCCTACATGCTACTTTTGATACTTATTTTGAATTTATTATTAGTATTTATATTGTTGCTCTTTGCTATTATAGTATATTGTGATGTGTGAGCTACTGTGTCCAAATGATTTCTTTTGTGGATCAATAAAATGTGTCTAAATCTAAATCTTAGTCCTTGGTTCTGGCAAAAGACAGAGAATTACTGGTAATTTGATTGTGAATAACCAAGTATTTCTGATTTTACTTGTTTTATAGAGCAGGCGATGTGGATGAATTGTCTGAAGTGCCAGTATCAGCTCAAATAAGGTTGGATACTTGATACCTTCTGGTTGTAGGTCACATGCTTAACCTACCTCATTGCTATCACCTCATAGACAGTATAGAGTCTAAATTATTGAGAATAACACGGTACGAGATTATCCAACTGTGAAAGGAGAAAGTAGGTACTTAAATCTATCCAACAAGTCCCCAGCTCTCAAAAACTTTGGTACAAGGCTTGTATTCATATGCATGTTTTTTTTGTTGTTTTTTTTTGTAAAATGCACATTAAAGAAGAGTTGTTTTACTTCTATGGTTTTGAAAATGCTATATTTGTTGAAAGCATTGAGTGTTTTGTGGGTCAGTGACTTGACACTGTCCAACTCAGTTAAAAAGGTTCAAATTTCTTAATCATTTACCACATTTCTGTAGTACCTCTGACCTCCATGGAACCTAATATTTTTTTTCCAGACATCATTAGTTATTCTGCATGTTTTTTGTACTAAAACTTTTAAAATGTCGTGGTGCAACCGTGCATCATATTGTGCAACTAATAATAGCAATAATTTTATGGCTGGAATTTTAATAACATACAAAGTTGACTTGGGTGAGTGGGATTCTTTAGGCATTTTTCTTCATTTTATGATATATTAGAGGGCAATATCTCAACTAGTGCTGCCACTAACGACTAATTTTCTAACGATTAATCTCTCGACTAATTTTTCGATTAGTCGACTAATCTAAACGACTAATTAAAAAAAAAAAAAAAGCGGTTCTAACACACACAAGTGGGTGTGTTAGATTTTCCCGGGAGGTTACCTTGTGTGTGCGAGTTGCAAAGGTTATTGCTGTTATGTCTGTTGTGTGTGCTCATTCGACAATGTTGAACAACGATATGCACACACAATTTATGTATGCACGAGCAGCATATGCAACGGTATTCTCAATACCTCATGCATCGTGGTCGTGCTCCCGTGAAAAGCCAAAGAAGTCTTGCAGAGTGTACAAACCACTCTATCACCAACTGTCCGAAAGTATTCCCAGAGTTTCGAGGCTTTAGGTCTTGGTCCGACTCCGGCCGCTGGCATTTTCTCAAATGCTCAAATCGGGGGAAGGGGGAAGAGAGAAAGAGAGAGACCAGCCAGCAGCGTGCGCACGGCAAATACTTCCTCAAGTTTGTTTTCTTTTGCGGTGCCATTATATACCACTGCTGTTAGCCTTTGGTGAAGCCGAGGTTAGCCACCTCGGCGTCAACCCCGGATGTAGCCGCTGTCAGCAGCACCGGTGTCCGCCTCGGGTGTAGTACTACTAGTGGTGTGGAGGGGAAATACCTGATCTCAGGCAAGCGAAAGGTCTCTGGACGAGCCGTTTGAGACCAAAAATAAATAAAGGCGAATATTCGACCAAAAAAATTGTAGTCGACTCATTTTCATATTCGATTACGTCGACAACGTCGAATAATCGCGGCAGCACTAATCTCAACCATGTTTTAGAAAATAAAACAATTTGAAGTCACTCCCCCTTCATAGCGCTATCACCTCACAATCAACATGCATCCTGTTAAGTACTGCACATCGCATCAGGTTTGTGAAGTTGTTGCGTACAGTTTTGTTTATTTATGGAGAACTGTCATGTAGGAGTGTGGATGAAGTAGGCTTCTGTGCGGAGCATTAGACACAATCTTACAGCTAAAATGAAGTAAGCTTCAAATAGGGCCTAGGAGAGATCGCTAAATTATTCAAACATGCATGGATAATATCTTAAACCTCTTCTTCAGGCATGTTTTTACACAGTGCCTCGGTGTAACTGGGCCATTTATTATTCCAATCATATACTTTTTTTTTTTTTTTTTTAAGACAATTTGTGTCAATCACTGATCTAATAACAACCAGAACAGGAAGTACGGTTAACTCAGTGGGAGACAGTTTTAAGTTATGCATGTTCTGAGTCGGCCCCAGTTACTTAACACCTGCTCTGTGAGTGTGGCGGGGAGTGAATTAGTGCAGAGGAGAGCGAGGAGAAATAAAAGGATGAAGCCTCGTCTGCGTCTGACAGAAAGGAGCTGCCTGACTACAGATATACGGCAATGATAAAAGCCCGTCAGAGCAACCCAACTGTGCCACTGCTGCGTATCACAGAGACCGAGAGGCATGGCTCCACTTCATATGAATGGGGGATTTGGGAACTTACTAGGAAATGTTATAAGTTTGCAGATAAGATGTCCTTTTCATAACGTGTACAGATAATGGTAGATGCTTTCCTTAAGGTCCTATATGAGGCAATGTTGAGTCGTGTGACCTTTGACAACTTTGACAAAAAAAACATACATAGAGTTGTGTTTTGTTTCATTCACACGTGTTTGAATAATGATTAATTACAGGTCTGACTATATCTCCAAAGCTCTAAACGCTCTGTTCCACGCTGTGATGTCATGTGGCGGCAGTTTTTCACATTAACAGCTCCTTTTTACCTTTCGTTTCATGGAGATCAGCAGTTCCAGGGCTGACACAGTGGAGTACTTCCTGTAGTACCACATGACATCACAAGGTGTTTCATGAATTCAGCTTAAATATGCATAAAAGACGATTGCAAATGTGAAGAAACACAACTTCAGGTAAGAAGAGTGCACATATTTTGTTGAGCTCCAATGTACGGTATATTGTATGTGTGTTTGTTTCTCTTTATCTCTCAAGTGTTCATCTAAGTAGACGTCTTTCTTCACCAACAGACCAAAGGTTGGTGGTTCCAATCCTGCTCTCGACATAACATCATTGGTAGAGCCGTCAGATCCACTAAACAATAACAACAACTTGCATGATAACTATTCCTTATTCTCATAAAAATATAGTATATAATCAAATGCAGACAGTCCACAGTGAACGTCTTTGACCTCAAGAGCTGCTTATAAAATATATCTGTACTCGGATGAGACACATTTTGCTCAAATACACAGAGAAAAAATCAGTTTGGGGCCCTTTAAGCTTCAATTTCCTGTGGGATTTTTGTACATTTGTTTGTTTATCTCTAGCTCCCAGGTGTTCATCTAAGTAGAACTCTTTCCTCACAAACTCTTTTCTTTTGCCAACTGGTCTAACGGAAACTTTAAAGTGAGCAGGCCCAGCCTTCTAAGTTATCATAATGACTCAGAAGTTCAGAAGAGTTTGAAAAGCTGTCGAATGCAAAAGACTGGAGGTTGAATCCCAGTTTGGGCAAGTTCATACTGCTGTTTTGTCCTTGGGCATAACACTGCAGCCTCCTGGCTTTGACGACGGATATAGGATGATATAGGAAAAACATTGTGCAAATTCCAAACTATTCTGTTTCGTCAACTGGACTTTTCTCCAAATCAATTTCAGAAAAAAAAAAAAAAAAAGAGCAGTTGAATTTTATCTTTTGTAATGGACCCTAGATGATTCCTGAGTGATTACACAGACTAGTCAGTATTACCTTTTACACTGTAAGTGCTGCAGCTTTACCACTGAGATACATATTTTATTGCCATTAGTATGAAATGGAAAATGGTCACATTTTTATACAGCACATTTCCACCTTCAAGGCACTAAAAGAAAGTGTTTTACATCAAGCAACGACTCTCCCATTCACACACACACACACACACACACACACCAGTGTACGCAGACACTGGGGGCAAGGTGATTTAAGTGTCTTGCCCAAGGACACAACAACAGCATTTGTCTGTGGGAGCTGGAATCGCACCTCCAACCTGTGAGTCAGTGGATCTGATTCTCAACTAGTAACCTTTTTATTTTATTTTTTCTCCAACTAATTTTTCTTTATTTTATATTTGAAGAAAAACATTGTCTATACAAATAATTGTCTGAACCCATAATCAAACAATACAATAAAATTTATAAAATACAATAAATAAATATTATATAATAAAATAAAAATACAAAAAAATGATAGCAATAATAATAATAATAATAATAATAATAATAATAATAATAATAATAATAATAATAATAATAATAATAATAATAATAATAATAATAATATAATAATAATAATAATAATAATAATAATAAGTGATGTTTTATGTCGACTTGGAACCGCTAAGTGTCGCATCTGTAGACAAATGCCCAACTAACTGAGCTCCCATACATTAAATAAGACATATGTTCTGATCTGAACTTTACCCCACAAAACTGGATCAAAGAGCCGTCGGTAAATTGTGTAAACAGACTTCAATAATACGCCATCGCACAACTTCCCCGCTGTAAATTACGACCCGTGTACCAACGGAACTGCAATGTGTGGCTGCTATTGATTTTAAATGACACATGGAGTCGGCCTCCTCCTCTGATGTGCTCTCCAATGTTATCATGTTTGCAGTAAAAGCTCCAACTCTCCCACTCCACAAATGCAAGGCCCTCAGGCTCCCAATGCAGTCTTTTACACCACCAGCACCATTAGGACCTGCATTGATCCAGTCTCCACTATAATGGCCCCGGCAAACACACACAATGCGAGCGACCGGTTTGAGAAGCATTCGCTGCCATGGCAATTAATGTATTATTTAGCTGAACCAGTGATTGGGCTGTTCCACTGTTGGGAGGAGTGGACACCAAGAGATACAGTCGTAGTTGAAGCAAAAATGGTTCTCATGTAGGATTACTCATGTGTCTGAATAGTATTACTCGAGCACAAGTACAAGATAGTGCTTCAAGAAATGACGGAAGTACGAGTAAAAATAAACATGCTGAAACTACTGCTGCTGCTTGGATAAACATACCTAGATTTGGGTTTTGTTTCATTCGCACATGTTTAACGCACAACTCCTGCATATTTAAGCTGAGTTCTTCTATTAAACACTCCGAAAACACCCTGGATACAGGAATACAGGAAGTGCTCCACTGTGTTTTTAAACTCCATACACCTTCATTGCCGCTGCAACAAATGTATTATTTAGCTGAACCAGAGGGAGGAGTGGAGAGACACAGCTGTAGTTGAAATAGAGGTGAGAGTAGCCAAAAATAGCTGAAGTATGACTGAAGTAAGAGTCAAAATGAAGGGTTCAGTAGCAAAAACTTGCCAAACAAAAGTGTTTTTCGTTTTGCTATCATCTTCTAGAGGTATTATCAATGACAATAATGTATAGTGGGTTTTATCAAAAAGGGATCGCATTATATTTTGATTGCAATAAACAGATTTGGCTTTTGGAAATATTATTGCACTAACTACTGCACTAAACGGAAAGCCTCCAATGACATTTTCAAATGTCATTACCTGGTTTTGCAAATGAACTCTTCCAACCTGTGGAAACTATTACTATTCGAGGAAGAGTAACTGTCTATGTGGCACTTCTAAAGGATAGACCACAAAAATGAGATAAAACTAAATCATATCTGAAGGAACAATGCAAGAAACACAGCATACATGTAATTAATATTGCCAATGAATACCTTTTGTCAGAGATAGAGAGACTGCATTGCTGTACTGTTCCAAGATACTCATTGCTAGCTCAGACCATGTTATCCTGCCCGGTGTGATCAGATGTATAATACTCCCTACAATGGAAGCATAGCCAGACTGAGACTAGACCATACTGCGACCAGACTGGACTGGACTACACACTGGAATGGGCAATACTATCAAAATGTCTTGAGGGTCCCTGGGCCTGTTCTGAAACTTCTCCTGCATTAGAACTCCAACCTTCTTCCAACTTCTACTGTCGACTTCAGTTTATACAGTCACTTGGAGACTTACTTGCAGTGGGAAGAGTAAAAAGAAAACTCAGAAAGTAACTCTGGTACATGTATTACAGCAAATCAACCTGAATATTAGCCAGTTCTGGGTGTAAACTAATAATTTCTCATACATAGGCCTTTCTTGATAACAAATTTTGATGTGGGAAACTTTTGACACTACCAAAGTTTGGACAAACCATCTCATTCAAATGTTGTTTTTTTAAGAAGACTTCAGATATATTAAGTAAGATGTGTGGAATTATGTAGCAAAAAAAGTAAAATTACTCCACTATTTTTTGTAAATATATATATTTTTATTAGCCACCCTTTGCTTTGTCGAAAAATATTTAGAAAAGTTATCAAATATGTGAAGCAATATATGTGGAATTATGTAGTACAAAATATTTATTTCAACAGAGCAAAAAAAAAAAAAGTTTCTTTGCTATATAATTCCATACATCATACTTAATATATTTGATGTCTTTAAAAAATAACTGAATGAATAAATTGAATGAGATAGTGTGTCCAAACTTTTGACTGCTCTTCTGTATGTTTATCAAATGTCAAAAGTAGTAAACTCTAGAAAAACAGTGTAGTTAAAAACATGAGCTGCAAATTACTTACACAATCTTCAACGGCTCAAAACTTTGTGTGCATAAAATAAGGTGAAATAGTACAAACAAAAAGTACACATAACTATTGAAGCCCAAAAATTCTTGTTACTTCTATTACTTATCGAACGACCAGTCAATATAGTAATTACTGCGACAGGCCTACACATACTTTTACTTTAGCTTAGCATTGTATTGTCTGGTCTGATTACGTGTCATGTAATATACAGAGAGCAGAGGGGAGAGGCGAGGTGTATTGATCCAGTGGTGCAGAGTTTATCTACTGTTTAATTTTCACTATAGGCCAGTGAAAGGGCCCTTGTTAAGACGTCGATCGGGGCCTGGCAATCACGAATCTAAGAGTGTTTACGTCCATCCATCGCTATGGTAATAAATTATATACCATCCATAATGCAAATTGGAAATCTACACGTGTGAAGTAGAAAGCGGTAAAGTTAACAACAAAGAAAGGTAAGTATATAAAGGTAAGTATACAAACAGAAATCAATTTAATACGAGTCTGCCAGAGATGAAAAAGTCCAGTATTTAGGTTTCATTTTAGGACCGCCTGATTGGATTTAAACAGTGACAAATGGAGCTACACTTTGAGAGTTTCTGTAGCTTGGCAATTGTAACTTGATTGGTTATAATAGGCATTTTTACCAATTAAGTAAACTCTCTTCAATCACTTTTTGGAGTCATGTTGTGAACTGGAGATTTGGACTAACACTTGGGCAAAAATGACTCAGCTCGACTTTAAACTGTGACTGTAAAAACTGAAAATGGGTATGGAAGAGTGAGTGAGAATCAGTGAATTATCCCCAAGCTACAATGGTTCAAATGGACTGATCCAGCTTTTTCTGATCCGATACCCATGACAATACTTTGGTTAAGTATTTGGAGTATGGTTCACTATTACTCAAGTCACAACAGAACAGAAAATTCAGCAATATGATGTGTTTCGTGCCAGTATCGATCAGTAAATTGTCTTATTACACCAATTTATAGATGAAAATGAGATATCGACTGAACTGATATCTTGGAACCGATGTCCGATCCAATCTTGAAGGGGGGAAAAGTTCGTAAAGGTGTACTACACAATGTACTTTTCTGGTAGTAGGTTGACTGTCGTTGCCGTGATTGTCTCCGTGGTGAGAATAAGGATGTGCGTGGTTAGCATGCTCTGTCTTTGCTTAGAATGTTCCACAGTATTGAGTGAGATTATTGAGTTACAGTATTGAGTTGCGTGTTTTTCAAGGTATGTAAAAAACATACACCTGTAGCTGGCAGTAGAGTGTTTTTTTCCCCCACTGATCCGAAGATTGGCGCTTCGAATCTTGCTTCCAAAGATGAATACTGCTGTTGTGTCCTTGGGCAAGACACTTTACCGATTTTTTTTATTTCTTTTTTTTCCATCAGTGTCTGCGTATTCTTGAAAGTGTGTGGACGGGTGGGTGGTTCCTTGATGTAAAGTGTTTTGCGTGCTTTAAAGATGGAAAAATGTGACCAAAACAACAACATCTCTATGGAGACGTGGCTGTATGCCCCATCTGAAAAGTTACACAGTTAATAATAATGATATGAATGTATACAGTATGTACAAGTAAAAACAAAAGATAGAAATATAGTTATGCAAATATGTCTCTCAGCTCGATACAAAAGGTCATAAGCTGTTCTTTTTGGAATGTTTCAACTGTTTTTAGGATATATATCATATTTGTTGTTGATAAATTAGCTTATTTTCTTGCCTTTTTCATGCTTTTCACAATGTGCACTCAAGCTAACCATGGCTCGTGCGCAGTAAACTCCTGGCCGTGTGGAGGACTGGGTATAGGTGCGTAAATGGGAGGAAAGTGTAGTGCCAATTATTTTGCAAAGACTGGGCTAACACTTCAAACCTGCCCTTTACAACGCGCTACTTCTCATTCTGCTCTTGTCCGCTCTAATTGCGCTAAGGGGCCAGTCTGCGTTTATTCACATTCAATAATAAGGGTTATAATTAAGCTGGGGAGGAAGTCTGAAGTCCACTCCATATTAGGAAGTCGCTTCCACTTCCTAATCGGGAAAAGATCTTATCCGAGAACAAAAGAGGAAATACTGTACATAAAAAGACTTGGGTAACAATAGTGAGAATGCATGTACGTAACGACATTTGAAATGTGAAATGTTGACGTAACTGTAGTAAACGATAAAATTCAAATAATATAATATAAATGCCTCTGACGCAAAAACCCAAGAGAAGATTTAAACCACAAAAACGATTTTAAATAACTTTTCCGGCGGAGGGTCCGTGAAATGCTTTTCTCCATGGAGACATTACTGCTTTGTCTGAAATGTTTCACAGTATGGCATTAAACCTTTCCATCTTCATGGAGACCAAACCAGACGAGGTTACAGGTCAGATCTGTGGAGAGACAACTCTGTTCACAGTCAGAATGCCTGTTTATCTAGGTATTTTTGAGCTATAAAATGACCTGTAATTGAATAAATGTGAGGTAGAGCTGTTTAATGTCATACTGTGGAACATTCCAAGTAAACCAATGACATATCTATAGAAACAAAAATGATGAAACACCAAAAAGTTACCTAATGCGCCTTTAAATCTGATCATATTGCCAAAAAATAAACTGAAATTTCCCTGTGGTGCAAAGAAAACATACACACAATAAATACTGACCCCCCAAAAAGTTTGTTCCAGCTTTCATCTATTGAATGATAAATCGATATAGTAATTATGGCAACGGCCCCACATGAATGAAGTATAGTCCACTTGGGCCGCATCCCATTTCTGTTCACTTGGACTCCTCGACTCCTTAATTCTCAGATGTCGGTAAAGCTTTCAAATAAGAGTGAGCTATAGAGGTGGGGAATATCTGAAATCATTCATAATACAGTGGATGCTGTTTTGAAGATTTGAATTTTGAACTGCATAAGTGTTTGGTTGAGAGTCCGTCACCTGCTTGTTTCTATGGATATGTCGTTGCTCTGTCTGAAATGTTCCACAATAGGACGTTAAACAGGTCTAACTCTACATTTATTCGATTACAGGTGGTTTTATAGCTCAAAAATATCTAGAAAACAGGGATTCTGACTGCCTCTCCACAGATTTGACCTGTAACCTGGTCTGGTCTGGTTTCTCCATGAAGTTAGAAAGGTTTAATACTGGTAGAGTTTTCTATTCAGCTTCACTTTACGCTGAAGGATGCAGTGTTGTTATGCCAGATGCTCAAAACCATCGCCGTCTGACAAAACTGCCCAAACTTGGGACTGACTCATTGCGCTGCCATGTGACCCTGTTTGACTAGACTTCATAGTTATCTTCTCGTGTTACCCAAAGGAAAACGGCCTGCGTATTGTACTAGTTAAAAACCCAGACTCTCATCTTACCAGCGACTCCACGGCGGCCCTTGGGTTGGTGGGACCTCGGTTTCCAGATTGCATTTCAAACAGAATGGGTCCACTTGCACAAAGGCTCCGTCCCGCCATCGCACACTAATAAGGCACAAAGGACTACGACACAACTGCGGCGGGGCATCTGACTTGTAAAGTAGAGCCTTTGAACATATTTCACTTGGTTCTGAGCCTGGAGCAGCTCACTCCTCTTCCCCATAGCAAGGCCACGCATCCGGCAACACAAGGATTGAAAATAAAAACAGCTCTGATATTATTGCTGCCTTACATAACAGAAGAAGCACTTTCCTCAGTATTCAGGAATAAACTCTAAAACAGATGCATATTTGTACAACCTGGAATGAAAATAGCCGAGGGGGGGTTCTACATGCATCTCTATTGGTGGGATATTCAGTCACCATGGTGACACAATGCACACAGACAAAAAAGGTTTTTAAGATCTGAAAACTCATGAAAAAAATACAAAATGGATTTAAACAACACATTTTCACAAGCATTTACGCAAGTTTGATTTTCAGCAAAAAAGTGGGCAGTCATGCGTGATGTGACCAAGTACTTAAAACTGCTTTTTGAACACAAAGCTGCAAATTTACCTCGCTTGCACAAAATAAATAAATAAATACAAATTCCTGGGAACAGAAGAAAATATCATGCACCACGTTTAGCCAAAAAATAAATAAATAAAAATGAAAAAAGGGTGATTTATTGCTTCTTTCCATTTTAACATATGCACAGTCCAGTTGAGCAATTCATTTTGTCTCAGTATCTGGACAGTTCTCGCTCCTACTGGTCATGACAAGTTCCCTGAAGCACAAACTTCTCCACAGCAACAAAGTCTGCGTAAAAAAAGATGATACGGCTAAGCACTTGTGGCAACCCAGCTAAGTACTCCGATATATTATACATTATTCATTCTACATAGAGTTGCTATGGCGAATGTGCTGGTTTCATATCGGTGTCGTCTCCTTCCTGCTGGAGAAGGCTACAATGAGGAAACGTGATGGTTTTGGATGTCCTTGCGAGACAAAGGGTTTCTTCTATAGTCCCTCACAGCTGTTGCTTTTGTTGTGATGCTAATTTCGCCGGTCTCAAATCCAGCTGAGGCTTTGAGAGCGAGAGATGACGGAGGAGAGGAAGAGGGAAAGGGAGCAAGGAATGGAGAGACAGAAAGAGAGAAGTAAAAGAGAGGGAGAGGAGGAAAGGGTGAGCGAGAACATTACTTATGCAATGCAACATGTTGACCTATTTTGTTGAGAAGATTTGGGAGGAAGGCTGTGATTATAGTTCTGTGTTTCATTCGTAACTGATTCCATTGCTTTAAGAGCAAGGATCAGGCTTTATGTTAGATTAGCATTACTGGATTATCAGGATTAAAAAGGTCTCAGACTATTTTGTTCAAAAGTTCAGCAATTGTTTTTAGTTATCTGGTGATGCTGTGGTTAAAAGTGCACTGTAACTTTTTGGTTAGGGGTCCGTCACCTGCTTGTTTCTATGGATATGCCATTGCTCTGCCTGGAATGTTACACAGTATGACATTAAACTGTATTATTATTATCATTATTAGATTTTAATTATTCATATTTTGTGTAATTTTTAAATTATTAATGTTTGATTTTATATTTTTTTCATTCAATTACAGGTGGATTTATAGCTCAAGAAATCCCTAGAAAAACAGACATTCTGACTGTGAGCGGGGTCCACAGATCTGATCTATAACTAGTTTGGTCTCCATGGAGATAGGAAGGTTTAATACCGCACTGT
This sequence comes from Odontamblyopus lacepedii, assembly GCA_034769755.1. Classification (NCBI taxonomy): domain Eukaryota; kingdom Metazoa; phylum Chordata; class Actinopteri; order Gobiiformes; family Gobiidae; genus Odontamblyopus; species Odontamblyopus lacepedii. Next base: position 11,397,789 of record CM068366.1, read on the forward strand.
GAAACATTCCAGACAAAGCCATAACATTTGCATGGAGAAAAGTACAAATATATAAAGCTAGATTCATTTTTTTTTGTCATTGCGTTTCAAAATATGCTGATTCATTTTATATGGGCTAAGATGAACTTTTTCCCATAATCAGGGTTCAATTCCCACAACCAGACGTGCATTCTTCAATTGTGTCCTTGGGCAAGAAGCCTTTATTATCTTATCACTGAATGAAAGCGTGGTCGTTTACGGATATTTCGAGAATCAACGAAGCTATTATTATTAATCAACCAGGAAGATTTAGATTACTGCCTTGCTGCTAGCGTCTACCTGTCATTATATCGGCCAATCAGAGCCTGCCATTTTCGCCTCTTAACCAATCACGTCAACGTGCTCACACCAGCAGCAGCAAAAGCACCAACTTCTTTCCACTGTTTCTTTACTTTCCTGTTTGAAATGTACAGTATACAGGCAAGAGAACTTCAATTTTTAACCAAAGCTTTAATAATAATGCCTGATTTCTGTTACTATTACTGTTACCGATGCGTAGCTCTGTGGTCGATTCTGGAACCACGCTGCTAATTGGTCCGGCTGCTTGTTTTTTTGCACCTCAAAAGACTTGGGCATCATTACCGATAGCCAGAACCACGAGGAAGAAGACGGAGGAGAAGCTCGCAAGATTCCCCCAACAAACAGTCCCCAGTGGGAGTAAAGTCCTGCAAAAAGATCTTAGTCCATCAGCGCAGAGGAGAGGGATATCAAAGCGTGCTGGATTGCTTTTACCTCACTTCGGAGGCATGGAAGAAAAAAAAAAGTTGATGCGCTTATATAACAGTGGTTTCTCTTTATATTTCTAGAGAACAGTCTTGTACGGTGGTTTGGAGGATCTGTACCATGAGTCTGGAACATCTTTGAACTGTTATTAACTGGTTTAACCCCATCATCTTTGTTCTTTTCTCCCTCTGATGTTGCACCACGCCACAGAAACAACCGTCGGGGAGAGTCTCGTGTAGTCGTTTCCGCGTGGTCCTTATCGGTCTCCGCCCACATCGCGTTTTTTTCTCGTAACAACGCGCCGTGACGGGGGATCGACTGTGTTGGGTAGTGTCGGGCAGTTGTTATAATGTGATTCTCGGCGAACGATGCACTCCCACGGGTGATTGCTGTTGTTGTGTCCTTGGTCAAGACACTTCACCCGCCTCGGCTTCAGTGTCTGCGTACACCGGTGTGAATGGGTGAGCGGTTATTTGACGTAAAGAGCTGTGAGTGCCTTGAAATTGGAAAAACGTTGTATGAAAATGCAACTTTCTACTATAATCAAAAGAACAGGCCTTTCAAGTAAAATTGTATATATTGTTATAGTATTTTTTGTGTTAAAATTTAGAGAAGCATCTGTTGTTATTTTAGAGTTGCTAGTTGAGTTATGGCTTTTTTTAAGCTTATTTAATTATGTTTTGGATGCATTTTGTCGCAGCCAATACAGACTGTGATGTTTGAGGCGTTATTGATGTTTTTCTCATAAATTACAACTCACAGGAAAAAAAAAAGTCTACCTCTTGATGATTTTTGTCTTTTTCTTTGTGTTTTTTTATCATAAAGAACCATGACTGCAGTACAGGCCTCACATGAGAGCAGCTCAGCGCGCTTTGTCCACCCATGCCGCACTCTTCACTTCACAATTAGAGACTATTTGGCGATTTAGGGGGGATCAGAGGCAGCACGGACCCTCCACTTGGCAGGATGTCTCAGCTTGTTGTTCACTGGAGCTGTCACGCCTTGACAGGGGACCATTCCATTTGGGTTGCGAATCTCTTTAGCCGCGGAGAAGGTTAGTGCTCGGTGTAGGAGGGCGAAAACGGTGGAGTTTCTATTAAATGGGTTTGCCGTTCTAAGAGGCTTTTTGGGGTCGAAGTGCCTTTAGGAAGAGTCAGCATTTGGCTTCTTTAACACATCGTACATTGTTGTTGTAGCGAGCCTGTAAGTAGCATGTTAGCTGTGACATTCTCTGTCAATGTGAAGAGCCAATTTTATGGTCTAACGTCGCAGTATAGATGAGTTCAATCTGTTTGTTGATACTGAATCGCCCATATTGCGCTATTTTCTGATCCATGCTAATGTTTTCTCATCAAAAACACACCCGGGGTTATTTTGTTTCATTCGCACATGTTTAACACACAAATCCTGCACATTCTGGTTCTTCTCTCCAACAGAAAACACTCAATTGTTGTAATGTAGTAATACAGGAAGTGCTCCACTGTGTTTTTAAACTCCATACACCTTCACTAGAGTCATTTGGATAAGTTCAGCCCTGGGATTTCAGATTTTCTCTGTTCAAGAATAGGTAAAAGCTGAAACATAACATTATTTTAAAGCTCACAAGAGACAATTTTGTGCAATGTGGGACCTTTAATTAAGTGTTAAGTGTAATTTTCAGTGAACAGCTTGGGTTTACAAGAGAATATTCTGCCCAAAGTTAAAATTTTGAACGCCATTTAATTTTGCAGTTCTGTATTATTATATTTTTCATTCTGTCCAGTGTAAAAGCAGCTATTTGCGGGGGAATTATATTGTTTTTGTTTCATTTTAAAGGGCATTTTGTTGGATGAAAACCGTGTGGCAACCGCCAGGAACAGAAAATCGCATCTACCAGAGACGCTGTTGGATGAAAACCATGTGGAATCTTACCTGTTGCTATCCTTGACATTTCCCTGTCATGATTTGATGTCAGACTGAGAGAAGCGATTGCTCATTCTGAGTTTCTGGTACATCTTCTTGACCTGAGGTTCAAAATTGAGTGCAGGCCCTTCAAAAATAAGAACGAAAGAAGAGTTGAATTGTAATTGTCTACGTACCGTCGGATAACTTTTTAGTTTTCATATCAGCGAGTTTTATATTTGCTGCAATAACCCTTCGAGTAGTCATTTAAGTCAGCCTCTCTGACCACTTCGATACATCAATTCTCCAAACTCTCAGGCAAACGATACTGAAAATACACCAGAGAGACTGCTTAATAAAGTGAACGCTCGGCTGGCCATTGCAAAAATAATTAGCAGAAAAATACCTGTAGCATATACTATAATTAGCACCCACTCAGTTCACCGAAGGCTTTCCATTGTTAGTATATGGGCATTTTCTTAGACAATTATACCAAGCGCACTTCATACCAACAACGTATACAAGATAGCCTGGATACTTCTACTTCTCCCGTAAGAATAAAATATTGAAACTCGAGTCTTAGCCCAAAAGCGAAACTGCAGGCATTTCTAGTCCCTAATATAACAGAAGTAATTATCTCGATGAATATTGCTGGAACAAATGCTTGAACAAATGTAAATGTGGAATATGGATTTACATGAGGGGGATACAGAAGAACTAATGGATAATGAAGTTGTGTAATTTGTTTAAGTGCAAATACGTTTAGCACTGCTTCTTCTACTGCTTCATGATCAGTGAGTCAGATGAAAATATATGGATTTCTTAAAAGATAAAGGAGCACCCATTGATGCCATAAATTGAAACTGTGGGGATTGAGGTCTCGTCATTGTGACAGTTTGAACAGACCCTTTTAATGTTCGTAAACAGTGATGACGTAGACACGGTTGCGCGCGCATTTTGGCAACAGAAGTACGGCAGAACTCAGCAGATTGTCGAGCTCTGCGAAAGGATTATTGTCAAAAGATCGAGAATATTTCCTCAACAAACTGACTTTGACAAATGGTGTCCAACTGCCAGATCCTTGTGCGATAAGCGTGTAAAACTTTAAAACTTTAGTCCGCCGGTAGAATATTGATTCTGACAACCACACACAGAACAATCAGACATTTTGTTCGTCTTCTTCTGTCCATGTTCAGTCTGAATGAATCAAAATGAATGGGGAACAATGCCACTTCTGTTGCCAAAATGCACGTGTAGCTTTTTTTTTTATCACTTCCGCCTAAAAGGGTTTATATGTGGGATTACTCAAACATTTGTGATGAGAATTTGAAATTATGTTCATGCTTGAAACCTCTGTAAAGTAGTTTTACTTTAAAATTATCCACGGGTTGCAGAGAAAATGAGACTGTTGCCATAGCAGTCCTCAAATATCCTCAAAATGGCACGCATAAAATATTTTGATTGAAATACAGCTAAAACTAAACCAACACTGCTTGTTGGAACTTCTGAGATCAACCCCACTCATCCTGTGTGCTTCAGGTAGGGCATCTGAGTCAAATTGCCCAGCCAAATTATATTCTCGGACTGGAGAGGTCGTAGAGACTTCTGAAAACCTCTTGCCTGATGTTGAACCTGTATTTGCAGTCATTTCAAAGCATTTTAGCGATATTGGCTGAACAATACTTTAACCTGCCGTGCTTTTGAGACCACTTTTATGGTGATCTAACACAACGATATTCAGAAAAACTTGCTCAAAAAGCTTGTGGACCACACTATCTTGCACTGTGGGTTTTCCCTGCCGCATAGTAAGTAATGGGCATTAATTTAAGGTGTAAATACAGAGTGTCACCGTGAAATTTGGTGCTCAGCCCTTTAATTACCACCGTGGATAAATCTGATACGGGATGTTATTTATCTTATCACCTTTAATCAAGAGATATATGATGTGTTCATCGCAGGGCTTCCCCCCCCGCTAACTCAAGAACCCATCGCTATCTGCGGCTACTACGGCTAAATACTGTGACACCGAAGCCGGGTGATTAAAACAGGAGAGACCTTCCCTCTCCCCAGACGCTTCCCCCCGCTCCCCGCTCCCCCTCCTCGCTCTCATCTCATCTATGCTCCAACAGTCACATATTCTTTGAAGGAGAGATTTAATTGGATCTCCTCAGAAGGTGCTGTCGGATTAACCAAGCAGAAAAACAGACTTTGGGCCTGGTCATGCTTGTATCTCGGGCTACTGGAGATTGCATCCGACAAAGACAGTGATCCCAATAATCTCACTGCAACATGATAAAGGGAAGGGAGAGATATGGGATCAAAGAAGTGTATGCATTTTCGCTGGGGCTTTTGATGGCGGGCGAGCGATCCGATGCGCAGATAAGTTTGTGGTAATTATATAGCTTTGACACAAGACGGGAGTGCGAACAGGATATGGCGGTTGAACTATTTTGCTTTTATGCGGCTACTTAGAGTGGAAATTGCATGGTATGAAAGGCTCATTTCAAATACAGGACGCAGCGCACGTGAACCGAATCGAGAGCTGCCAATTTACCAATGCTGTTCCAGATGCACTTTATATGTGAATAAGACGAAAGAAGGAAAAAAGAAAGAACCGTCTATTTGAGATGTATCCATGGACCATAACTATCTGCACATTGTCTCTGTAAGATGTTATTTCTTTGCCTGGAGTGCATTGAACTTTGACTTTGACCTTGATAATTATGCATTCTTACTGTCACAAGGTGAGCCTCAGCACCTGGATTTTGGCCTTGCATTTTCTGGTATGTTACTGATTCATAAACAGTGTAAATGTAAGCATATCTTTAGGTGCTATAAGCTACTGTAGAAAACAGAAAATAAGGTGAGTAACAATATATTCCAAAACTGCATTGTGCATTTAAAGAGATACTGCAGAATTTGAGCATCAGAATTCATAAACATGACATATGCCCAGATATAAGTTCAAATGTCTCTCTGATCTGAATGGTCATGACCTAAACCCCAGAACCTGCAGCCAATCATGACTTGGTGCTAGTGCGGCCTCTGAGAAAGAGAAAAACTCATACACCCCAATCCATAGTGGCTCTTTCATAGGTGTGTATACCCTCTGCCCCAGAGTCCTGCACGAGTTTGGGTACACGTGTATACCCGATGGGTGAGCCGCAAATTTAAATGAAACGGGTGAAAATGTGCTGTGTTGGGTTTGGGTCGGGTAGGACGCAAGAGAGCGCGGATCTAATCTGCGGTTTACAAAACATCATGTGCAAACAAAAAACAGGGCTGTATTTTAGTGAAATGCAAAAATCCCATTATTTTAACTAGATGATTAAATGTAAAATCCATGTTTTTGCTGCACGCGCACATTCCCAGAAATCTTTGCCACTTTCATTTTCAAACCTCGCATGCGATGTCCTGCAGTTCAAAATGACTCTCTAGGAGCTGAAAAGAAAATTAGCGAGTGGAGAGTATAAAGTTTTTTGGCCCTCGGACTGATTTTCATTCAGGTGCGGTTCGAGTGTCAGTGTGTATTTATAGCGGGTCGGGTGCGGAATTTTATTTCAATTCGGTCGGAAAGTGTGTCGGATGTGGATTGAGGTACGACGGGTACGGGCGGGAGCGGTTTGTCAAAACCAAACCCATGCAGGACTCTGCTCTGCCCACTGTTTGTTTGAGATATACAAGCTTAGTTTAAAAGTCTTAATTGTCGTGCAGTTTCAAATGTAGTTTTGAATTGAAGTGTGCAGCCTTGTCTTGTTTTCTTCTTCCCTAATTAAAGTTGCATGAAGTAATTTTTTAGTTGGGTGCCTGTCACTTGTTTCTATGGATATGGCATTGCTCTGCCTGGAAGATCCCACAGTATGACATTAAATGGTAAATGGTCACATGTTTATACAGCTCTTTTCCACCTTCAAGGCACTCAAAGCGCTTTACAACAAGGAACCACTCACACACACATTCATACACCATTTGGGTGAGGTAGGTTAAGTGTTTTGCCCAAGGACACAATGACAGCATTCATCTGTGGGACACCAGCCAACCTGTGGGTCAATGACTTTGACCGCTCAACCATCGATGTTTATGTCACGAGCGGCCAACCTTTGGATCAGTGGACAAACTCTATCAACTGAGCTACTGTCACCCATTAACCAGTTCTGTCTTACCTTTCCTCAATTACATGTGGTTGTATAACTCAAAAATACCCAGAAAAAACATGCATTCTGACTCTGAGCGAGGTCGCCTTTTCACAGATCTAACCTGTAACTTGGTCTTGGTTCAGTCTCTGTGAAGATAGAAAGGTTTAATACCATACTGTGACACATTCCTGACAAAGCAATAACATCTCAGTACAATCCATATCTTGGTAGACTTTAACTGAAGTTGAATTGCAAGGTCTGATTGTCATGGTAACCGCTCGGCACGCTGTAGATTCAGTATATTCTCGCGCGAAATGGCCAAACACACGCAAAAACGCTCACCTCCTGCACATATGTCCCCAAGATGTACCAATAAAACATTTAGTGCTAATGTATTTTACAGGAAGTGCGCGGTCACTTCCCGCATCGTCCTAATAGACACATTTACACAGGGTAAAACGCATGTCTGTCTGACCTTGTACGTGTGCGCGCAAACGGCAGAGGATGGAATAATGATTCTATTTACGCCCTTTTAGGCATGACACATAATGAATAAAACATGCGGGGTATGATTTCGCCCCAGGATGCTATCAAAATTTTAATAAAGGGAAACATACGACTAGCATAGGAAATATGTGTTCATCTTCTTCTGTCTGCCGCTAATGCTGCCATGATTGGGTGTGGGGTCGTAGATTAACCAAACGCGTGTTGACAGTGATATCTTACCAGCGCTGTGTTTAAGCCGGCCCCTTCTGGCTCGGATTATAAACTGCCGACTTCATTGAGATTCAAAACAATTATTGCGCAGTTTACAGCCGGCGTTTTCAGAGCACGACTGGGATTTGACAATGGGAAACCGCGGGATGCCCAGGAAAAAACAATCGATACTAGAGGAGCGTGTCCCCGGTATACGTCGTGTCAGAGCTATTCATCAGGCTATAAAGCGATAAAATGATAGCTGGGGTGTATTTATGCTGACGGGACAGGTTTTCAGAGCTACACCTGGACTGTTTTCGCGGTAAGTACACTAGAATGATCAGTGAGCTGGGGAATGTTCCATCAATTGGTTGCCTCTAGGGAGCGGGCATCTGGTGGTCTACATAAAAGCAGGGTTTCCCAATAAGTGGTGCGAGGACGGAGAAGAGTGCGACTGGGGAATTATTTAACCATTCGTTTGCAAGAGGTAGTACAGATCTTTTCAAAAATTATTATTTTTTTGGTTATGTATATGTTTTGTAAAAGGCCCTTGCAAAAACATCTCAAACTTATAACAAAACTTGTATAATACAGTTGTTTTGTATTATACTGGATTTTGCAAATGGTAATGGCTAATTGGTAAGAGCACTCAACACAACCTGTTTTATTGTTGTGTCCTTGGGCAAGAGTCTTCATCCATGTCACCTATTATGAATGTGGTGTGGCATATAGAGAGCCTTGCTTGCTTTAGCCTGTCCCAGGGCAACTATGGCAACAAATGAATAATGACTACTGTGTTGAAAAACCTGTATAAACGACTTTACCATAGCACCATACGTGAGAGAAACTTTATTTCATTTATTTAAAGGTTTTATATTATGCAAAATTTACACTTTTATACTGTGTTCTGATGCTCATACCTCCTCAAAAACACACTTGGAATTGTGTTTTGTTTCATTTGTTTGAGCAATCCTTTATTATTAGGCTGTCCACATCTTTTTTTTGTTTGTTTTTTTGTTTTTTATTGTTTATCGCCACTAGTTTTGCTAATTATTTTTTTTTTTACATACACCACTGACCTTTATTCTTCATTTATTTTGCATTCACGCATATTGTAGTGAAACAATGCACAAAATACACAAAGAATAGCCGTAAAGTATAGTTACAGATCGTCATAAATCCCAAATGAACTGCCACGTTTTAAAGTTCATGAGCTTTTTTTTTTTTTTTACTGAAATTATCCAAATGATTCTAATGAAGGTGTATGGTGGTTCAAAACACACAGGAGCACGCCTTGTAAATTATATCATGAAGGCATAAGGGTCATTCCATGCCAAATCACCGAATTCCCCCGCATGACCATCACAGATTTGACTGAAAAAATTCTAGGAGGTTCACACACTTTCTAATAAGAAAAGTCCCAAATTTTAGCTCCCAACTTCTTGTGCTTCACCGAGGATCACAGCGACAATAAGAGTGTATCATCTCAAGTGTATTTGTACCTTGTATCACTGTCCTTCATCACACACCACTTACATAAAAAATATTCTTAAGGCATAAAGATAGACTAAAGTATTTAATATATGCAAAAAGTATGTTGTTTACATTGCACTAAATCTTACATTTAAAGGTCTTATATTGTGCAACAATGACGTGAGCTTTTATCCGTGCCTCCTCCTCAAACATACCTTTAAATTTATAGGACAAACATAAACACACGTCACTCGTGAAACTCTATTCATATAAATGTTTCTATTGATGCAACAAGAAGATAATTCAAGTTAAATGGTCATTTCTTTAACATAATCAATCTAACATGACAGTTCCAAGAAGGTCCAAACAGATATAGTTCCTAAAACAGACTTTGCCGAGCTTATAGTATCACTTTCATTGGGGCGTACCATTGGATCTCATCTCTATTCATAGAACCATCCGTGTAAGTGATATGAAGTAGTCATATGAGACCATCCCTGCTCTACATTTACATTTCCCATCAGCTAAAACTCCACTATTACCGGGACAGATGAATGACTGACTTTCTTTGCGAGTTTAACAGGGCTCGAATTACATAAAATTGGTAATATCTTTGGAAGGTGCAGTCGAAGAATGAGTTAATGTTTCATTTTTGGCCATTGCTTGCATTGACTTGAACAGTTAATTTCAGAAAGGAGATGAAATTGTGCTTTTTTTTATTGTAACTTAACGATTCTACAGTCAATGTGATGGCAGTCAAGTCTTGAATACATTATGGTTAAACCAGCAATATATATTAATTTGAAAAAAAAAAAAATAGAATTGCACGAAACAGTATTTTTCATCACTCATTTCAGAACTCAAAGCCATATATTATATAGACTTGAGTGGAGCTTTAAAGTCTTTATTTCTTTAAATTTTGATGATTATTTCTTACAGATAATGAAACCCAAAATTCAGTCTCATAAAATTAGAATATTATGTAAGTATCAATTTAAAAAAAGATATTTTAAACAGCTTTCTGAAAAGTATGCTCTGTCATAGTAATAGTAGTAGTACAGTAAAGTAGTTTCTGATACTAGTGACAAACAACATTGAACTTTTTCACGATATTCTAGTTTTTTTTAGATGGACTGGTATAGTATTTTAGGTCTTTGCCATGAACATTACAAACAAATAAGGAAAAGGAAATGATCAACGCTGAATGTTTCCTGACAATTCATTTTTAAAGGTGCATTAAGCAACTTTTCTGAGGGAAGGTCCGGCTTGTCTCCATGGAGATGTTATCACTTTCCCTATCACTTATGACATTAAACACATACATGTAGTATTTATCCATTATGTGTGTTTCTATTGCTCAAAAATACAATAATTCCTTCTGTGAATAGGCGCGACTCTCCATAGATCTGACTTGTAATGTAGCGTCTGTCTCCCTTGTGATAGGTTTAATCTATACTGCGGAACATTCTAGACAAAGTAAAAGCATTTCTATGGAGACAAGCACTAGAAAGTTACGCAGTGCACCTTTATTTCACTCCAAACATGATCATACTGCATGATTTAGATAATGTAACCTAAACTATTTCTACAAAGTTTAACTGAGATACTTCGCACCATGATAGAAAAAAAAACTAAAAACTTTTTGTGAAGGCCCCAAGCAGTTCCTTCTGTGCAGCTCTTATCCAACAAAGTTAATTAGACAAAATCTGAGTAGCATAGTGCTCCCCTTCACTTCTCATCTAGCAAAATGTATTTAAATGAATATGGAAATTCTGCCTTTTTAGTATATGAGACGCTAGCTCCTCCACCCATATTCTAAAAGCGATGGAAAGCAATGGACTGAACTTTACATCCCCCGTGCATTTTAATCAGAGCACTAAAAACATGAAGTTGAGTGTAGTGCGCATCAATTATGCAGTGTAATGGCATGTTCTACTTCTTATTTAAATATACCAACTTGTGAGTACAATATAGCCGGACATATCTTTACACTTACCCAATGTCCCCCTCTGTCTCCTCTATCCTAAGTCGACTTCACATTTTTTATGCAGGAGGATGAGTCACGGGCTGCTCTTGTACAATGTGTCCATAATGGCTGCGTCCTAATGCAGTGTGTGTCTCCTCTGCTTCAGGAGACAGACTCGAATCTAACTCTCGCAGTGTAACCCAGCTATGATACAGACTTTTTCATGAAATATACACCTATAATATATGTATACATCTGGTTTTAATTTGCACTATTCTCTGATCTGTGTTATAATGTTGTTTCCTCGTCAGAAAAACACAGGCTTAACTCCCAAACCCTGCATGTTTACACTGAGATCTTCTCTCAAACAGAAGTGCTCCATTGTGTTTTTAAATGTCATACACCTTCAGTAGAATCACACTTTCAGTAGAATCATGTGCGAATGAAACAAAACACAACTCCAAGTACATTTTTGAGGGGGTAACAACATTCTAACATGGCTCAAAGAAACATGGCTTTAAACATTGGGTAAGTATTTCACATTATAGAACTTAAAATACAGTCTACAGTTGCAAAATGCACTTTATAATCTACACTTCTGTTTCCAATGAGGTATTTGGGCGATGGGGCTCCGTCTGCTGGGATGAACAATCACAAAGTAACACAAATTAAGTCCTTGGGCAATGTGAATGGCATGTGAACACAATTTGATCGCAAAATGGGTACGGCAATGGTTTACGGACTCAAAAACTCTGCAGGAGAAATCTGGATTTTTACCTATGACGCAACAATCCAGGCAAAATGCTCAGAGAATACGATTTTGGATTATGGAACAATATAAAATGGTTAAAAACACTAAAAGTCAATTTTGCATAGCGCGTGCCCTTTAAGCCACTGTAGTTCATGCAAGTTACATAAACCACGGATGCACAGACTAAATACATTTTGATTATCGAGTACGAAGAGGATAAGTGCAATTGACAGCAATAATCAATCCGGGCAGAGTGCTCAGATCCACTGGCCCACCTACAGATTGGCGGTTCGATTTAATCAGCTACCATGGGGACGTACTATTGTTGTGTCCATGCGCAAGACACTTAACCCACTATGTTTCTGACTCTGTGTACACTGGTCTGTAGATGTAAGTTTGCCCAGTGGAGGAGAAAAGCTCTAAATGTTACCAAATAAAACAATTCATGAGTAAACGCAACACTTGAATAAATTATATAGAAATGTCCCACTTAGCTTTAATTAAAAGCCATTAAAAGTCACTTCAAATCTAAGGACACATAATTATGAAATATTTAAGAAAACATCTACTATTATATGTGCACATTATGAAAAATACATCTAATACGGAGCCACTTTTGTATAAATTTCTTCTTCTTTCTGGTATAATGTTGTTTCCTCATCACAAATGTACCTGGAGTATAGTGTTTTGGTTCATTCACACATGTTAAACACACAAACCCTGCATATTTAGGCAAAGTTCTCTGAAAACACTCCACCTTGTGATATCATCTGGTAATACAGGAAGTGCTCCACTGTGTTTATAAACTCCATACATATTCACTAATGGCTAGACAGACTAATAATACAGGATTATTCAAACGTGTGAATGAAACAAAACACATCTCCAGGTATGTTTTTAGGAAGTAACAGCATTTTAACATGTCCGAAAGCTCACACAAGTCAATTTTGTGTAATATAGGACCTTTAACTAACTATGACACTGCTCCTCCTTAATTGACTATACGTTGAGAGCCGTGCCTGAGCCTGTATGGAAAAGCCCTTGTTTCTAGTGGAGCCACATTATTGTGTTTTCCTTGCGAGACGCCTACATACATCAGGATGATCCATCTCCAGAGTCATTACCAAAATCACTTTAGTGTGCTTCTGACAAGCCTCAGTGATTGCCGCTAATGAACTTAGCACATCACAGATAAATCAAAGTGCAGAAAAGAGTTGGTTTATGCACAGTGCGAGGAAAATAACCAAATAATCCCGGGTGACTATTCCTTACATGGCCTGAGGAGGTCGGTGACAAGGCTCAGTCACTTATACTCGTACGCAGTCATGACAGGCTGAGAACAAGCTGAGGAAAAGTGAGAAAAGAATTCATTTAGACGTCTTGACAATGTTTACTGTACAAAACTCTGCTATTAGCTCAGGAGGTTTGCTGTGGTAAAGCTGAAGTGAAATGTCAATAGAGAAAATGGAAGTGGAAATTGAACAGATAATTTTATATGTGCAAAGACAACTCGAGAATTAAAGAACATAAAAAAGAAGAAAAACTTTGCTTTTAACCATGATATAACACATTTCCTTAATTAAACACATAGATTGAGCTGTATTTTGGTTCATTGACGCTTGTGAGATGAATCTTCTGCAGTAAGTCCACTCCCCCTGAGCTGTCACCAAACACACCAAACAGGATTGTTGTGTCACAGGTAAAAAGTTCTGCACAGTTCTTCAAAAATGGCAACGGTAATACAAATAATGCATCATATAGGTTCTCTAAAGGGGATTATGTCTACATATTATTTCATCAAGTCATATGTCAACACAGACTTGACTGGATAAGCAAGGAGGAGAAAAGACTGCAGAAAAGACTGCAGATACCAAATAAATCGACTAAAAATGAATGCAAAGAACATATATATTTTAAAGCAGACCTATTATGCAAAATCAGCTTTTGATAGAGCTGTTATATTTCTTTTCCCCTCACCATTTACTCACCCAAAGTTGTATTTGGAGTGATTCAAGGCACCATCAAGTTCCGCATTCACCGCCACCGGTAGGTACACCCACTGCTCTGCACTTATTCCATTCTCCAATTTTATTTTCTTCATGGGTGATACGTGCAGGATTCGGCAGTGCTGTGTAGTCATTCTGGTACAAGTGAAAAAACAAAAAAATCTTTCTATTCTCGTGCGAGTCACAGGTCGTAATTGGAGTTGCTGCCAGTTAGTGTAGTGACGTTTATGTCGACTTCTGCTCCCAATGGGCACCGCAGTTTTTTGTTAATACATGTCTTTATTTGTTCCTTTTTATCATTTCCATTTTAATTATTATTCATTGTGGCAAGAGACTGTATAAGGAAAAAAAAGACAGATTCTAACGATTTCTATTGGCCGCCTTTAGCACTTTTTGGCACCATTCTCCACCATCACTAACCCCTAACCCATACATCCTATATCGACGAGCACTTTCTGTATATTTTACCTACTTTACATCTGTCATTTCTGGAGACGGCTGAGAAAAATGTTCCTGGGCAGACTGTGAACTCCCCGTGTAACTTTAATAAACTCTCCAGCACCACCACAGTCACCCACTCAACATTACCATTGAGCATAAGTCCGACGGGCGATGCCACGTCAACCCTTTTGATTTATTTCACCCCTCGAAATCATCGTTAGTGTTCCCCCGATCGTCAGCGTGCGAGCATCCCTTCCGTCGAGGTTTGCTTGTAATGGTTTTTGCCTGTCTCTTCCAGATCATTGATTCATAGCTTCATGTAAATTTAATTTTGTTTCCTCTCCTTGTTCATCAATTTTGCAGAAGGCCCCTCCCTGGCTTGTTTAATAAAGCTACTTCAAATATTTGTCCTGATTTGTCTGTGTGGTAGAGCGTCTGTGTAGCTGCTTGTCTAAACAGCTTAATCACTGCAGGAATCAATTTAGATACTGTTTGTGGATTAGCAAAGGTGGTGAGGGTAAAAAACAGTCAGTGCAGCACCTAATTTGAATTTGTAATATTATTTTAAATGCCATAGTTCACGGGTCATTTTTGAAAACATTTTTTGCAAAATTCTGAATAAATGATGGCGCAAAATGCTTTTGAAATCTGATTAGGAATTAATATTGTGGCCACCAAAATTGCTTACTTTCCGAACACGTTATTATCATTGAATATTTTTGCAGTTTTAATCAATTTGTTACATAGTTATTGTGATTAAAATGCAAAATAAACCAGTAACGATTAGCCTGGTTTGAAGGACATGGTTTATTAGGCTTTTACTTTTTTGTTTCAGACAGTGGAGCGCTTCCTGTAATACCTCACGACATCACAAGATGGAAAAGAGTGTTTTTTGTTTCAGAGAAAAACAGAAGTTTGTGCGCTAAACATGTGCCAAACAAAACACAACTCCAAACACTGCAAAATAGAAAATACAACCGCTAGTTCCAAATAAACGCTGAGTCTAATGTACATGCTGAAGACAGAAGTCGTGCTTGGCCTATAGAAAGTCGCCTAAATTATATATAATTATAGATATTGGCTGAGCAAGATTTCAGTGAGGAAGGAATTAATCGCATGCCCCAAATTGCCACCTTGTCTCAAATAAAAGCCTGGTCTGAAACAAATAAATCCCCTGGCTGTTATTTGGTATTCTACGGTATGTCTGAGAAGAGGAAACAACATTATAACATAGCTCAGAAAGTTGCTTACCGTAATATACACTCTTTAATTATGCAACCACACAAAATCAGAGAAAATGAAGTCGCTCGTGTAGTTTCTTTATGGCAGTGTAGCGGCTTATTTACCTTAAACCTTAACCTTACCAACCTTAAAGCCGCTCGGGGAGATCAGAGTGGGGCCTGAGGTCGTAGTTTGCGACGCGCTTGGAGGCTATTGTGCAGAGACTATTGTAAACAAATACGCTGGGATCCAGAATGCATTTTTGGATATTTATTAACATGCAGACAGCTATCACAGCGCAACAAAGAAGACGGATGGGACCAGTTGGCAAATAAAAGGTGAGTATGCAAATATGGAGGAACAGAGGCGGTCAACAAAAATTACAGCTACCCAGCCCTGATCTTCAACCTACTGAATAACAGGTAAGTGTGTGATGAAGGGTTCTTTTTACAGGTCTAAAATATCTCGGAAAACATGCATTCTTATTGTAACTGTGCCCGCCTTTCCATAGATCTACCTTGGCATCACTTGCTTTTCTCTATGAAGATCGACAAATTAAATGCCAAAATGTTCCAGTAATACAGTCTCCATGGTGACAAGCAGCTATACCAGAAACCTCCCACAATGTAGCTTTAGATACATTCCGTCCACATTCCCATAGAAGCGTTTCCAGCTCATTAGAAACGCCCTGCACAGACCCTCATAGCACCTGTCACTGATCCGTCTGCTGCGTCTGATTGGTGACAGTCTAATTCAATTGCGCGGGGCCCAAAGGCAACATGGCAGCCGGCAATGTAATTTGTAATCAGGAGCACAACAGCAACTCAATAGGAGATGATTGGAACCTTAAATATCTGCGACTGGATACAGGAATCCACCAATCAGAGGCATGCATTAGCTCGCGTTTGTCCTCTGCGATGATATACCGCATGAGGACATGGATTACACACTTACACACTTTGGCTGATTGGCACAACTTAAATGATATGTTGGTGATCCATAGATTCTGATGCTATGTGGATTTGGGTGTCATCACTTTCAGAAACTGGAATACATAGAGGCAATAGTCGGTTCTGACAGTGTGGATGTTATATTAAAAGGCTTTTTCTGTTCTGTGTTATAATGTTGTTACTTCATTGCAAACATATCTGGAGTTGTGTTTTGTTTCATTCACACATGTTTAACACATAAACCTGCACATTTAGGGTGATTTTTTCTCTCAAACTGAAAAGACTTTGTTCCACCTTGTGATGTCATGTGGTAATACTGTGTTTTTAAACTCCATACACTTTCACTTGAAACATTTGGATGATTTCAGACCATTTCATCACATCACAAGCATTTTGAGCTTTGGAGATGTAGACAAGCTATAATAAATGCCTACTCAGACGTGTAATGCCGGGCGTACACTGTGTGATATTTTTGATTGTTTACTCAGCCCCAGCTCAAACTGTACGATCAAATCACAGGGTTTAAAAGTTCACAGCTCACGATTCATGTCCTCACACGAACAACTTCAACAATGCGAAACCCTCACGAGAGGCGACTGGATTTCAAACAGATTTGATATTCTTGAGACCTACGATTGCCAATCGGGAGCTGGTCGTGAGGTATTAATCATGACTCCATGTATACTACACGAAGCACAACACACGATTAAGCCAAAACTCGGCTCCATCGTACAGTCGCATGAGTAAAAAATGGGCTCAAACAGGACCAAAAATCAGACAGTGTACGCCCATCTTAAATGAAACAAACACAACTCCAGGTATGTTTATGAGGTGGCAACAGCATTCTAACATGACGTAAAGTCAAATGTATTTAATCTAAGGTGTGTAAATGTATTTTTTTTAATTCATGCACAGCTATAATTTTCAATTTTAATGTATTCATAAGGTGGAGGCTTCAATATAAGCCCTTTTTGTCTCTTCCCACACATACTTATGTTATATACGCACAAAATAAATAAAATAAAAAAGCTCACAAGAGTCCGTTTTGTGTAATATAGGACCTTTAAAATAAGTAATATTTTGTCAAAATTGTTTAAAATATTTAATTATTGACTCCGATAGTAACATGTTTAGATACTAGATTGCAATATTATTCTTTTTATCCCAAATAAAAATATGTCACTGATGAAAGTGCACTAGCAAAAACAAACTAATAAATAATAATAATTTGAAATAGCGGTGAAATATTTTGAAACTAATTAGAAATATTTCCAAAAAGGTTAAATAAATAAATACGTTTCTCAAAGCAAGAGTGATATTCCGAATTCAACGGAACATAAAAATAACATGCAAAAATCTCACAATCTCAGAAAATAATGAACCAACTTTGAAATTTCATCGTCATTTTTCAAAGTCCCTGCGCTCTTGCCTGGAGCCTCCACTCTTTGTATGCTAACAAATGCGCCGCCTCGGGCTTAGCTTCCATAGCAGAAAATCTTTGCGGAATAATTAACTACTTTACCGCCACCTTTTTATTTAAAACACAGAAAGGAAAAATCCATGTTTCAAAGTTTGAACAAAAACAAAATGAATTGACGTCGGATTTTCTCCGCATCATTTCAGGCGCCAGCAACTTTGACGAGACTTTATCACCAGTGATTTGTGCAGTTAGAGAGCGGAGAACAGATGGATGGAACAGCAGTGACAAGACAAGTGGTAACTGTTGTAGTGGTAGTCGCAGTAGTAGTTTGAGAAGTAGAAGTTAAGGAAGTGGTAGGAGGTTCAATCAATCAATCAAACTTTATTTGTAGAGCGCTTTTCATACATAACTGAATCTGAAAACTATGTCTTGAGATGACTACCTGTGACATAACTAGCTTTTTTTCCTTTTTTTTTTTCAACTAACTACCTGGGATCTTTGGCACTCACTATCTAAACCATTACATTTAAACACATAATAGACGACATGGGGGGTAACAAACATGGAAGAAACAATGCGGCAGAACATGTGGAGAGAGGGAGGAGGAAACATCCCCTTTGTGACATCAGCACAGTCAAAACGCAGTACAAATATTTCACAGGATCAGCATCAGGGATTCGGACAGGGACAGGGTGATTGAGACCAGCCAGGTTGTAGGTTGAGGTTGTAGTAAAAGTTTTTGTTGTAGTAAAAGTAGTAGTAGTGGAACTATAACAAAAAGAGTAACAGTAGTAGTACCTGTAGCTGTCATGGTAGCTGTAGAAGCGTTAGTAGTAGTAGCGGTAGTAGCGGTAGTAGTGGTAGTAGTAGTAGTAGTAGTAGTAGTAGTAGTAGTAGTAGTAGGTGAAGTGGTTGGAGAAGCGGTAGTAGTAGTCAAACATGAGTATAACATAGCTGTAGCAGTCATAGCAGTTATACAAGTAGTAGTATTAGTGGTGGGAGTGGCAGTAGTTGTAAAAATGTAGCTGCAGTAATTGTAGCAGTAGAAGGAGTAGTAATAGTTGCTGTAGTAGTAACAGTGGTAGTAGAAGTGGTAGCAGAGATAGTAGTTGTAGTGGCTATAGAAGTAGCAGTAGTTGTATTAGTTGTAGTAGCAGTATTTGTAGATGTAGTAGTAGTAGTAGAGGTAGGAGTAGAAGTTGTAGTGGTTGTAGAAGTGGTAGTAGTAGAAGTGGTAAGAGAGGTAGTAGTAGTAGTCATAAAAGTAGTAGTATTAGTACGAGTAGTGGGAGTGGCAGCAGTAGTTGTAGTAGTAGAAGAAGTAGTAGTAGTTGCTGTAGTAGTAACAGCAGTAGTAGAAGTAGTAGTCATAGCAGAAGCAGTAGTAGTGGTGGTAGTCAAAGAATGAGTATACTGGTAGAAGTACTGTAGCAGTCATAGCCATTTTATAAGTAGTAGTATTCGTACTAGTAGTAGTAGAAATGTAGCAGGAGTAGTTATAGTAGCAGTAATGGTTCTTTATGGCCATATCGCAGTAATTCTTGCAAAAAATACTAGTATGCTAGAATATTTTAAAGAATATAGTTTTGTAGACACAACCAAACTCGTGGCAGTAGTGGTGCTTGCAGCAGAACTCCAAAAACAAAGTGATGCGTCACCCAAGTGAGATACCGTATCCTTCTTCTCCGTCTTATTAAAACAGGTCTCAAACTGTTCTCAGAGCTGAAAGTCTTAGAAAGCAAAGGGCACTTACACAACACCGTATATCTTAAAATACTCACAGTTATAGGCACTGGAGGTGGTAATATTGTACTGTCTGGAGATAACAACCTGCTGCCTGCCATCACCTCGACGACGGCTTAAAGGGCCCATATTACGCTGTTTTCTGATCGGTTATAATGTTGTTTCCTCATCACAAACAGACCTGGAGTTTTTATTTGTTGTTTCATTCACACATGTTTAACACACCAACTAATTTCAGACCTGGAACTGCCATTATCCTCAGCAGCTGGCCCCTCTGGCTTCTCTTTTTATTATTTTCTTGTGTTAAAGATATGGGGAAAATGTGGCCCGTTTTTGCCTCTGGTGTTTGAATCTCTCCGTTATTTTTGTCATAAATTTGAGCCCCTTTGCCAGACGTCTGCCATCATCGGCGAGCTCGGTCTGTTAAAGGCTCTCACTGCAGGGAGCGCCGCGCAATCAACCTCGCTCGAGTTTTTATTGACATCCCCATTCGTCTGTGCATTGTGTTGGACTTAAGTTGCTGCTAGGGGCACTGTCCAAACTGTCCCTTTGTTACAACTGTCACAAATGGCACGTTTAAAGTAAAAAAAAAAAAAAAGAAATACAGAGCTTGTAGATGACATGTCATATATATAAAAAAAATCATTAAAGGTGTACTACGTAGCTTTTCTTGTCTACATTAAAGGCCCGATATTACGCAAAAATTGACTCTTGTGAGTTTTAAGTCATGTTAGAATGATGTTACCTCCTCAAAAACATACCTGGAGTTGTGTTTTATTTCATTCACACATTTGAGTAACCCTTTATTATTACTCTTTGTACACATCCAAAGCTCAAAATGCTCTGTTCCACCTTGTGATGTCATGAAGTGGTAGTTTTCAAATGAATAGACACCTTTTATCTTTAGTTCAGTAGCAATTGGTGCTTCCAAGGTCATTCAAAATCAACTAAATGATTCTACTGAAGGTGTATGGAGTTTAAAAACACAATGGAGCACTTCCTGTAACAACATTACAACATAGATCAGAAAATAGCATAATATGGGCCCTTTAAGAAGTTATTTCTTTGCTTTTAATGTTCTAAAAGATTAAAAAAAGTGCATTCTGACTGTACACGGGCTTGCTTCTCCATAGATCAGACCTGTAAGTTGGTTCCTTTGAGTTATACCATACTGTAGAAAAAATAAAAATAAAAAAGCAAGGCAAACTCCAGCAGAAAAAGTTCCATATAGGACAACAATACAAAACCTTAAGTGTAAAATTGTATTAAAATAAAGCCTAACAAAAGCCTTAGTTGCAAACACGTTTGACTTCTCCATTCATGCCTTTACCTACGCATTGTTTTCAGAATATGTTGTGTAAAATTGGACCATTTTGAACTTGATGATGTTGTACCTTAATCAAAAAGAGCAGAAGTGGCTTGTATCTGAAGAACTAATCTACACAGTTTGATTTATTGCAGAAAGAGACACAAGGTGATTTTAGCTTTGTAATAATGCACAATACATCATCATATGCATCCGATGTAAAGCCTGGAGCAGAATATAGTGTAAAAATGCCATGGATAAGTTCATCGCTAGTCACAAAGCGCAGCATATTGAAGTAGACATCCAGATGCTGTGGCTATTAATCAGCCTTTAAGACTCTCCTCTGGGCATCTGCACTGCTCCCATAGACAATTACTATAATCGTCAGGCCATTTTATTAGGTACATACTCACAATAATTATTAAAATATGTTAAACGTTAAAATAAAATCCTACATATATATCAAATAATACAATTTCCAACCAAATCAACGGACATTTTCCTCTGCTGAGCTATTAAAAGGTTCATATAATGTTTCTCCTCATTAAAACCCTGCATAATTTCGGCTGATTTCTCCTCTCAAACAAAAAACACTGTTCCACCTTGTGATGTGGTAATACAGAAAGTGCTCCACTGTGTTTTTAAACTACATACACCTTCACTAGAATCAGTTGGATCATTTAAGAACTGAAACTGTCCATCTCTTCTGGACTAAAAGGTAAAAAGTAGCTGTAAACGTGAAAACTACCACATTTTGAGCTTTGGAAATACAGACAAATAATAAAGCGTTACTCAAGCACGTGTGAATAAAGCAAAACACAAATCCACATATGTTCTAACACGGCTTGAAGCTCACAAATGTCAGTTTTGTGTAATATAGGACCTTTAAACAGCATTACAACAGGTATAAATAATAATGTGACCAATGCATAACTTCACATCGCCATACAAAATCCATCAGACATGAATCATCTTTATTCATTGACAGATTTTTCCTTTTCCTTTTCAATATTTTTAATTTATTTAAGTGCAAAAGCTTATGGTTTAATGCCTGGTAACCTTGATGTTAATTGAATAATAAATTGCACTCTTATTCATCCTCTTCCATTAAAAAAAATAATAAAAAAAATAATAATCACTTATTCAAGCCTGCTTTTGGTGCCCTTGATTTAGTAATTTTTGTTCAGTGAATTAATAAATTAAAAAATTGCGTAATCTTTTCACTTCTGCTTAAGAACGTAGCATCGCATTTTGAAGCTGACATGGATTTGACATCGCCGCAGCCTTCACCGCCTTCTCGGCCCGTACTCTGGGAGTCGGGGCCCCTCTCCGCCACTGTAAGCACCCTAATGCAATCAGCCATGTCCCCCCGCATGCTCCAAGACCCTCCAGAGCCACATAATCCCCCCTTTTGTGTGATTTCATGTACGTTCAGTGATGGCCATTACTGAGCTAAGGGCCAAGCAGGAGGTGGCCAGAATCAGCTCGGAAATCCACAGACGCAGTTTAATCCTTCTCCCATGTATATTATTGCTCTTGGTTATTATATTATATTGTGATGTGTGAGCTACTGTGTCCAAGTCATTTCCTTTGTGGGTCAATAAAGTTTCTTAAATAAATTACTTTCCTAAAATCAAAGGAAAACATTGCAGTACTTGATCACACAATTCAGGACTCAAACTGCACAGAAAAATATGAAACACTGGTCTTGTGGTGGGTGCAAGAGTGATTTTTTTGTTCTCCAGTCAGTGATAGGAAAAGCTTAATAAATATAAAACTGTTTTTAATGCTCGGTTGTGTTTTACTTTATAATTTAAATGCAACTCAATGTTAAAGGATTCCAAGTATTCAGGACACTGTAAACTCTGATTGGACCATGCATTGGAATATGTTACAAAATACATGTTAATGCAGGAATCTGGTATTCTGCAACTAAAATATTCTTCTAATCATTGAGTGTATGTGGAAAAAAAATGGCATTGGTTTAGACGATTGAGGTCAAGGTGAGGTTATTTCTCGTTACTTGAAAATATTTGAAAGCTCAAGTGGGGACATGGATAAATACTGTATGTCCACTAGGATTTTGATGTAAAGTGGATGAAAAAGAATGTCAGTACACACAGCAATGACAATTTATTTATTTTTCTCTCCTGTAAGGTCTCCTGTAACTACTGGTAAGTACAGGGCTGTGGGCAAAGATAGGGGGTAGGTGAAAAGGGATTTTTTAAAACACAGACTCAAATTCATAACGTCAACGATAGTAACGATAGTTGAAAGATCATGAGAGTAACCTTTGTAAAATATGGTATGTCAACATGTGCTTTTGTGTTAAACCTTTCTATCGTCATGGCAACCAAACGAGACCAAGTTAAAAGTCAGATCTGTGGAGAGGCAACTCCACTCACAGTCAGAATGCCTCTTTTTCTAGGTGTTTTTGAGCTACAAAACCACCTGTTATTGAATAAATGTAAGGTAGAGCTGTTTAATGTCACACTGTGGAACATTCCAGGCAGAGCAATGACTCCATCTCCATAGAAACACTCAGATGGCCGATGTCCAAAGCATTTTTTTATTTTTAAATTACGTTTCACTGTGTTTCACTGTGCTGTGGTCCAGGTCAGGAAAAATGATCTGATGAAGGCTTTTGGCCGAAACGTTATTTCAAAATTAAAAAAAAACTTTTGGACATTGGCCATCTGAGTGCGCTATACATTTTATTTTTGCTTTTGTTCCTTGCATTTGTACCTCTTTGAACTCTGGTCTGCGTTTTGTTTCCCCCCAACCAAAAAGTCAAACAATGCACCTTTAAACCCAAAATATAATATGCACCATAAGTAAAAAAAACAAACCAAAACATAAAGGACCATAAAGTGTACCTTACCTTACTTTAAAATATTCAGAATGCAGTACAAGTATAGCAGGTTCCTTGTCTCGCTGCACTTTTGATCCCTACTCAAACAAAGAAAACGGTTGCGGCATACGACAACACATCTCTATCTTCGTCTTACCTTTTTATTATTCTTGACAGGTAGCTAACATGGCACGCGTCATTAGCTATTACCTGTTAGCCGTAGTTAGCGTTAGACTGGCTCAGCTCTCCCTGAACCGTGCTGCCTGAAACATGGCCGGATACTGTGACACGTTGTACCGGCCCCATTAACCTCTGTCGAAAAACATGGCCGCCAGCGTGGGAGGGGACACGGGCGAAGACGAGGTGGAGGAGGAGGTGGGAAAAAAAAAAAAAAAAAAAAACAGTGCTGCTTTTCATCCCTGCTTGAGCTAGATTAGCCGTGATGAATGCTAATCGAAAATAGCTCATGTCTTCAACGCCGTAATGATCTCACCTCTCAAGTTACACTCTTGTGCAAATAGGGCCTGGCTCCTACTCTTTATTTTGTATTCAAGTGCGCGCAGGTACACCCCATTAAACTCCTCTTGAATCGTCGGCGGAGGAATCTGCTCGTGCTGGCGTTTATCTCGCCATAAATTTATCCAAATCCCACCTTGAAATGCTGCCAGATGCGGGGGTTGCCAGATTAGAAATGACTTTTGTGCAGATTTTGAATTGCGGCACCTTTTTAGCATGTCGTACAATTTGCAAGTTCTTTTTTTTTTTCTAGCGTTTTATAAAACAAGCAATCAAGGTTAACAGCCCGCTTTGAATTTGCGGTGTTTATTTATATATCTGCTGGCGTCACACTTGTTTTGTCGAGGTTTTTTGCTTTGTTTACACCTCGAATTGGGAACAGTCTGCTTTCATCAGGAGTTGAAGGTTGAAATCCGAGCGTTCTTGTTACGGCGCATCAATTTTGTCGCCGTTTTGCCTGATTATGTAACGCGTTCTGCTCTGATTATCCCGTTGATGACCTATTCAGAGATGTACTGTCAAACTCCGATTTCAATTTCATAAAAGGCAGTGTACAATGCGAGTGGGACAAAAACACTGATTGGCAGTTTTGTCCTATTCTTGTATCTCGTCCCAGTTTCCTTAATTCAAACATTAGTCTTGCTCAGATTTTGTTCGCATTTATGCTTATCTCAAAATTACTTCAAAATTGAAAAGTCAGTTTGGGGTTTGCGAGACGCTGATAGCTGTTGACGTGCTAAATGTGTGGTTTTCTTTGTAAAGGAAACAAAACATAAATTTAGTTACAAGTGACAATAGAAAGATGAAATAGAGCAAATTATAAATGCACATTTTAGCTCCCCTCTACTACAGTGTTTCTCAAACTGTGGCATGTGTACCACAAGGTATTTTAGGAAGTACTTGGACCGCGTTTTTGTTTGTGGGTTTGCATTTAATCCATTTAGAATCTTAGCCCATGATCAGACCTGTTACACACTTTGTCATTATCACTATGTTCTTGCTCCGAATTTACCAAACCCGGATTAACCAAATGGCTCATTTTCGGTGATAAAACTGTTTCTTTAAAAACTAGTTTTGAGTTTTACGTTTCAGCTACCCCATGTAGTAAACGAGAACAGGTCTACATGTTTTCCAGGGCCTGTTTTTGAAGAACAAATGAAGTATTGATCCCCGAAGTCCAGGAATTGCCCTCATATTACATCCAATACCAGGTTATTGCCCAATAGTTGGACTCTAGCTGCAGGACCTTCATTGTCTAGTCTAGTGTGTGCATAAAGGTCTATACGTAGTAGTATATCCATGGTCACCAGAGCCTAGTCAATGAAATGAATTTGTGTGTTTTTCCACTTCACAATCTGTGTTATAACCTACAAGTTCTAACAAAAGAAAAAATGGTTGGTCCGTCCAAGTCGCAGCTAAACAAGTGAAGGTTTTGACTTGACATTTTGACTTGAGTCCTGATCAGCTGATACAAAAATATGTCCAAAAAAAGCAGATCCTCACATCTTCCTCATATCATTTTTGGTGCACAATTCTTCACCCCTCAAACTGAAACTCAAGTCTGACCACAAACAAGTCCAAAAGCATCCCAATCTAACCACTTTGTTGTGATATTTTACATCCATCCGTCCATCCATACTAGTCTCTCCTTTTTATAAATAGAATCCTGCAACCAGCTTGAAAACTCACACACCTTTACCTACTCCTCGGTCTTTTTCATCCGCGTTGACAAAGCACTGAACGCTGTCATCTTCCCAACAATAATACGAACGGACACGATGATGCAACGGACGGCAACGCGTGGGAATTGTGCCCCGCTCCGAAAGGAAAGAGGCCGCGACCCCCTCCCCCCTCGCATCATTTTTGGCGAATTGACTGCAAACTTAATGTGACTTGACGCCTTTTGGAGCAGGCGGACACGAGAAGCCTTATAATCGACACTGGGTGGGAGTTATTCCGGAGAGGGAGGGGGTCTCATTTCTCCTCATTAGCTGTATATGTGTAGATGCCAGAGCTTGTAATGTCTGCAGATGTGGGCTCGTCTGCTAAAGAAAACAGCTGACAGGCACAGTGCATACATCCACGCATAACGCTCTTAGAACAATCCGAAGACGTGTTTGGCAGAATTAGAGCTTGTTACGAATCCCCCATCCCCACAGCCAATGCATGTACACAAATATATGTAGGGTTGGAGAAGTGGTGCTGGGAAGAAAACAGGATATCTTGGATTGTTTAGTAGATTTATTCGGTGTCCGTTTGAATCAATGTAATTGTGACTAGTGTTCACATTATAGACAGGTTTGGATACTGATTTTCTTTACAAAAATATAATTATAAACACTATTTTTAGACAGTTTTAAGGTCCCATATTACGAAAATTGACTCTTGTGAGCTTTAAATCATGTTAGAATGTTGTTACCTCATCAAAACTATACCTTATCAGTAGTCAATCTACATCTCCAAAAATTAAAATACTCTGTTCCACCTTGTGATGTCATGCAGTGGTAGTTTTCAAGTTAACAGCTGCCTTTAGTTCAGTAGACACTGGAAATTCCAGGGCTGAAATTATACAACCAATTCTAGTGAAGGTGTATGTAGTTTAAAAACACAGAGAGTACTTCCTGTATTACCAAATGACATCACAAGGTGGAGTGTTTTCAGTTTGAGAGATGAACATTATAACATAGATCAAAATAGTGTAATTTTTTTATTATTGTTACAGTATCGAGAAAGTTTGACGTTTGATACCAATTTTCATAATTCATAATATTTGACATTGTGAGGGGGTAGTAGGAAGATGCAATAGCAGTAATTGCAGTACCAAAAGTGTGAGTTACATTTTTTGGAAGATCTACCTTTTTCTTGTCTTTATATTTTGACATTTTCTGTATCTTCCGACATTAGCAGCAGTCACGGGGGAATTGACGAAATGCAAGGAATTGACAAATGGGAGTTGAACCAATGATGACTCCCTGATCGACTCCGTGGTCCCATGCTGCTTATGTTGTTCACACTTCAGATTGGGTCTCGATACGCCATTGTTTAGAATTGAAGATTGTCACGGCCTGGTTGTGTGCCCCTGCTTGGCGACAGCAGGCAGCGCCCTCCAATGTCCCCCCTGGTGCTTCCAAAAACTCACAGCATAAAAGAGTTTAGAGTGGAGATGGGAACATTTCAGGCTTGACGCAGAGAGGAGAGGGGGAGGCCATGATAGCGTTCAGAAGTGACTGATGAGCCCTAGGGAAGTTTACCCCTGGCCAGCTGAATAAACAGTATTTTTTACTGCACAGCTCTGGAAAGCTCGGAGTATTCACGTGGGGAGCTGGGAGGTCCCATAGCCTTAAATGGTACACAGTGAACTGGCATTCAGCCATAGAAAACAGTGCTAGAAGCTTGTTTCACCAACAAAGTTAGACCATAATCAAATTGGATGGAAAATGACTTTATATTGATACTCTGCAGCTGAAATCATCAACATTTCCTGGTGGTGTGATGCCAACTATAGGCACTGCTCTTTCTGAAAGCTCTGTTACTCAACTTAGACTTGAATCTGATCTGACCAGAAAGAACTGATTTAACTGGAACTACAACAGCTGATCTGTGCTGTTAAACAAGTCTATGTAAAATAACATTAGAGTCACAAGATAGTTTGTATTATCCAACAGTTTTAAGTTAATTGCTCTTGCGTTTTGGTTGAAAATCAAACACCAAAACATAATGAATGTCCTTGTTGATCACAGGGTTCAGAAAATGTGCTGTTTAAATCCATTTGTAATTTTTTTTGACAGTTTTTGCTAATGTGTGCATTGTGTCACCATGGTAACTCCTGCAACTATCCTGTCAATTATTCATATTATTCAATGGTATTTCGGGTTCAAGTACATTCAAATAACAGCAAATAGAAGCATGATCTTTATCAACATGTGGCAAGGCGCACCACAATAATGCACCTTTGTGATACCTTAGATAAAGAAGAACGACTTTCCGCGGTCGGTTATCTCCTGGGCGGACAATCGCGTTACATTCAAACACAAATTTCACTTCTATGTGTGTCAATGGGGCCACCACGGTTGAGTATCACATGCCATTTTCATGATTTTATGATATACCTTGATGGACATTTGCAGACGTTTATGTAAACATGCATCTAGAACATGCAAATGTGGTAATAATTATCAGAAAAGATACAATGGGTTTTGTTGTTGAATAAATATAAAATGTTTTAGGGAGGGGGCGATGTTGTTCCCGATCGCTGATCTTTCGATATTTGCGGATACTAATATTGTCCTTTTAAAATCTATAATACAGACCAAATTTGTGTGAAGTTATAGTGAACTTTTCATATTAAAGTATCACTGTAAAATGAATACAAAGCTTATTTATCTAGGCTATAAATGACTCTGCGGACGAACTTGGACTGGACTTGGACACACAGAGACTGGGGAAGTATAGAAAATATATCTGTGAAATGTCGGCTACATTTTCTATTTTAGATCGATGCGATATCTGGGGAAGTCCTTCATTATCACCAATACTGTATCACCGATAATCGATATTCCATCGCTATAAATGTCATCCTTCAAAAAGCAATATAACATGAACAACCCTCGCCCTTGCTTTATGGTTATAAGTTGCAGATAATATCGAACCTCCCATAATGTCTAACAGTTGAAAATTGGTCTGATAAGTCAACAAAACTGCAGTATACAGCTACTGATAATAATGAGCAAAAACAGAGGTAACTGACAGAGGCCTCTAAGAATACGCAAAACGAATCTCTTCAAAATGTGTCCTTTCTCACCTTGTTTTCATTTGATTTTCGAACACCAAAGTAGCCAATCTATGCTTAAATGCGAAGCTATTTGCAGAGACAACTCCTGCCCTTGAGTTTATAAGCAAGTGTCCGATTGGCTCAGGCTTTCACACCTCACTGACAGGCCCACAATTGAGATGTGGTTCACCCTGTAGCCACCTTTTCTTATCTAAAATACCAAAGGGTCATTCTTAAAAAAGATCAACACCCATTTTAAGTGATGGGTTGTTTCCTCGCCTCAAAGTTAAAGTGCTCAGAGGTGATGGCCTTGGACGTGCGATTTTATTCAGTTTTAATTGTCTGCGTGCCGCCAGACTGAACCGAGGCTTGAGATTAAAGGAGTCTTTTAAAGAATCTCTTTCAAAGCCCTCTCGCATCTCACCCATGACTAATTTAGTTAGGTCTCTTCTCTGTGTACCAGCACTTGAGTCTGGCCTTTGTTGTGGCTTCGGCGTAATGGGGGAAAAACGAACAGAAATAGCATGTATCGCTTTGGCTTTTGAGACACTGAGCTGCAGGCAAAGAACTGAGCAAGAACTGTCAACAAAAAAGTGCGGGAAGCAGGAGTAATGTGTCTTAAGATCAGATGATGTCAAAAGGGCTAACACAACCTTTTTCTCGATTTCATACAGGGTGAATTGAGGTTGGATAATGTATAGATATTTTTACATATTTAATACCAGATGTTTCAGGACCCATTCTACCATGTGTCGTCATGCAGTTTGTTGAACATGTCTTCCATCACTGATATCATGGAAATGAAACATTTCCTCAAATCTAAGATAGTTGGGGCAATATATATAAATGAAAATAAAGACCATTTAACTTATCGTATGTGTAGGTAAATGTTACATTATGTAACTTTTTTGTTCAAAGGGACAAATAAAGTGATACTGATTAATTGTGGCCATACCGACTTGTTAAAGACTGATCCCGTCAGATCTCAGAAGCTAAAGTGGGCCGGGCCTAGTTAGTACTTGCAAAAAGTACTAACCAGTTGCAAAAAATGTTGTGTCCTTAGGTAAGACACTTCACCCACATTGCCTTGAAAGCCAGAGGCTGATGGTGCAGATTGGCAGCCTCGCTTCTGTCAGTCTGTCCCAGGGCAGATATGGCTACAATAGTATTTTCCCAGCACTGAGTGTGGAGTGAATGAATAATCCTCGGTAAAGTGCTTTGGGTGTCATGAAATGCACTATATAAAACCAATAATTAATGAATTAATTGATTGAAGATGTGATTGCTTTGCGTGGGACCCACAGTATGGTACAGTCCCTGACAAAAGTCTTGTCGCTTATCCATTTTGTAGAAACAAAAGCTTATAACCTGACTTTAAATTAATCGATTGGTTTTAGAAATGTCTCATATGAAAGCTAAAACCCTCCCAAATTATGCTCAATATACTAAAATAAATTTGCTTCCCTGAAGAAAGATTGATCATTTAATGAACACAGAAAGGTCAGATTTAGGCAAGACAAAAGTCTTGTCGCCTACAGAAAATTGAACAAATAATTTACTTCAAATACAAAAATATGTTGCATAACATCAGTGAATTAAGTAGTGGTGCTGTGAGATCCATATTTAATATCTTGTATGACTTCCATGAGCTTGAAGGACTGCATCCATGCGGTTCGACAATGATTCATATAATTTGTTGAAGTCATCAGGAATAGCAAAGAAAGCTTCTTACATGCCTCCAGAGTTCATCAAGATTCTTTGGTTTTGCCTTCCAGGCTTCCTCTTTCATTCTACCCCAGACATGCTCAATGATGTTCAGGTCTGGTGACTGGGCTGGCCAGTCCTGGAGCACCTTGATCTTCTTCGCCTTGAGGAACTTTGACGTAGAGATAGAAGTATGCGATGGGGCACCATCCTGCTGCAAAATTTGACCCCTTTTATGGTTGGGAATGTAAGAGGTAGCTAATACTTCTTGATATTTTAGGCTATTGATATTGCCTTCCACCCTGCAAATGTCTCGCACACCCCCATACTGGATGTAACCCCAGACCATGATTTTTTCCGCCACCAAACTTAACTGTTTTCTGGGTGAATCTTGGATCCATGCGGGCTCCAGTAGGTCTCCTGCAATATTTGCGGCGGCTGTGATGTAATTCAACCGAGGATTCATCTGAGAAATCCACCTTCTGCCACTTTTCCAGTGTCCATCCTTTTAGCAGGCTGTGGGCCTTGGCAAATGCCACACGTTTTTTTAATTGCCTTTTGTTTAGTGCTGGTTTCTGTGCACTGATTCGACCATGGAGGCCATTTCGAGACAGAATTCTACAAACTGATCTGGTTGACAGAGGGACTTGAGGTGACCAGGCCTGGTGGAGCTCTGCTGTAGTGGAAAAGGGGCTGGCCTTGGATTTTCGAATCAACAAACGGTCCTCCCGAGCAGTTGTCTTGCGGGGTCTGCCGGACCTGGGCTTGTCAAAAACATCTCCAGTCTTTTCAGATCTTTTTCTTATTCTTTGTACTTGACGCTGAGACACATTGAAGGTGTCAGCCACCTCAGCAGTGGATCTGGTCTTCAGCCTCTTGATAATTAACGCTTTGGTCTCAGGGTGGGATCTTAGGCAGGTTGTCAGAGGTCAAGTTGCAGTTGATGTGAAGGTCTGGTGTGCTGGGGTTCTTTTTATACACACCCACTAATTGATTGATCAGTAACTGATCACAGGTGAGGCTGTAATCTAGGATTGGGTGCATCATATGACAAGGCGACAAGACTTTTGTCTTGCCTAAATCTGACCTTTCTGTGTTCATTAAATGATCAATCTTTCTCCAGTGAAGCAAATTTATTTTAGTATATTGAGCATAATTTGGGAGGGTTTTAGCTTTCATATGAGACATTTCTAAAACCAATCGATTAATTTAAAGTCAGGTTATAAGCTTTTGTTTCTACAAAATGGATAAGCGACAAGACTTTTGTCAGGGACTGTATTAAACCTCCATGGGGAGAAGTGGAGCAGATGGTGCCACCAGGCCAAATTACAGGTCAACTCTATTTCTATCTTTTGCTTGTGATTCTATTATTGCATTAAACTGATCTCCATGGAGACAAGAAGAAATGGAGAAGGTTATATTTCTAATAAGCTGTGTATATTTCTACTAACATAATGCATTGTGTGATACTTGAAAACATTAATCAATACATTTATTCTACTATTACTTACATATACTGTTCCTTAGCCAATTCTTACCAAAAAAATCAATGTCAATGTGCAACCCTCCTCTGAAATATAAAGTTGAAATATCTTCTCCAGTAGCTGCAAACCGTGCTCCAATCCTCCCAGACTGTTGACCTGGCGTCTCTTCTTCTCCTCCACATAAAACAATGTTCCCGTGTTAGCATTGCTCTGTACCATTGGCCTTAAACAAACTGCGGAGTCTGTGAGCGGAGTACTGGAGTGACCCGCTCATGACTCGTCCTTCTGTTCTCACACAAAACGCCCCTGGACATGTGTCTGAAGAACTATGTAGCACGCCTCTGCCTATAAAAGGACTCTACTCTGTAATGCCGCCATACGCACGGCAGAAAAACATATGTTAGCTCGCGTCAACAGCATTATCTCTTGCAGCTTGTTGATTCGACTAAATGCCATCTTGATGAAGTGATCTGAGTTAATCCTGCTATATTCCAGACCTCACATAAATGCAGAAGAATGAACTGAAGGTGTGCTTTAAGCATTAGGGTTCGTGAACTGGGGTATGCATAGTCAAAATCACTGCATAATGAGCCGTGCAAAAATAAATAAATAGCTTATATTATTAAACGTGATGTAATTTAACATATTCAAGAACTGAATTTGAAGTCTGGCATTGCACCATGGGGCGTAAGTAGCTCAGTTGGTAGAACGTTCCTCCAAAAGTTGATCCCCGTCGCCCCCTAGTGTCTGCGTACACTGGTGTATAAATGTGTGAATGGGTGAGTGGCTCCTTGATGTAAAGCGCTAGAAGGTAGAAAATATTGACATAATTGTGACCATTTTATGAGATTGCTCATTACAGAAGTGCAAAAACAAGATATTCCCCAAAGTATTTCATCGAGTGTGGTTAAATTAATTTCCTCTTGATTAAATCCACTTTAAATTTACAGAATGCAAACTCGCCATATTGAAATTAATTACTTTTCTTTTCAACTGAGATGTAACCAAACTTTTCAAAAAGTACAATAGTCTTTTTTGTATAATTGTTTTATTTTATATCTAAACTGAGAAGACTTTTGCAGTGACACGTTAGACTGAGTGACAAATTATATCTGAACTAATATTGATGTTTGGGTAAAGTGGTTGTATCTCACTATAAACTTGTCTCCACACAAACCCACAAAGCGTTTGGCACCGCCGCTGAAAGAGAATATATACATAGCAAAGCAGGAAATGTTTTATTGCATTACAGCGCTCCTATCACACGGCCCCTGATGTGCCGCCTTCTCGTGCTCACCCGATGGGAGTCAAAGGAAAATGTCAACCAAACGCCTCCTGTTTAGCGGCATCTGGTCCCTCCCGCTAGATTTGAGGTCCATTTATTCATGTCAGGTAATTGTTTGGTAATCTTACCCTAGCCGCCGGCGTTGCTTCTGATGAAATGAAAGTCCCCGCCAATCCCAACAGCCCCTTACAGTTAGGGCCCCTTTGAAGAGTTGCCGTAGCGATGTGGACCGCGTATTCTTCCTCGGACTGGTTCAAAGGGAGACATGCGCACTCCTCAGATGCACTATAACCCCCCTCCCCATTAAAGCCTCGGAGAATGCGTTCTTTGAGATACGCACTTCAGTGGCAGTTGTGATTATGTGTCAGCGGGTGAGAGCCATAGGGGGACAATGAAGGGAAAAAATGTGCTATATTTACAGACGAGGATGAACTACGAGAGGTCGGCCGTGGAGATGCAGCATTGTGAGGTGGGATGGAGATGCAATTCTCACAAAAGACTTACAATACAATACAATGCAATACAATACAAACATTATTTTCCAAACATGGCCCCAGCAGAAATAAAGAACATGAACAAACGGTGGCATATGGACAATCAAACTGGTGAACACAACTAAACCATGTGTGTTTTAACATCACATAGCAAATATCTCTGCCTTGTGTGAATGTGATTTGTGTCTATTGTCTTTAATGTATGTGCTGTGTGCGCTTTTAACATGTTTTAATGTTCATGTTCTAGTTATAGTGCTACGATAAAACAAGAACTTTAAAACCAGTACTGCTTGCTCAATACTAAAAGCATTAACAGTAAGCTTTTCGAAATAGAAAAGTCTTTAGATTCGCGTTCAAAAAGTCCAGGCTCTGTGTGGCTCTCAGCTGGACAGGGAGGCAGTTCCAGAGTCGTGGTGCAGCTGAACAGAAGGCTCGGTCCCCCACGGTACGTAGCCTAGTGGAGGGGACCTGAAGGAGCATGCTGCCTGAAGATCTGAGGACCTGAAGGAGCATGCTGCCTGAAGATCTGAGGACCTGAAGGAGCATGATGCCTGAAGATCTGAGGACCTGAAGGCGCATGCTGCCTGAAGTTCTGAGGACCTGAAGGCGCATGCTGCCTGAAGATCTGAGGACCTGAAGGACCATGCTGCCTGAAGATCTGAGGACCTGAAGGACCATGCTGCCTGAAGATCTGAGGACCTGAAGGAGCATGCTGCCTGAAGATCTGAGGACCTGAAGGAGCATGCTGCCTGAAGTTCTGAGGACCTGAAGGAGCATGCTGCCTGAAGATCTGAGGACCTGAAGGAGCATGCTGCCTGAAGATCTGAGGACCTGAAGGAACTTGCTGCCTGAAGATCTGAGGACCTGAAGGAACTTGCTGCCTGAAGATCTGAGGACCTGAAGGAGCAAGCTACCTGTAGATCTGATTTTGCGGTTGGAAGACTGTAAAGTGATCAGATGTTGCAGATACATTGGTGTCTGACCATTGATGCATTTATGGGTCAGGAGAAGGAATTTGTATTCAGTCCGGGATGAGACAGGGAGTCAGTGCAGTGATTTGAGAATGGGAGTGATGTGTTCAAATTTTCTGACTGTCATTAGGATTCTGGTGGCGCTTAGTCAGTAATATTCACTGATCTTAATGTCTCTGTCATGTGTGATGGACTGAATGTTATTGTGTCTATAGTATGTCCTGTTTTTTGTCTTTCCATCAACCTGCGAATAGGGCTACAGATGAAAATGAGCCTGCAAACTTTGGCACATTTCCATGCTGTACTAACACATGTTGATCATTGTGCACTGCCCCAAATTTAATAAATAAACATAAGGGCCCATATTACACTTTTTTTCTGATCTCTGTTAATATGTTGTTTTCTTATCACAGTTGTGTTTTGTTTCATTCACACATGTTTAACGCACAAACCGTGAATAATTAGGTTGAGTTTTTCGCTCAGCAGTTAACACTCTGTTCCACATTGTGATGTCATGTGGTAATACAGCAAGCACGCCACTGGACTTTTAAACTCCATATACCTTTACTTGAATCATTAATAATTTCAGCCCAGGAATTGCCCAACTCTGCTGAACTGAAGGGTAAAAAGTCGTTTTTAAGTTGAAAACTACCGCTTTGTGACATCACAAGGTGGAACAGAGCATTTTGAACTTTGGAAATGTAGACAGACAAATAATAAAAGATTACTCGAACATGAGAATGAAACAAAACGCAACTCCAGGTATGTTTTTGAGGAGGAAACAACATTATAACATGGCTTAAAGCTCACAGGAGTAACATAGGACTTAGTTTAGGTTAGGCTCAGTTCTGGTTCTGTTGACTCCAGCTTTTATTAATATTATTTTAATCATTTTTAAACTGAAACTTATTTTTACACCTTTGTCCCTTCCTTTCCGTTTGGTCCATTCCACCTACCTTGCAAACTTTCTAATATGAATTACAGCAGAATAAAGAAAACGGCATTGCTTGAACTCAGTCTCATTATCTTATGTATTTCCACACTGCATAGCCCATATTTACATACCCCTACAGACAGTTCAAAACGGAGCCTTGAGCATCCAGCTTGAGCTCTTATCTGCTCGGCTTAACAGAAGCCGGACGCGTGCGGTAAGGGACATGTTTGCGCACCGCGAAGATAAGAACAGACCGCTCGGCTCGCTGGGTGGACGCCATTGTGAGCGGAAAATTGCGTCGGAATCCTCACAAAAGACCCACTAGCCCCTACAATTTACTCTCCGGATAAAGAATCATTGTAAATCATCTGTTAACAGTGACCACAGCTGCACGGGCTAATCTACAGTGGCCAGTGCGATGTGTTTCCGCCCGTGAGTTGGTCCTTCTGCTCACTGAACAGACTTCCACCGTGTCGACAGTGTTTTTCTTTGGTGCAAAAACATGGGCTTGCTTATGTATTCACTGCTGTCTTCCCCATGTGCAAATCCTCCATGCGCCCTGACATGTTTGCTAATTGATGCTTTGTGAAATGGCGCGGGGGCCAATCGGTCCCTGTGTCTGGCTAAATCAAATACCATGTGATGTAATGTATTCAGAATTATCTAACCATGCTAATCTAATTCAGCGTTCATTAATAAGTGGGCAAATGCATAATGATTCCAACAGCCAGTCTTGTGCAAATTCCCCATTAAACTGCATGTTTTTTCCTAGCAGTCACATCAATTACTTATTTTATATTTTTTATTTTGTTCCTCAGTTAAATATTTATTGCAAATCGCTATAAGCAGCAGTGGAGATAGCGAGGAGGCTTTTGGTTCTTTTATGAGATCTGGATCTTTTGGATCTGTTCGTTTCAAAGAGCCGTTCAAAAGACTCTCTCTTTTTATGTTTATTTATGTGAGAACTTAACATGAAACTAATCATGGAGAGAAATGACCAAGGATATGATTTGGTTAAAATGGTTCAAACTGAGAGTGGGAATGTGTTTACCAAATGAAATTATGCGTAATTGAAAATACAATTTTGCTTAAAATAATAATACAAAAACTGATATTACAATGCCAAAATATGTTGTTAATCAGTGTAAAATGCATAAAAATTAGAAAGAAAAATACCAGGTTCTTTTAAAAATTGAGACAAAAGCGCGTAGTCCTTTCTTCTATTGCTCAAAAGTATGTTTAAAAAACTCCTGACCTCTTACTGTGAATGAGGTTGCCTCTCCGCAAACTTAACCTGTAATATGGCTTGCATCTCCATGGAGATTCATTAGTTTATGGCCATCAAGAAGAGATTGGCACAGAGAGGCTACCACATCTCTTTGAGCGTGCCCCAGGGCAGCTCTAACCCCATCAAGCCTGCGATAACCTTTGTAGCTACACCTTTAGAGCCTAATTTTGTGTTGCATTCAATTGAATCATTAAAAAACAATTTGAATAAAACATTTGAGCACAAGATGGTCTCATTACCAAACTGAAAACTCACCTCGGACCAGACCCCCTGTGGTTAACTGATAGTATTACAGACTACATATGGTAAATAGTATTTTTTTCCCGAATTTCAGATTTGCAATTGCAATTTTTTAAAGCATCTGGTCAGTTCACAAGCGTTGGCTGGCGTAAGTGTGGATTTGTAGTTGCTGCTGGCTACATACACTCTAACTAGTGAGCATGGCCTTGTTAGCTTCTGGTTCCTTAACAAAATGATGTAACCTGCTCATTTAATCAGGCAAAAACTATATTTGGGGGTCAGCTATATTTTGCAGTATTCTAAATATGCCTAATATAGATGTAATGTAAAGATTTTTGCAATACGGTGCAAGTAGAATCCAAATACAGTGAGGATTTGGAGAGTATCTTTGTTGACCCTGTATATGGGGCCATAGTGGAACATCCCTCCTCCATCTGATGTAATAAGAAGTAATAAATAAAAAAAATCTTAGACTGCAAGTTTTCGAGAGGTAAAAGAGAGTTTGAGAAGTGGAGTAAATTCAGAATGATTCGTTTTCCATTTTTAATTTAGGACAAATTTGGACAATTACACGAATGCATTTGTTTACAGCCATCCAATACTAATCAACTTGTATTGTAATTTGTATACTGCATTTTCTCATCTTTTGAATTGTTGCATTGTCAAAGTTTGAAAAAGTGTTTGGATTAGATTTGAACTTTTTCCTCTTCAAGGTGCATTGTGTAACTTTTCTGGTGGAGGGTTCGTCAAATGCTTTTCTCTATGCAGATGTTATTGCCTTGTCTGGAATGTTTCACAGTATGGTATTAAACCCTTCTATCTTCATGGAGACCAAACCAGACCATGTTACAGGTCAGATCTATGGAGAGGCGCCTCCGCTCACAGTCAGAATGCCTGTTTTTCAAGGTATTTTTGAACTATAAAACCACCTGTAATTGATGTAAGGTTGTGTTGTTTAATGTCATACTGTGAAACATTCCAGGCAGAGTAATGATATATCTATAGAAACAAGCAGGTGACAGACCCTCCAACAGAAAAGTTACACAATGCACCTTTTTCTCATTCATGTACATTCTAAACACATACGGATATGCATAGAAGCTGCGTTGTTCTGTCCATCATTTGGTCTGTCTCCTCACATGTGCAATCATAGCACAGCTCTACAGTGGAGAACGTTTTTTTAAAAAGTGACTAGGACCAAATAAATGCTTCTTATCTAATAATCTTGGCTTTTTTCCAGCAGCTGTGGTCTAAAAGGTTTCGGGGGTGCCCGTATGGTTGTTTATTTCTTGCATAGGACAGAATGCGAGAAGGAAACAGCAAATGTGTGCACACGAGCAAAAAAAACATAACATAACATCTGACCAATGTAAAAGAGAGAACCACATTATGGACTGGGACGGAGCAGACGTCATTGGGACAAGAAGAAGACAGCGCCAAAACCTGTATAAATGAGCTGAAAATAGAACCTAATACCATAAATTATTGGAAGACCAAATGAACCTCATCGGACAACTACAGATATTATTTATTGCTCAAAAAAACGTAACTTTTAATTTTTTTGTTACTGTGAGTGGGATCGCCTCATCACAAATCTAACCTGTAATTTGGTCTGTAAATATCTATGGAGATCCATGTTTATGGCAATACCGCGGGTGATTCTAGCCACATCTCCATGATGGTAGACCCTGCGGCAGACAAGTTACGGAGAGCTATAAAGACCTATAAACATCAATTTCCCTTAGACCTTAGTCACAACTCGCTGCTCATTGGCGGAAATCTGTACTCTATGAAACTAGAGATCTACTATGAAATATGCATCACACATGTAGTCGCTTGTCAGGCAAAACACTGGCATATGCTGGTCATCATCACAGCGGGGAGTTAAAGAAGGCACAGTAGGGGGCGCCGAATCAAGCAAAAGCGCCCGAAGCGATGTTAAAGTTCCCAGTGGCGTGAGTACAGTATAAAATGTAATTACTAACCCACCACTGGCATAGGATTATTTCTATACACTGTGCAGTTAAATTGAAAGGGGTACGGTGAGCCTCGAAACACGCCTCTCATTGACTCTGACATTTTCCACCGTTGCAAAGTGTAATTAATTATTTGGGCCCTCGCGCTTGCCGTAGCTTTGAAGCCAAGGGTGAAGTGGGGAAAGAGGTTTAATTGACACACGCTTTCACCTTGTCTGAAAACAGCTGTGTATTGGCTCAGGCAGAACAAAAGGACGGGAAAACTCAGATTCAGCAAGAGAGAGGCAGACAGAGCACATTCTTCGAAAACTCATTCACACATTTTTTTCTTTTGCAAACCCGAAAGCTCACCGTATACTAGCAGGTATTGCAATTACAGTGCATTTCAGATAGCTAAGAGTGCCTTTCAGATCACATTTTTGGAGGGTACTTTTTACTCTTATGGAGACTTTGGCAAAAACAGTGTTGGGAAGTAACTGAAGAAGTTTATCGATAATAGGTACTCTCAGTTCCAGTTGTTGGTAACTGTATTCAGGTACATTTACTTCATATTGCAATTTTGGCTTCAAACTGCTTTACATCTTTCTTGCAGTCCATAATTATTCTAACTATAGGTCATGTTTTTACACTATAATGTAATGCAGCTCAGTGTAAAAGTATTCTAAATATTCAGAATACAGTACTATGATTGGACCATGTATCGTTACAAAGTAGATTTTAATGCAGTTCTCAGTATTCTGTTACTAAATACATTTTTAAAGTATTCTTCCCATCACTAGGCATATAGAAATTTCATGTTTAAGGACAAAAGTATGGAAAGTTTGTGTTTTTTTTTTCTCTTGGTGGATTTTTTCTCTGATTATCCAAGTGGGCGTTACGATATCTTTGAATTTTTGTTATTTTTGTTTATTCATGTACATTTACACCCTTTTCAGGATGTATCGCAAAAACAACTGCCGACTTCTGCCCGTGTCAAGACGCTCTCATGTTAAATACCCGATGATTTCCATGTCATGAGTGTAAAATCCACCTCTCAGGGCCCCATGCAGTGAGCGGAGAACTGGCCTCAGCTGCTCGGCACTGCCAATCTTAAATATGATAATTATTCATCGGCCTCTCTTGATCTCATTCTAACAAGTTGCATTTGACACAGTGGCAGCTCCCAAACGGCTCCATTAACGCTCTTCTCGCTCAACTTCATTCTCGGGCTACTTGACATTTTGCACGCGATGTCTTGCCCCACAGGACTTGATGGCGAGGGACTTTTCGGTCTCCTGGATCCGGTTATCTAACTAATCTCCGCTAACCAATCAGCCAGTTAATCTGTTTTTACTGAAGGCTCGAGGTGCATGCAATCCTTTGTGTGGCTTCTGATTGTGATTAATGTAGTTTGTGTATGTGTGTGTACTCGATTAACAGTTAACACATTCACAAATCTTTGTTTAGTCTTGGTTGAACCTGAGATAACGTGTGTTGAACGATCCATGGCTAATTCTGGTGTCAAACTTCAATTATAATCTTGTTTTCAGATTCTGGTTAATAGACCTACAGTATTACATTTACTTAAATTATACTTGTTTGAGTAGTAGTAGTCATAGTAGTAGTC
This sequence comes from Odontamblyopus lacepedii, assembly GCA_034769755.1. Taxonomy (NCBI): domain Eukaryota; kingdom Metazoa; phylum Chordata; class Actinopteri; order Gobiiformes; family Gobiidae; genus Odontamblyopus; species Odontamblyopus lacepedii. The sequence goes on from CM068366.1 coordinate 11,438,661, forward strand.
GTAGTAGGAGGAGTTTCAATAGATCAAATGTTATATCCAAACAGTTAGATTTGACTTCACTTCAAACCTATGCTACAGGTTTACATTTACTTAAATTGCACTTCTGAGTTGTAGTAATAGTAATAGTCGTAGTAGTAGCAGTAATAGTAGGAGTTCAGTCGTCGTAGTTACAGTAGATCAAGGGTTACATCCAAACAGTTAGCCTTGACTTCACTACAAACTGATGTTACAGAATTACATTTACTTAAATTCTACTTCTCTTAATAGTAGTAGTAGTAGTAGTAGTAGTAGTAGTAGTAGTAGTAGTAGTAGTAGTAGTAGTAGTAGGAGTTGTTGTTGTTGTTGTTGCTGTTATTATTTCACTAGATCAGATGTTATATCCAGTTACTTGCAGAGTACCATTTTAATTTTTTGGACCACCACTTTGTGCATTTGAAGTATATTAGGCACTATTACCTGACATTACTTCAAAACGGTCCTTAACCTAATCCTGGCTCTTTTCTTTTTCCTCATTCACTTTAAACTACTTTCAAACCAGAGTAATAGTTTATTAATTTATTGTATTTTTATGTCATTTTTTAAACAAGAAGCTGAGAAGCCCTCATCGACGTCCACACAGAGCTCCATTTGAACGGCGTCAATACTGATCCCATAGCTCTTCCAGTAGCACTAATATAAATCAAGCAGAAACGCCCATCATGGCATACTCCCTTGTTAGTCCCATGTGCTGCGTTTGCATGATTTCCCCCTCAATCACTGGCACCTCCTTCGTTTCCGATGGATCAAATTCTTACATTGTTCATCTGCCTACCATGCTGTGGCTAGTAGCTTGTTACTGCTCGTGAGTTTTAATGATGTTTGAGCTGGGTTCAGTTTCGTGGAAGGTTCAACTACAAGTCAAGGGAGTAATTGCTCACCATAAACCAAATATTTTGATTTCGACATGTTTAAAAAGATATACAAAAATGCAATCTTGAGTAATTTTGATTAATATTCAATGGTAGAAATCCATTCATGGTCCACGTGCAGCACAAGCGTACAGTTGCCTTCCAACTAAACTTGACGGTGACATATATGAGATGTAATTGGCCGAGCCTTGCCAACTCTACCAAGACAAGCTCTCTGACCAAACTGCTATTAAAACCTGAATTTAATCTGGGGCAAAACATTAGAACGCAATATCGTGTACAATAATGTCAGCAAAGACGGTAAACAAACATCTTTCCAACACGATCCACCTCTTTCGCTAACTGACATTGTTTCCAAATACACCGAGGCTATGGCGTGCACAACTGGTCATCTGGGAACCGAATGCTAATTGATCACAATGCTAATGAATAGCTCGGCGGTGAAAATCTGTCAGTGTGATGGTTGGCCAGCTGTGTGCCTGCGCCGCGATAAAAAAAGCCCTGTTTATTTCAAGCAGGAGGACGGGGATATAGAGTGTGGAGGCGTGGTCGCGACGAATCCACTATCCTGTACCGTACATCTGTTTAGAGTCATCTTTACAATCCACAGCTGGGAGATTTGATCAAAGAGAATTATTACTGGGATACGCAAGGACGCAAGGCAGACAAAGGGCGTACAAGGCCGGGGTTCTGCCACACCGCACGCTGGCTCGACGCGTTCATTTGTATTCCGATCTCCAAGTCTCAGAAGTGGTGGAGGAACCCCGCGGAGATACGTCCACTTATTCCAGCCATTCCAACATCTCCACAATCAAGGGACAGCTAACCTCTCCGAGACACTTTTCAAGTTGGAGACGCACCCCGGGCTTGGATGAATATTGTACGAGTCTGCTTCATAAAAAAAGAGGTTGAGGAGAACAGTGTGACAGCAGTGCGAAGGCGATATGGCTTAAGGGCTTGTAGATATGTTAGAGTTGAAAAAAAAAAAGAAAAAAAGTTTGAAAAGAGATTAAACTTCAGTTTATGGGGGTAATAACTGCTGACACATAACGTATTTAGATCACCATGATACTGTTTTGCTATGATCACAGAAAACAACGTATTAATATCAAGTTTGTGAAGTTATTGTTTTGTCTCTTGCTTTTGTATATTTATGGAGAATTGTCATGGGTGACAGGTTTGTGAGCAGAGCATTGGACAGAATCTTACAGCTAACAGTAAGAAGGGTTCGAAAAGGGCCTCGGAGAGATCACTAGATTCCTCAAACATGTATCGATGACATCTAAAGCTTCTTCAAGCATGTTTTTGGTAAGGTAACAACATTGGTAGGAAGTTGATAGTTGATTTTGCATAATACTCCTCCATTAAGTTAGGATATACACAAGTACATTTCACAAGTTCTTAAAAACTTTAAACAGGGGTAAAATTTATATTGCAATGTAATCAAAATCACACACACAAAAAATAAAAAATTAAAAGACTTACGCAGTTCCCTCTGCAAAAACTGCTGATATTGTAGGACGGGTTTTGAAACGTGTGCAATTCATGTATTCGTTTAGCAATTCATATTTCAGTCTTTTCTCAAATGAGCATTCCCATGAACATTAAAATGTTTAAAAATCAGAATTGTGAACCAATTTGCGGTGCTAGTCAGAAAAAGTGCTGTTTTCAGAGTTCAATTTGAAACTTTTTTCCCCATTTTTTCCCAGAACCGCCCAAAAATAACAATCATTTGACCACCATATAACTTAAATGGATTTCAGAAGACTCATGAATTATAACTACGTCCAAAACATTTCTTTGATTGACAGGCTGAAGTTTACAACAGCTGCCAGGCATTTATCAAGTCAACAAAACGGGCCGATGCGCGCCCATTATCGCAATCCGACTGCATTGCGTAACCTATTGTCTCCGCGGCAACATAAATCCTATAGCGTGTGGAGGATTCTCAGCTGGAGCGCGCCCGTGTCTGGCTGTGAAATGACATTACTTAACATTTAGCGTGGCTGCGTTGTCATGAGGCGGCGCGTGAATCAGTGGTTTTTGGGGAGAGAGAGGCAAATGTCAAACAGAATCCTTACAGCTCAGTGTGGCAGTGACAGAAGGACATGCTGCGCCACAATCTGTACAAGGCTGACGGGGCCTGCGAGCGCCAACACTCTATTCACTTCAGAAGCCCGGGATCTTTGTTATAGCACGTGCACTTAGTTACACTGTCATTGGATAAAAGGTAAGCGAGTGATCGAGCAGAACGTTATAGATTTACATATAACGGGCTCCTCCAGCTCCGCTCAAACAGTCAGATTCAGGACTACATTCACATCATACCGTACTCCATAACAACCCACCCTTATGGAACAGATAATACACCCTACAACCCTATGATAACCTACAATAACCCTGTGTCCTGTCAATCATAAGATTTTTGCGCTGTTTTCTTTATTTTTTACATTTTGTATATGGATAGATAGATATGTTTGTATTATTTATTGTCTGTTTTATTTTGACTGCCTTATTTGACATCAGTCTCTTGCTATATTTTTAGCTGCTTATTTAGAATGTATTATTACCGTTCATCTTTTTTATTTTTTATTATAATATATTGTGATATGTGAGCTGCTGTGTCCAAGTCATTTCATTTATGCATCAATAAAGTTTGTCTATGTCTATATCTATGTCTAAACATTTTATTTCTGTCCAACTGAGGGCACTAATTGTAAGTTTGTGTCTCTGTCCATGCAAGAAGTAGAAGAAAAAGACAGTTGTATCAACAGATCATGTGACACTAAAAGCAGAAAATTTGGTCAAAGAATGATTCTCAAGGTTTTCATGCAAGTTAAACCAGACAAATCTGCATACATGTTTGGTAGCATTGTGGGTATGTACTGATATATTAAAACTTGAATATTTTTGTATTAGTAGATCATTATTATAAGGAAAACTGTACAGTGTTAAGTTAAAAAAGGAGGCTACACATTGACAATGGTGCATTTCTATTGCTTGGATGTAAACTGCTCTTCAGCTATTTTGGTTCATATGGAAGTGATTTTAATGCTACAATTCTATATTTGATTTCATGTGACAATACAGTGCATTTCTTTTCAAGCTGAATATGATAAAAAGCTTTCATTCTTTCTTAATTTAAAGGAAAGGTGAACATGTAACAGTAAAGCTGCACACACAACAAGTACTTTGAACACATAGACAGTTATAAAGTGCATATTTAACAAGAAATGATGGTATTTGATAATAGAGTGCATCATGGACAATCATGGGTGCAGGTTTGGTTTGTTTTTAGCTACAACCTGTGTACTAACAATGCTTTTTTTTAAAAATCGGAACTGCAATACTTACATACTTGTTAACTTATGTTTTTTTAGTGCCACACTGACCACTGACATAACAGGTTTGTTAGTGTTAACAGAATTATCACGTAAGAGCAAAATGTACATGGTGGTCACATAAAGAATGGTGATTAAAAAGCAACAGACAAGACAAGTGTGGTCAAGTTGATACAAATAAGTAAACCTAGTGAAACAGGTGAAGTGTCATGCCCAAGAACACAACAACAGCAGACCATCTGACCTTGAATGGATTATTTTCCCTCTTTTTTTCTCTGATATGTAGTCACAGAACTCCAAAAACAACAAGGCAACAAGTCCTGACTCTGGCGAAGTTTGAGGCACAGTTGACGTCGCCGCGTGAACAAACGCACCCAAAGCGCTCATCAGGAACAGAATCTGGGTTAGAACTGTTGACACGCCATGGATCACAGTGTGAGACAAACCAACATCTGCTCCGCTACACGATTTATAGCTGCCTGTCAACGCGCATACAAAGCCTCTATATCACCTGCTCTGTTTGGGAGGCTGCATATATTTACATAGGACAGTATTGATTATGCGCTTTACTTTTAAATCACTCCACAGACAATCGTTATGGATTTGCCAAAAGATAAAGGGGCATTGTGTAACTTTTCTGGTGGAGATGTCATTCCTTTGCCTGGAATGTTTCACAGTATGGTATTAAACTTCAATATCTTCATGGAGACCAAACCAGACCACGTTACAGGTCAGATCTATGGAGAGGCGACCCCACTCACAGTCAGAACACCTGTTTTTCTAGGTATGTTTAAGCTATAAAACCACCTGCAATTGAATAAATGTAAAGTCCAGCTGTTTAATGTCACACTGTGGAACATTCCAGGCAGAGCAATGACATCTCCATAGAAACAAGCAGGTGACGGACCCCCTGTACATAGTGCACCTTTAAATAGTGAAGTTGAACAAGAATGAAAACACAAGTCAGCAAACTACTATTCTTCATGTGGTGTTTTGGGTCAGTTGTACCGTGGGTCCCTTCTTGTAGATGTAATTTATTTGGCTGTAATGTTCCATAGTACGGCATTAAATCAAGCTCCATGGAGACAAGCAGGAGACACCACCTGGTTAAGTAACACTGCTGCAAATTTCTCTGATCTGGCCAAGATTTTGAAACTTATATCTGATTTTTCATCTTGTTTTCAGATTTATGATCTACTTATTCGTTCTGAGATGCTTCATTCTAGTCTAGAGGTACTTTATTTTAAGATAACTTGTCAAGTAAAATCATTTTGCTGCGTGGACAGATAATTTCATTACTTTTAAGTCATTTTCTGATAGATTTAAGTGGAAACTTTGGCCAAACTTTTTAGTAGTGAAGTCAGATATGTTGAGAAGCAAACCTGATCATAGTAAGAGTACATATTTTTTCAATAAATAATATGTAATAGATTAAATACTAGAATTCAACTGTGGAACATTTCAGGCAAACCAACGATATGTCCATGGAAACAAGCATGTAATAACCTGCACTTTGTCAGGGACCTTCTGATGCTGTCCACCCTGCCAAAGGCTCAACGTAGCATAAACAGAAGAAAAATGGACTATCTACAAGTACCAGTCAAAGCCGAATGAACACAGAGATACGCCTCATGTAGGGCATCTGAGTAAAACTTGTCTAATCAGAAAACCACTGTTCAAAAGCAAACACACTGTTTGCAGTGGCTATCCAAAAAATTGAAAATCCAAACTAAAAGATTATTTTTCCCCAAACCTGCTCTCTCCTCGTACAGGTCAACGGAGAGTGCCAATCTCCCAATGATATTTCCGCTACAGTAACCCCCCTCTCGAGAGCGGCCAATCAAACCCAGCCAGCGCTTTCTGTATTTACAAAACCTGTTGTGTTTACCGCCGGAAAAAACATCACGGACGCCCAATTGCTTTGCGCTGGGGAGCCATTTCACCGCGCCATTGTCTTGTATCGTCGTCTTTCCACCTTTTATGTCCCCTCATGAATCCCTTATGTTCACTCCCAAGCACAATCTCCATAGCCTCCCGGGGGCACAGACGGATGATGCATCGTCCTAGCATACACGCTATCAGGAAGTACGTGATGTGATGTCGTGATACGGGCCCAAAACAAGTCCAAGGTCGGGGCATTGGTGATTAAGAGAATGCCGTTGTCTGGGAGTGGGGATGCTAGCTCGGTTTGCTTTAAATAGTTGTCGGCTAATGGTAAATCAATAGCCAGGGAGAGGGATGATTAAACATTCCATCTTTGACTAATGGCGTTACCGCTTTGGATTTTCAATGCGTCCTTAGATACAAAAATAGGACCGGGCAGATCGTTGAGCTCACAAAGAAAACCATGCATTTTTCCACTGTTAAACAGGCTACATCTATATCAGGCATCAACAGGCGGTTTTGTCTTTGAAATAATCATTTAAAAGTGCACAATGAGAGGTTTCGGTTCAGGGTCTGCTACCTGCTTGTCTCCATGGAGATTGCTTTGCCTGGGATGTTCCGCAGTATGGCATTGAACTTAAAGGCTTCGTATTACACTGTTTTCTGATTTGTTATGATGTTGTTTCCTCATCACAAACATACCTGCAGTTACACATATTCAACACACAAACCCTGCATATTTTGTTCTTCTCTTGAAAGGAAAACACTCTGCTCCACCGTGTGATGTCATGTTGTAATACAAGAAGTGTTCTACTATGTTTTTAAACTCCATACATCAACACTAGAATCATTTGGATTATATCAGCTCTTTACTGAACTATTGTAAAAGTAAAAGGTAGATGTTAACTTGAAAACTACCGCTTCGTGACATCACAAAGTGGAACGGAGCATTTTGAGTTTTGGAGATGTAGACAGACTGATAATAAAGCACTACACAAACATGTGAATGAAACAACTCCAGGTATGTTTTTTAGGAGATAACATCATTCTAACATGACTAAAATCTCCCCTTTGAGTCCCTTTAACTATTTTACATTTATTAAACTGCATGTGTTGTAATTGTGTGCTCAAAAATACGTTAATCAATATGCATTCTTATTGAGTGGATTGAGTAGACCTGACGTGTAACTTTGCCTGGTAGCACCACCTGCTTGTCACTGAGGCGTCATATACAAGTAAAATGACACACTTTGTGCATCTTCTGGGCAAAGAAATAACATCTCCATGGAGACAAAGCAAATATTTAAACTGTCCTTGGGCAAGACACTTCAGCTGTGTTCTTTGTTTGAATATTCACAGCAAACTTGCATTCACAAAGAAGACCCGACAGACAGAACCTCTTCAAATCGCCGCGTTTTAGCAGTGCAAGGCTAAAGCGGCAGTCGCCACCACACATAAACACTCTCCATCTATTTTCAATTAAAAGATCCATCGATTAGCCGCTATCGGTATGCGCGGAGAGGCAGCCTGAGAGTGAGAAGTGTCCCTGGCCATTTTCACCGCTTTGTGTCGAGTGAAGGACGTCAAACAGCCGCCCCTCCCCCTCCTTGTGTACACATCTTAGCGCATATTAACCAAATTATAAATAAATTTGTCATACTCCAAGCTCGTGATCAGGGATGAAGGGAGATTAAAGGTAGCAACGCAGTAAACAAAGATAATCCCATGGCCCAATAATGCAGTCCACCTCCCTCTCCCTGGATTTGATATATTTGTTGCCACTTATGTACAAAAGATCCCCACAGGAAAGCTCTCCCATTGACTAAATAAGTGAGCTGTGAGTCAGTGCGTTGTTTTGTTTGCCATGTGATCAAGTGGATTCACCGCTGGAGTAAACTGCTATACTTAAAGCATTAGGAAATAATCGCTTAAAAATTGATCTAAATGGGAAACTCGCCAAAATAAACTATGGGGTAGTTCAGGGATGTTGGAGGGATGTTGGAGTGTTCGGCAGTCCTCTGGAAATGCTTGCGGTAAAATCTCTGCAGTAAAGTATTAGCCTATGTATTACAAAAGGCAAGATCCTTCCTGTTATATGCTAAATTTTGGACTTTTCCTATTCAAATGATATATATTTAAATAAAATCTCTTTAATCAAAGACAGAGCAGAGAGTTTTAGCCTTTCACAGGGCAACAGGAGAAGAAATTGTAAACTGTAGATGCGTAATCTAGCTTTAATAGTTTACATTGGAGTGCTTTTCTTTTCACAGTGTCAGTTATTGACCGTATTTTCCGGACTGTAAGTCGCTCCAGAGTATAAGTCGCAGCAGCCAAAAAAATGCACATGAAGAAGAAAACGTATATAACTCGCAGTGGACTATAAGTCACATTTGGGGGGGTAAATTTATTTTATAAAATCTAAAAGACTAAGAACAGACCTTTCAACACTTCAGACTGACGACCTCAGCTTGGAAGTGTGCTGCAGTTTTTGGGACATCATTGTCTGTGCTCTGATTGAGGTAGTTGCGTTGCATGAAGAGGTAAGAGCTTTTTTTGTTCTCTTTGTTGCAGTTCAAGTACCTTCCACTTTTATCTAGCCTCTTACAAGTTCCAAGGCTAGCGTTTTCTGCTGCATGTTTCACCACTTGCAGCTTGTAATGTGCAGAATATGCTTTTCTTTTGGAGGACATTTGTGTTCAGTCTTTCTCAGTTGTCTGTATAAGTTGATGTTTGTGATTGTGAACTTTAAATTTGATGATTGTGAACTTTAAATTTTTAGTGGTGCAGGAGTATTGGGAGCAGCAGATACTGGCACACAAGCCTAGAGCGCCCCCTCGTGCCTGTCAGTGTGAAAAAAAAAAACATGTGTAAGTCGCAGGAAACACCCAAACCATGAGAAAACAGTCCGAAAAATACGGTAGTCCTCGATTTTTTTCACACATTTTCTAAATCTCAAATATCTTAAACACAAAAGAACCGAATGGACTGCTCAGCCCTATTTCGTTTTAAATTGCTAATCACTATGACAACAGTTATAATTCATCATCATCATTCTGAACCCCATGAATAAGGCAGGATTGGTCCAAATCCAAACCAGGTCTAATACTTTACTTCAACTATAGCCAGGACACTGTATGCATTTGGTACATTTACTTGCACTCAGTGCCGATCTTGAAACTTGGTCCAGACTTTGCACTTAAATTAATTAAATCTGTAATCATAAAGAACAAAAAAATCTGGTTGTAAATCTGGTGTAATTTTTGGTTTGTTTATTTTGAATAGAATCCAATAGAGCATCACCCATAGAAATGAATGTCCCCACACCACATATTGAAAACCTCTGCTTTCTATATTCCCTTAACCTGACATCTTTACATGACGCGAGCAGTACTACTTCATATTTCTTTCATACATTTCTATGACATACACATACGACAGCGCCTTGATGTATGCGGGGCCATCATGCATTATTCATGTCAATACCATCAACCATCACACAGCTAATGTTTGTACACAAATACATTACGTTTTATCACCCATGCCACAGCTTGTATGGCCTACTTCCACAAATTTTAGACACGTTTTCGCTCAATTGGCTCATTTCTATTCAGCACACGTGGGCCAGATGCATGAAATAATTATAGGCTGGCCTAATTAGATAAAGTAATAAATATTAATATGTAATTTCTCTCCTAGGCATCTTAATGGAATAGGTATTAGCCTTATTGAATTGGAAACTATGACAATTCTGCCTTCCTTTTCACCATTACGGTTTGGGTTCACCTTGTATTGTGCAGTTATTTTTCATTCCTAAAAATATTTTTAAAAAATCATAAAAGCACACCTGGATTACTGGGTTTATTACAACTATTTTAATAACTATTATTTTCTTTTCCCCTAATACACTTCCCATGGCATTATCCATCCACTGCAGCAGTACTAACCACATTTACATTTACATTTACTTGCACTATATCACTTTTTCTAGTTGTAGCTTGTATCCATGGCGATTATTATTGCTAAAATAATAATAATAATGATCCGGTTGCATTCTGACCAAGGCCGTAGGCTTGGTCTCAGCTTTGGTAGGGACATGATCAGATTATCAAAAGCAAAGGCTCCAAATAGGGGCATCCATGGTGTTTTTGGACGCTGAGGTGTGAATGTTCCATAAAACATGTCAAATTAATACTAGAGAATTTGGAAAAATATCAGATTAAAAGTATTTTTTTGCTTTGTTTATTAAAATAAAAAGGCAAATATTGGTTGTGACATGTCCCCATCATCCCTATGCAACTTTACGCCGTTGATTCTGACTGAGAGTAGGCTCACCTCTCCACAGACCTGTAACTTGTCACTTGCTTGTATCCATGGAGATTTGGCATACTGTGGAACTTTACAGGAAATGGAGACAGGCTAGTAGCAGACCTTCAACTAGAACAGTTACAATCACAACGTCAATGTTAATCTTCGCTTAAGTTTAGCTAGAGCTGGGATTGAACCGTCAACCTTCCAGCTAAATATCCACACAGCAACTTGAGCCGACCAATCACACGACGGCTATTACAAGTTCATCATCCCCCCTCTCTGACGCCGAGACAATGCAGGCAGAGGTTTGACTCCCTCGTCCTTTCCTGTCAATCATAACGGCCCCGCTCCTCACGGATTTACAACTCGCACATGTGGAGTTATGATCTGGGCCCATACGTGACTGTTGTGTTGAGCTCCCCCCTCCTCCCTCCTCTTCTCTCTCCTCCTTCAGTATGCAGGCCTCATCACTTCACTGGCACATTGTGTGTTTGTGCCCCGGTCCCCCTCCAGCTCCGCCAGGCTCAACTCCAGTAATACGTCTCTCCCTCCCTCTCTCTGTCCTCTCTCTTTCATTAGTTTGTCACGGGGATCCTGTGGCCTCCAACGCCAACCATCAATCCTGTGCCAGGTCCCCCACCCCATGTCTCCATTAAGGTCAGAAGCCCCTGCGTGTACCATCCCGAGACCGTGGAAAAGGAAAACAATTGGCAAACTGAGCAACAAAATGCAATTATGCTGAGAAAATCGAATACATTGGAAAATTGTCACTCCTCTCGCTGTAACTGCTGCTGTGAGCCTTGTCATTTTGGTCTTACATTGTTCATATTAACCCGCTCTTACCAGTTTTTATTTTGTTATTTTGTCTATAAATAAATTCCTATTCCTAATATGGACCTGGCACCAAATTCGTCCCTATAGACCCTTTTAGCGTTAGCAAACAGTGATGACGTAGGCACGATTGCGCACACATTTTGGCAACAGAAATGCGACAGCACTCAGCAGCTTGTCGAGCTCTGTGGAAGGATTATCGTCACAAGATGGCAAATATTTCCTCCACAAGCTGACTTTGACTTTGAACGGTGTCCGACAGCCAGGTCCTTGTGTAATCAGTGAGTAAACCTTGAAAACTTTAGTCTGCCGGTAGAATATTCTTCTAATTCTGACAACCACACACATAACAAACAGACATTTTGGTGCTGGAAATGTTTTTATGTTTTTATCTCTGTTTTTTTCTGTTTGTTTTCAATTTGAATGAATGGGAATGAATGGGGAACGATGCCACTTTTGTTGCCAAAATGCAGGCGCAGCTTTTTATCACTTCTGCCCTAAAAAGGTCTATAACAGCTTGCAACGTGAGCTTCATGGATTGAATATGCTTTAATGCCATACTATGGGGAATCCCAGACACGCCAATCACATCTCCATGGAGACGAGCAAGGTGTGAACCATTAACCAGAAAACGTACACTGCGCCCTTATACTGCAATTTATTTTAACATCAGTCCTAAAATATAAGCACTGGATTTTATATCACTAATTTATCCTGCTTAAAGCGAGCTTGCATTTGCAGATCATACTTGGTCTCACATGGAGCACATTTATGCAGGGAAATACATGCTTGCTGACAAATTGCATATTTTACAGCCTAGGGCCAATATAGCGTACACAGCGCATGCTAATTTCTCAAATCCATCACTTGATCAAAAGTGTACCCTACAGGATCACTTGATTTACTTGAGACGTCTGCGGCGAGATGTATTATTTTTATAACAAAGCAAATGCCTTGATGACAGACTGGAGCGAATTTAGCATCATTGTGCCGTCATACAAGAACGGTAAATTACATGGAGTGTGATTTTTCAGCAATCTCCATGAGAAAAATGCATCCGCAATCATTTCACCATTCCTCACTCGCTCTGGGAGAAGTAACAAGCTGGTTAAAGGCCCATATTACGCTATTTTGTGATCTATGTTATAATGCGGCACGGTGGCTGAGTGGCTAACGCTCATGCCTCACAGCAAGAAGGTTCCGGGGCTTTCTGTGTGGAGCTTCCGGGCACTCCGCTTTTCCCCATCAATTCAAAACATGCTACCACCCCTATGAACTAACATCAAGGACCATGACATCCACTCTCCTGTGGACTCACCACTCACAGAGGGGTTCATAGGGGGGGTCAGGTGCAGAGGACTGGGCGGTGAACAGCTGCCCCACGACCCAGCCGGATAAATCGGAAGAAGACAATATTATAATGCTGTTTCCTAATTTAAAAAAATAAATAAATAAAAATGGAGTTGTGTTTTGTTTCATTCACACATGTTAACATACAACACACAAACTGAGTTCTTCTCTTAAGCTGAAAACACATTGTGCCACCTTGTGATGTCAGGTGGTAATACAGGAAGTGCTCTACTGTTTTTAAACTCCATAAACCTTCACTAGAATCATTTGGATGATTTCAGCCCTGGATTTGCCCATCTCTACTGAACTACAGGTACCTTGAAAACTACTACTATATGACATCACAAGGTGCAACAGAGCATTTTTAGCTTTGGAAATGTAGACAGGATTACCAAAGGATTACTCAAACGTGTGGATGAAACAAAGCAGCTCCAGGTATCTTCTTGATGAGGTAAGAACATTATAACATGGCTTAAAGCTCACAAAAGTCAATTTTGTATAATATTTTAAATGTTACTAAAAAACATTTTAAATCCTCCACCAACTGCATGCTTTTGTTGTGTCCTTGTGCAAGACACGTCTTTCACTTCAAAATTACAACATGCATGACAGCTCAATGAATTCCTTTCAAAATAACTGGACAGTATTTGCGTAGTATACATTGTTTGCAATTTCTACTTTATTTTAGGTCTGAATTAACAGTATTATTGTAACATAATATGAACTAGGTCACTCAAGGCAAGAAATGTGAACGTCATCACTAGAAGCAAGAACAGAAAAAACACTTGAGCTATTTTTGTAGTAATTTTGTAATCATTTCTGCAAAAATGCTTCACGAAGAAAATCTACTTATCGTCTTACTCACAAGCCCCCATTCTCAAACCAATCTTCTCCATTCTTCTCTACATCTATGTTATTTTTCCATCTTTCCCGTCCTCCCTCCGGCCACCGTCACCCTTTGTCCAGCGCACCCACATTCACTTGCCCCCCCTTCTCACCTCCTTTTTGACCAGTTTGGGGTCTCTCAGATACTGCAGATGCCCTGGGCTCTTTGGCACCTTCTCATCACAAAGCGTGATTTAGCGTGGCAGAGCAAACCGAGCACATATACATTGACCAAATGCAAGCTAATGGATAAAGCACAATCAGACTAGAACATCATTTTGTGTTACTTTTATGGAAGTTCACACACAAATGGAAAAAAAAGGCTGAATATATGTAGTTATTTATTGAATATGTGTATTAATATAAAATTCCAATTCACTTTGTAGCATACTTTAAAGAGAGCTACAGGGTTCCACAAGGATCAGTACTCATTCTGTTTATCCTTTGGTGCTTTTTGTGCCTGTTAGAATAAAATGCTTATGATGAGGTTATTAAAAAAATGTACATCTAAGTTAAAAGGTCTTAATTGCAGAGAATGAAAGGGCCTGTGTTAACGCTATCTCTGCTAAAACCAGATGTGTGACCTCTTATGACCTTTTCCCTCCTTGCAGGACTGTTCCCATCGTAAATTTGTTCAAATGTAAAACAAAGTCATGATATACTTCACTATGTTATCTGTGGTAAACTTAACGAGATTATGTATACGTTGATCAGGTTGCCTTTGTACTGACATGATAAATTGTTTGAACCAAATAAAGGTGTGCTGGAATCGGAGGGGCTTGGGAAGAGCAGCGTGGACGAGCCTGATAGCCAGCGCCTGACCATGCTCCCCCGTGCAAAAAGGCACGTAAAAGAGATCTGACTCAGCGTTTTAATCCCAATTGGTAGGAGACTGGCGTTTAAATGTCACAAATACATTCACTGGATTGTGATTGTATAAAAATTCATGACAAAATGGTCCTTCGATCGGATTCGGGGATTCTGCTTGGAGGATGAACGACAGAGATTGGAAAGCGCGCACCCAGCTGGAGCTGAAAAATCCGTCTTTTCTCGACGGCAACCCCTGTGGGGCATCCTCTTCGTGGAAGGACCCGGTCAACCAGATCCAGTTATATCACCTGAGGTCAGAAATTTAACTTCTAGAGAGTGAAGTTATATAGAACTACATAGAGATTTGTAGTTATTGTAGTGTGTGAATGAATTGATGAATGTATGGAAATTCAAATTGATCATTGTTAAGATGTATCAAGGTTGAATCTCATTCAGAACACAGGTCGATGTTTTGTTGAAAATTGATCCAGCGTCCTTCTCGGTGTGTGAATTAACACCCAGTTTATGACCGCCCATCGTGGTAGAAGCTTGTCATAAAACACAGAGAAGTTTCGTTGATCAACAGTAGGCAAAACTTAGACACAAAGTATCATGGCAGAGAAAAGGAAAAAAAAACAGTAAAAATAGAAACAGACTCGGAGAGAGTTGCAAATTCCTACGAAAATGAAAAGTAAAATATAATTTTGGTGAAAAGCTAGATGAAATAAAGTTAAGCGAGCTAATGATGAACCTATCAATTAATGATAAGTAAAAAGCGTAAAAGCGTTAAAAGTGTTAAAGTGTCTCGTCCGAAGGGCGATGATAGCACAGTGGTGTAAAAAAAAAAAAAAAAAGCCCTCTAAAGGCAGAGGGTGGTGAGGAACAAGGCGAAAATGACAAATTGGGAAAGAAAAGAAAAGGAGGAGTTTAGGACTATGGAGCTTTATCCAAAACTTCCAAAATTAGAAGTACGAAAACATAAGCCAACCAAAATCTAGTTTGGGCATTTCCCACTAATCCAGAGGCCCAGTAGAGCCCTCCACCCGCATATGATAAGAAAACTCCACTCCCCTGCGTTTCCCATCTCCTAGGTCAAAAGGTGACAGTAAGGCAGAGGCGCGAGGCCTAGTCAACTGTGCCAAGAGAAGAGATAGAGGGGGAGGGGGGGGGGGGGAAGATAGAAAGAGAGGAAAAAGTAAGAGACAGAAAGAAATCAGAAAGAAATCGAAAGTGAGAAAGCAAGAATAGAGAGAGCGATAGAGAGGGAGAGGGGAGATAGTGACAGTGAGAAAGACAGAAACACAAATTCCGTAAGCATGACTAAATAAGAAATACAAATATAAGTGTCAGGAAAATAAAAGAGAATTGACACAATAGGCTTTGCCAAATGTGTCAAACAGGGGGAAATAAGGTTAATACAATAGGTTTTAATAAATACTAAAAAAATTTTTGTAAACAATGCCTAATCTGTATTAAAAATAATGCACAAAGACAACAGAGACCTAGAGGAGTTTCCCTACTCCAGAGCATCCTTTTCACATGCTACACATGGACTCATGAAGATAAAAGAACAACCAGACTCTGATCAAGATCTTATTGACTATTTGAGAAAAACCCTGTTAACAAGAAACGTTGTAAACAACAATAAACTGCCAGAAAGAACTATTTCTCCACAGGGCAACACGGCAAAACCAGGAGACCACGTGTTCATAAAGACTCTAAAGCAGAGGAACAGGACCAGTCCAAGGTGGGACTCATCAAGTCGTCCTGGCTACATCTACTGCAGTAAAGGTCAAGGAAAGGTCAACCTGGAGCCACATCAGTCGCACTGTAAGTGAAGGAACCAGTTGGACCTGACAGATCCAGACCCAGCCTCCGAGAACTATAAGCATGAAACGCCTAGACTACTGGACCTCCTAGACCAGGACTCCACGACAAGAGTGAGCAGTAGGTAAACAACTGTTCACTCCAACGGTGTTCTTACGAGGAAGTTAACCTCGGGCACTGAAAAAAATGACGGCTCCATCCATCTCAAGGGAAAAACAACTGTCTGAGAGAAGAGAAGACGTCAGACAGCCACATGACACCCAGTTAAAATGGTTAAATAAGGTGTTATTTGTAATGATTCTATTCATGGTGCACATAACAATAGTGTTTGTGATACATATCAAACATACACACCCTGACTTGGTAGTGAGTGCACAATTCACACAACACAAATGTAACAACTGTCTTTGAGACTGTGACACAGCCTACAACCACACTGACAAAAGAGGACAAGACAGAACTGACCACAGCGAAGACAACCAGGACTTTGAACACAAATAGGCAAATGTAAACACAAGTTAAAATGACTAAGAGCCAACATTATCCTCAGTGTATGATTTTACACATTTTTGTGATGGCATGTGCTAATATAAAGTGAAATGACATGTTCTGATCTTATATGATGTAATTTTTATAAACAGGGGGAAAATGTTAGAATAAAATGCTTATGATGAGGTTATTAAAAAAATGTACATCTAAGTTAAAAGGTCTTAATTGCAGAGAATGAAAGGGCCTGTGTTAACGCTATCTCTGCTAAAACCAGATGTGTGACCTCTTATGACCTTTTCCCTCCTTGCAGGACTGTTCCCATCGTAAATTTGTTCAAATGTAAAACAAAGTCATGATATACTTCACTATGTTATCTGTGGTAAACTTAACGAGATTATGTATACGTTGATCAGGTTGCCTTTGTACTGACATGATAAATTGTTTGAACCAAATAAAGGTGTGCTGGAATCGGAGGGGCTTGGGAAGAGCAGCGTGGACGAGCCTAGTAAGCGCCACCTTGCGACCATACTCCCCGTGCAAAAAGGCACGTAAAAGAGATCTGACTCAGCGTTTTAATCCCAATTGGTAGGAGACTGGCGTTTAAATGTCACAAATACATTCACTGGATTGTGATTGTATAAAAATTCATGACAGTGCCCCTGTTACTTTTGTGGAAGTTCACACACAGACGAAAATATGTTTGACTAGTAATTATTTATTGAATGTGTGTATTCATAAAATTATTTTATTTTATTCTTTTCATAAATTAGAGCTATGGGGTACCACAAGGATCAGTATTTGGACCCATTCTATTTATGCTTTAGATGCTGCTTTTTGTGCCCCTGTTACTATTGTGGAACTTCACACAGATGAAAATATGTTTGAATAGTAATTATTTATGAATTTTTCATAAATTAAAGAGAGCTATGGGGTGCCACAAGGAGCACTACTCGGACCCATTCTGTTTAGGCTTTACATGCTGCTATTTGGGTTACATTTTCAAAAAAGAAAAAAAGTTTAAAAGTTTTTTTTTGTTTTGTTTTGTCAATCACAGCACACATTTTACTTTAAAACACAGTGAAAACAAAACAAAACAAAAAGACAGATTTTATTTATTAATTTCCATCACTTTATTGCTTATACGTCTAGACTTACCAGATGTAGCAAAGCACTATTTCACAGTCCTCAAACACGACTGCGGGCTAGCTAAGATCCTTATCTTGCACTAAACAAACTTCTATTGTCCCCAGAGACGATTTCCCGAATGATGTGCTCTAATTGTTAGCCATTATCTTAATCAAGTTTTCCTTAACTGTTTTGGTGCCTGGCTCCCTTTTAACAGGTTTGTGGTCACATGTAACACAGGCAGTAATTACTTTTGTGCCTTGGAGCTTAATCCAGGTGGTTGTTTTCGCACTGAACCATGACAAAATTCCTGGTCTCATTTAAAAATACAAAATCCAATAGCCATTCTCAACGTGTTCCTTCACTTTTTTGGTCAGAGTGGGAGAGAAACTAACTAACTAACTGTCCTCCATCCAACACAGAGGCATACCAGGCTTATTGTGCATCGGGTATAGTGGAAGAAGTGCTCAGTTTTGTTACTTAAGTAAAAATACAGATACTAGAGCAAAAAATACTCAAATTAAAGTAAAAGTATTGCATGAAAATATACACTTATGTACGTAAAGAGTAAAAAGTAAAAGTATTTCCCATAGATGAGATCTTATAAGGACACAAATGTATTGATTTTGTTAAAGGATTTTGAAAAACTGTTGAATCAACCTTTTTTATCTGTTTGTATTTGTTTGTTTTTCTTGTATTTTTGTTTACTTAAATTATGACCGTGTTTAAAATGAACCCACAGCCTTTTCTGTAGGTCTCAAACTACAAGAGAAAAAAAGCTTTTACTTTTGAGTCCTGTTAAAAATCTAGTGGAGCAGAAAATACAGATACCTGCTCTCAAACGTTGTGAAGTAAAAGTAAAAATGTCCACTTTAAAATGTACTTAAGTATAGCACAGATACCTACATTTTTACTACTTTACTTTTTTACGTTTCACCACTGATACTGGATGAAGTGTCTTGCTCAAGAACACAGTGTCAGTTTGCTTCTTGCAGGGATTGTTTGGTCAAACATATGGAATTTACTCAAGTGTCCCTGCTTGTTTTCCATAAATAAGAAATAAAAATACATGCATCAAAAGCAAGTAAAACTTTCAACATTTAAATCAGTGCGATCCATCACTTCTACTCGGAGACTTGTGCATTGAAGTCAAACCTTCTTTTAAGCAGAAAGGTTCAGACTCTCTTTGCTGTGGCCTTTTTGCTATTCTGCGCATACATTGGAGCCTATAGCAAGGAAAGCCTGACCCGTGGGACGCTTAGTGATGGAAGCACATGTGATATTGATTGGGTCTGAGGAGCTGGAGTACCTCAGGCTGAAGGTAGAGCTTAAACATTCAGGGGAGTCTAAGGTTACCGGGGGATACGCCGGGTCAAGGAGATCAGCGCAAAGTTCATGTTTACCTGTACCTTTCAAAAAGATAAAAAAAAATACACCTAAAATGTAACCAATAATCCAAACTTTTTTTATAGATTCCCCAACCATGCACTGACCAGAGGGTACTTGAGATACATATTAAAAGGTGAAATTCAAGAGTATTTTAAAGGTCCTATATTTTATATAATTGACTCTTATGAGCTTTAAACCATGATAGAACGTTGTTACCCTCATAACAACAGACCTGGACTTGTTTTGTTTCATTCACACATGTTTGAGTAACCCTTTATTATTAGACTTTCTACATCTCCAAAGCTCAAAATGCTCTGTTCAACCCTGTGATGTCATGAAGTAGTAGATTTCCAGTTAACAGCTCCCTTTACTTTTTTGTTCAGTAAAGAACTGACATCATCCAAATGATTCTACTCATTCTAGGTGTGAAGAACTATAGAATTAAAAAACAAACAAACAAACAAAAAAACAACACACACACAATGGAGTGCTTCCTGTATTACCACATGACATCACAAGGTGGAACGGAGTGTTTTCAGTCTGAGAGAAGAAGTAAACGTGTGAATGAAACAAAACACAACTCTGGGTATGTTTTTGATGAGGAAACAACATTATAACATAGACCAGAGCTTTAATGTCAAATGAAATATTGTTATCATTCAAATGTGGAAATATAGCAATAATTGACAAAATACAATTGTAGTAAACATATATTTGTGCAGTACCCGATGTAAGGGGGTCCTTGGAGCATGAGGTAAAGCTTAGCGGGTACTTAAAATAAAAAGTAAGGAATCACTGTATAGATCATTGTATCCATGATCAATCTCACAATAGGAGTATTATATTAGACAGTAAATATGCACATTTTCTCAGTGTTTCTGCTACAAAACATCGATCCAAAAGCCAACACCAGCCAATTCAAAGCGAACTGGCGATATCTATAAACTACAATATAGACAAAAGAAACTTCGGCATGTATCCATTTCTTTCTCAATTCAGTCATTCAACAGTTTCACACAAATTCTTAAAAGTATTTCAAGTCCAGGACCTACATACACACACACTTAGTGAATTACAATACATCACATCTCGTTTCATCAGTAGCCCTATTCTGCCCTATTTTTCAAACAGTAATGTGCCTGGCATCGGTGTCCATTACATCACCGCAGTTTGGGACAGTGTGAGCTTTTGGTCCATTCGCTCGTGTGCAGAAAGTACAGTGAGCCTGATGCACGCTGTTAAAAATAGCAGCACGATGTAGATCCCCTACAGCTTCTGAGTCAGAGAAGGAGAATGCCTAATTGAAGGATCAAACATGTCTGCAACTCTCAGCAAAAACCCTGACTCATCTAAGCCCGCCTCGAAAACACAACCCCGACTCTGTGCTCGGGGTGAGGAGGGCAGAGGTGAGCCAAAGTTCTGTCTCTTTCGATTCATTTGTTGGAATAATTTGGTGTTAGTCAGAGCATTTCCTTCAGCGTGTGCTGAATTTTTCACTTTAACACGATGATTATGACTTCAGTAGCTTCAGTTGTATATGAATAACAGTCTTACCTTGACACCCTTTTTTTGGAGCTGTCTGGCACCTGTTTTTTTTCTCTATGATGTTGCTGATTTGCTTGGAATATTCCGCAATATGGCATTAACTTATCTAGCTTGCATTAATTCAATAGCAAATTTTCCATACGTACAAAACAAAAACCTTCATTTTTTACCGTGAGCAGGGTTGCCTTTCCACAGATCAGACCTGTATCTTGGACCGGTGGCTTATCTCGCTTGTTGCCGTGAAAACATTTAATGCCATACTGTGGAACATTCCTATTGAGGCTGTGTTCTTCGCTCAAACAGCATAATATAAGACCTTAAAGAAAAACAGTCCCTGAAAAATGGGAAACTTTATTCTCGATTACCCTCTTCTTGCGTGTGAATTCGTACACGTTATAATCAGATCGTTCTTCCTTTGGTCATACTGGTTTACCGTGAGAGAGTGCAAAGAAATGCTTGTGTTTTGGTCACATTTAAGAGCAGAACTAAAACTTCATTTGCCAGCAGCAGTGACCTGTATTGTCTCCAAGCATGTTACACGTAATAGATTTTTTGGTCGGAAATCCTTTTGAATTAAACATCAAAAAGGGCTTTGTTACAGGTCAAAACATTCCCCGTGCTTTGCAATAGATTTTTCACATCCATCTGAAAGGTACAATATGTCATCTTTGTTATTGCGTTGTCTAGAATGTTCCACAGTATTGCATTAAACAGCTCTAAAACGTTTGCTAAATTACAGGTGGTCTTATAGCTCAGAAATACCTAGAAAAAACAATATTTAACTGTGAGTGGGGTTGCCTCTGCACAGATCTGACCTGGCAAAGCAATAACATCTCCATGGAGAGAAGCATTTGACGGACCCTCCACCGGAAAAGTTACACAATGCACCTTTAAGTGGATCGGGTTTTAAAAGAAGTATAAATCAGTATGAAATCAGTTGTTTGTTGAGATGCTTCAGAGGTACAGAGAAGTGTTTTGTTTTTGTTTTTTTTGCTTTGGTAGCTGTCTCCAGTTTCACAGTTGTTTTTATTACTTTTCGGTGACAGCGTCTTTGTCTCGGATAGAACTGCCTGCATCGGAAAAGTTGAATCATTAACCACACAGAGATGATACACGTCTTTAAGAAACTGGTGAAAAACAGGTGAATGTTGCATGGGGAAAAATGAATATGAGTTTCTAAGCAATACTGTACTATATCCCTGAGATTTTAGAAGTCCAGCAGCAACAATATGACAAATGTGCACAAATATAAGGTTAAATAAAAGCCTATATTACATAAAATCCATTATTGTGAGCTTTAATCCATGTTATAATGTCGTTACCTCATAAAATATATACCTGGAGTTATGTTTTCTTTCATTTACATGTTTAGCTTTATGCATTTTAACAGTTTTTATGTATTGTTTTTATTTATGATTTATAAATGTGCTATATAAATAAAGTGGATTGGATTTACATGTATTTGAGTAATTCTGCATTATTAGTCTGTCTGTAGTTTAAGTTAACAGCTACTTTTTACCTTTTCTTTCGTATAAATGGGCAATATCCAGGGCTGAAATCATCTAAATGATTCTAGAGAAGGTATATGGAGTTTAAAAACACAGTGGAGCACTTCCTGTATTACCACATGGCATTACAAGATGGATTTTCAGTGTTTTCAGTTTGAGAGAAGAACTCAGCCTAAATACGCAAAGTGTGTGTTAAACATGTGTGAAAGAAACAAAACAAAATTCTGATTATGTTATTGATGAGTAAACAACATTATAACATAGATCAGACAATTTTGTTCAAATAGTTGGTTACTTAATAAAATTGTGCTGAAGTAACCCACATTCACTGGTTTCATCATTTAAGCTTAAGGAAAAGTTTATCATTTTACTCTTAAAAGAATTCCAAAAGTAAGTATTTGGTTCCGTAACAAAACAGGAAGGCACTATCAAGTTACTTTGTGGATATTGACTGAGAAAATGTACAAAAATCGTAAATTTCTAAGAGAGTTTCAGTTTAAATGGGTAATTACAACCCGTTTTGTCTAATAAAGTTCAAGTGACTTTTGACATTGTGATGATTATAATAATTGAAACAAAATGGCTAACAAGTGCTGCTTAAATTAATACAAGTACAATACAAGTGCACTATGCAAATCTACTGATGGAGGTATATGCTTTTTGTCTTGTATGGAAAGTTCCACTGTACAGCATTACATTTATCTAGCTAGAATTACTTTATTACCTTTCTTCTTTCACTGATTGCTCAAAACTACTTTTATAAACACGTATTTCCACAGATCTGCCTAGAATTTGGCCTTGTCGTGTCACTTCCTTATCTCCATGAAGTCACTGCGGAACATTCTAAGCAAACCGATAGTATCTCCATGGTGACCCTCCATTAGAAAAGTTACAAGAAAGCTTCCAAAGTGCACGTTTACGCTCAGGAGTCACCGGAGGACACACGAGGCGAACAGACTCATATAAACAACTTCATTTTACTCGTACGCAAAGCAATCGCTGATCTGAATGGGATTTCAACCGCCAACTGCCGAAATCAGTGCCTCCTGACAAAGCGTGGCAACATCTCGCCTTCTGATTGCTAACAATACCGGGGAAAACAATCACATGAGTGGCAGGCCCCGCGAGACTGTGAACCTCACAAGCAAAATAAATTGAAATTTGAAAATAATACGTCTATTTCGCGTGGCTGGTGGGAGAAGATTCATTTGTTGGCTTTGACAGTCTGTTATTTGGAAACAAAAATATGAGTTCATTTCACCGGCTGGTAATCACAGTAATCACAAATGTCAGTGTGTGTGTATGCCGTAAAAGGAGACATTCAAATGAGCTGGGAGACAGTTCCATAACCAAGAGCAGGCAAAAATGAACAGATTGGTAATGACTTGTAAGGGAACGTCAAGTAGCCAATCGCGCCATGGTAGCTCATTTTCCTCGGCTGGAGTTGCTACCATTTGGCCCGTGGGAAACTTCCCCAGCCAAGTCTTTTAAAAGGCCCATATTACGCTATTTTCTACGCTATGTTATAATGTTGTTTGCTTGTCGGAATCATAGCTGGAGTTGCGTTTTGTTCACAGACGTTTAACACTCAAATCCTGCATATTCACGGTGAGTTCTTCTCCCGAACTGAAAACGCTGTGCCAGTTTATGATGTGGTAATAGAGGAAGTGCTTCGCTGGGTTTTTACGTCTTCATACACCTTCACTTCACTAGAATCATTTGGATAATGGCAGCCCTGGAATTGCAAATCTCTTCTGAACAAACGGTAGGTAACTTGAGCTTTAGAGCTGTGGACAGACGAATAATAAAGGATTGCTCAAACCCGCGCGAATGAAACAAAACACAACTCCAGGTATGTTTAGGAGGAGGAAAAACATTATACCAGAGTCCATTTTGGGGGTAATATAGGACCTTTCAACCAGCAACAAGCAAAGAAATGAAAAATGGACGCAGAATGTAAAATGACTTAACTTCACAACAGCTCAGGTTGCGCTTGGGTTAACACATCGGGTTTGTAGCCTTGCAGATTTCTTTCCCTCTTTCCTCTGCCAGATCCCTACGACCGACTAGTATTTTTCTGTCCGTTTGCAGAACCTCTCATGCATGTAATACACATTTATCATGAATGAACAATGCTGGCTGCCCGCGGAACAGGGGCTCATTGGCGCACATGTCAAAACATCCATTTGAGTTAAGCACAGAGAATTTTAGCTCTGATTCGGACACTTTGTTCTTACTGGGTGACTTCTAAAACATTTGCATTTTTATTAGGAATGTTTGATGTAACTCAGCATGACTGCGAGAGTGATAATCAAGCATGAGGAGTTATATTGAGAGGCTGATGATTTAACGTTTCACTTCTAACTTCAAATGAACAGTCCTGAAAATTGTATAGGGGTCAGTCCACCTCAGTTCACCCCCTGAGTTAAACCCTATTCGGTCAGTTTTTGATGAAACTTGGTATATAGGTAAATCAGAGCCAGAAGTTTAGAGCTAGTTTTTAGTTTCACAGCCCCTCCAGATTTTTTATATGCTGTAGTAGACATATAGGGCTACATTTTTTCTGTTGGTGTCATTGAGGTCAGGTGTGTCCCTTATTGTCAATTTCAAGGTCAAAATATAGGTCAAAAGGCAATTCATCTCAAAAGTATTCAAATGCAAAAATAAGATTTGGATTCCTTATGACTTCCCCTTTCCAGAGATACCTTGGTTTTTGATATCGGACCAGTAGTTGCTGAGTAAATGCAATTTGAAATTCGGCAACCACTCAAAAAATGAAAACATTAAATTGCGATAGCTCGGAAACTGTTGGTCCAATCATGCTAAAATTTAAAATTTTTGCTTTTCTGGCTATGATTTACCCATACACCAATTTTCTTTGCAATTGGACAATGTGAGGGAAATTGCATTTCTTTTAGGTGGAATGAGGTGGAATGACCTGGTATTACATTTGCTTTTGTGTGATTGTTGCTGTACTTTCCTCTGTCCTGTTTGGCATCAACCTGCCAACAGGCTGAACATGACAATAATCTTTCATATTTTCATTTTCATTAATATGTGCTGTCCTATTAGTATTGGCTATATAGACTATTTAATGTGAGAAGTTGTGGGAAGTTGATTTTAAAAAAGTAGTAGTAATAGAAGTAGTAGTAAAAATAATAGTCAATGGTATATGTGAATTCTCTTTAAGGTCCTATTACTCATAAAAACATACCTGGAGCTGTGTTGTGTTTCAGAAACCCTTCATTATAAAGCCGTCTACACCTCCAAAGCCCCAAAAGTTCCACCTTGTGATGTCATGAAGTGATAGTTTTAAAGTTAGCAACTAGACTTTACCTTTTGTTCAGTAGAGATGGGCCATTCCAGGGCTGAAATCAACCAAATGATTCTAGTGAAGGTGTGTGGAGTTGAAAAATACATTTAAAAAAATCGAAATACACAGATGTCCTTGAACAGCATATGTAGTAGCATATAGTAGTGGGTGTAGTGTGTTGCAGTAGTAAAAGATGTAGTAGTAGTGGTCAATGTTTTATGATCATCACAGCAGTGGCCAAAGGAAACAACAGTGACCTAAATTTCCGCAGCATAGTAGTACTCGTAGTAGCAGTAGCAGCCGTTATAGTACTTGACGTAGTAGTAAAAGAGTTTCTGTCAGTTTGTGAGTAATTTCCCTTCCAAACCAACAGCTTGTTAATAGTCACTTCTGATTTAGCAGTATTCCCTGTAACTGTATTTAAAGCGTACATGATAAAGTACGTGCTTGCGTTGCGCTCCATTGGAGGTGTCAGCTCTTCTCATTAGCTTGAGCGCGCCGCCATGATAAATCTGGGTGGTTTTGGTGCATTGCATGAGTCCTCTCTGGAAGTCGGAGCCAGAGGGCAAAGCTCAAGACGGTCAATTATTCATGAACACAGCGCTCTTACAACAGCTATAACCAGGTTTTCTATGAATTATGGACTGTCTCACCTGCGTGTCAGAATACAAGCACGCCAGCAGCTTCCTTTACAATGCAGACAGAGGAGCAGTACTGAGGTTACAGCCCACTTGCACTTGTGCTCCATTGTACTTTATGTGAACACAGCTGATATATGCAAGGATGTCTTCTAGGTCTTCACACAGTTTTGAGTTTATGGACTATTTACAATGTTCGCTAAAGTTCTGTAATGAAGGGAGTAAAAGAAATTCTCTTCTACTCAAACTATCCAATCGACTTTTCACAGCCTTAAATCATGTTATAGTTGTTTCCGCTCACTGTTTACTCAGGCGAAGTTCTATACGGAGTGATTCGTGCGTGTTTGAGCCATCTTTAATCGTGTATTTTCAAGAATTCCTTTTAACGTTGTTCCAGTTTTATTTTCTTGCGTGATACACATAGGATTTGGCAGGATCGCGGAGTTATTTTCGTACAGATGAAAAAAAAATAAATCGGTGTCTCGCTAGCGTGATTTACAGCAATCGGAGGGACAGCTCCACAGCTCTTTGTCGTGATGATGTTTACAGCGATGGCAGCTCCCACTGGGCGCCACAGTTTTCTTTTATTTCTGATTAATATTGTAATTTAAAATGTCCATATTATAACAAAAGGATCTGCGGATGTCATAGATTTTAGCTAAATAGCAGACACAAGCACAGTAGGTCGTCTTTAATAGCTAAATGGCACTAGGACTAAATGGTACTGCTTTATGGTAGGTATTCATGGGTCCATAGTGATTCATTGGTGCTGCCATCTTGAGGATCGAAGCTGCTATGCAGTCTGCTTACCGAAAACAAGTCTCTAAAGAAAAAACGATTTTCCTATAACATCGCCAAAGACCTCGTGTGTCGCCAAAACTGGATTAACGCCATCACAAGGGATCAGTGGACTCCAAATCGTGCAGTGAACCCTTTGTTTCGGGAAGGCCTAATGGTAATGCTGGGATCCAGAATACACACTTCTCCATTACTTTACAAAGATGTGAGTCTGTGAGTGTCGGTAAACTCACCATTTTCAGACGTGTGTGATTGACTATTGTATTAAAGGTAATTTGGTTCTAAGAAAGCCTCAAAACGCAGTGCTTTATTTTGTGAACTAAATAGACGTTCTCAAGGATGTGTAAAAACTTATTTTCAACTCTTTTTTTTATTTTTACTCCATGAATACAAAAAAAAAACTCAATTAAAATAATCAGCCTAATACAGCAGTGAAAATGACGATTACACTGGACACTTTGTTTCAGATTAAAAGAGCTGTTTGGAATATTCAAACAACTTTATTTAACACTTTTTTAAAAATTTCCTTTCTTCTTTTATTTCTTCCCAAATCAATAGAAATCACAATTCAGCAGCAAAAATTATAAATGGACCGGACTCTTTGTTGCAGATTAAAAGAGCTCTGGGAAGAATTCTCCTTCTTAAAATCAAAAAAAGAAAAGTCAAACTCCCCTCTGTTTCACCCCTGCTTTATATTTAGCCTCCTCTCCCCTATGTTTATCACTTTAGCCATTACCGGGTCATTAAACTGTGTGTTATTGGCTGGCGCTCTGTCCAAAAGTGCTAACAGCTCTGGGACGTCCTGCTGTGAGTGTGCACCTTTGAACAGCTCCGCGTGGGGCGACTAAAGCCTTTTTCATGTCCATAATCACGCGACACATAATCATAAAAGTAGTAGGGACTGCCCCATGGGAAACCGACGCCCCCTGCTGGTGTGGGCTAAATGATTTTGAATATAACAATGCGCGGATCAGGCAGAACAATATGGCCACTGACAGGCAAGAGAACCCAGGCTAGGTCACCAGCATAGTTATAGATATAGTAGGTCATATGCTAGTATAGTGTAGCATAGTATAGTGTATTGTATAGTACTGTATATTGAATAGGCTATTATAGATTGTGTGTTGGCAGGGGGTCATGCCTATTAAAATTGTTAATAATGTAGTAAAAAATGTTATAATGTTGTTCCCTCATCAAAAACATGCATGAATAGGTTTTAGATATCATTCTTGCATGTTTGAGTAATTTAGTGATCTTTGAACCCTCCTTATGGTTAGCTGGAAGATTCTGTCCCATGCAATGTCAGCCATGCTCCCACACACAATTCTCCATAAATATACAAAATCATGATGCAAAAGTGTACAAACAACTTCACAAACCTGATGCGATGTGCAGAAGTTTCATACAAGCCGACAGGGTGGAGATAGCGCTCTGAAGGGGGAGTGATTTAGCAGGGAGAGCAAAGGGAGAGGAGATTCAAAGCATCAAAAATGAAAGTGAATCTTATAAAACACGTCAATACGTTGTTTTCAGCGAATATAACATTTTCAAAACAATAAAGGTCATCTAAATATATGTGTTAACAGTTAATATCCCATAGCAGAAGTAAAATGCCCCGTCTTTAAGAGGTTATGTTGTTTGAGATTAGGTCCAAGAACTTGTCAAGTACATCCACCTGACAAAAATTAGACATTGTTTTAATAATGCAACCACTTTATGAAGCTATTCTGAAAAAAATAAAATAAAATCACCATATCACTTACAGAAAACATACTTTGTACTGTTAAATCTGGTCAAAACATCTGCATTTTGACAGTTAAAGGTGCATTGTGTGGGTCCGTCAAATGCTTTTCTCCATGAAGATGTTATTATTTTGTCTAGAATGTTTCACAGTACGGCATTAAATCTTATCTTCATTGCAACCAAAGATCTGTGAAGAGGCAACCACGCTCCGAGTAAGAACACCTGTTTTTAAGGTCTTTTTAAGCTATAAAATCACCTATAATTGAATAAATGTATGGTATACCTGTTTAATGTCATACTGTGGAACATTCCAAGCAGGTGATGGAAAAGTTACACAATGCACCTTTAAAATCTTCATTCTCCCATGGAAGTCCAACCTGCCACTAAATAATCCAGGGTTATTGTGGTACTTTTGACACTTTATTGCCAGTATTTCACATTTTAAATCTCAAAAATAAAACCTGACAGCAAAGACTAAACTAAAGAACAGTTATGGCGTTTTTAAACTGCGCGTCTATTATGGCCATCAATAACAGCTTACAGTGGTCTTATTGTTTTGCCTGATCAGCACTTTACATCTCAAAGGCCCCGTGACCCCTGCTCCCGTTTCCAAGCACATTTTCACTGCTACAAGGTAACTCCATGTTCTGCTTTATTAAACATTAGAGTTTAAAAACACAGCTCCCCATTCCCACCCATCTCCTTGATTTATGCCACAATTTAGGAGAGACTTGTTCATAAATCAGCTTTTACACCTCATCTGTTGGCCTTCAGCCCAGCCCCGACACTGACAAACTCATGGAGAAAGGATTGCACTGTGCCACATTTAACTGTAACTGACAACTGGCCACTCAAAATGTGAAAAACGTGAAAAAAGTAACATACAAGTATCCGATCTACCTTTTGTTTTTTTGTTTTCTTTGCAACATGAGAGAAAAACACATTGACGAATGTGAATGAAAAGCTTGAAGTACTTCCTGCGATGATCACAAGGATTTTTAACTATTCAAAGAATACTTTTTTTCATCGTTATGGCAACAGGCCCAATTTGTATGACTCAGGAATGTTGCTTTTGTGTCCGAGAGCTAAACTGAACTAAAATAGATGCTTCAAATGGTTTCTGTTAACCTTAAAAATGTACAGTACACTATACAAACCTTATAGTTCTATTAATACTACAGGGTGATATGGGAGAAATGCGGATGTCATAATCTAATAATAGTAATAAAAGTAGATATTAGTGGTAGTATTAGTAGTAATGGTATTGGTAGTGCCCTCCCACTGTAACAGTAGTAGTTGTTGTAGCCATAGTAGTAGAAGTAATAGTAGTAGTAGTAGTAGTAGTAGTAGTAGTAGTAGTAGTAGTAGTAGTAGTAGTAGTAGTGAAGACCAATTCCATTATTTGAAACCTTTTTTTAAGAATCTACCACACGTTATGGCCTAAAAACTGCTTGCTCACGGCACCTTTGTTATGGGGGATCTAGTTTTAATGTGCAGCGGTCAATGGCCTGCCCCTCCTGCTGACTTCTGCAGTTTCACCCTGGCATTTCTTTATCAAGCTTAAGGTGAAGCTAACAGAGCGCCCGTGTTCCCAAAGGATAATCGCTCTCTAGTTTTTAGAAGCTTGTAACTTTAAGCCATGGTTGAAAAAAAAAGAAAAAACATCGCATCAAGAAGTGTCTGCTGCAGCCCAGTGGGTTAATACTCAAAGTGTCACCCCGTATTTGATCTTAGCTGTAATTTATCATACGCTGCGTGAGGTGTCATCGTCTCTGCATTTTAAACATGGACTAATGTATTCACACATACGTCCAGGAGTAATTGTGAGTACTTAGCATGCAGGTGATTTAAGAGTGTTCGCAATGTAAATATTGCTGATAGTGAAATGGAGTTTAATGCGCTTTTTAATGTGCTATGAAATCCGCATCCTCTCGACATGTGAGACTGTGGCACATCGCACAATACTGAATTTTAATTTTTGTGTCAATAAATAAATCAAGTGGCATTTACCTCATATATTCTTTTTTGTTGTTGTCCTTTTTGTATTTCTGACAACATTAGCAATGTTTACAGTGCTCATAATGGCTTAGATATTAGAGTTAAATAAATCACATTTGTTTTCATGAATCATTACCGTACTATTGCTGTTCTGAGATGTGCAACAGGCAAGATCACACTAATAAAGCCATAGCATTCATCTTTTTAAGTTAAATGAAGTAATTTTGTCTTCTTTTTAGTTGATTATTTTATCCTTTCTGTACTGAAACTGAAAGTGAGTAAGTCAGTATTTCTGTCCAAGCTCAAATGTACAATTACTCAAATGGCAAAATGAAAAATAATAACATAACATACAACTTGTTTTCACTTTAAAAGGTCCTAAAATACACAAAATGGATTCTTGAGAGCGGTAGTTTCATTTGTGCGTTTGAGTAATTCTTTGGTTACATTTTTATATTGCGCTTTTCCACCTTCAAGACACTCAAAGCACTTTACAAGGTACATCCACACACTGGTGTACGCAGACACTAAGGGAGAGGTGGGTTAAGTGTCTTGCCCAAGGACACAACGTCAGCCTTCGTCTAGAGGAGCTGGACTCGCACCCCCAACCTGTGGACCAGTGGATCAAACCGCTTTTTTTTTTTTATGTAGAGAGCGGGATTCGAACTGCCAACCTTCAGATCGATGAAACTCTACTGACAGAGCTATCTTTATTATATTATAAGTCTGCCTACATCGCTAAAGCTCAAAATGCTCCTTGTGATGTCATGCAGTGGTAGTTTTCATGTTAACAGCTGCCCTTTACCTTTTGTTTGGTAGCGATTGGAAATGTCAGGATTAAAATTACCCAAATGATTCTAGCGACGGTGTATGGAGTTTTAAACATCAGGAAATAGAGTAATAAGGGCCTTTTAAAGCACTGTCTGCTAGCTTATTGTCCAGCTGAGAAGTGACCCTTACTTCTTTTAGGCACATGACTAATTCCTCTCTCCGGGGCCGACGCTGTAATCTTCGTAAGACATTCTGCACGGCCTCTTTTGTTGTGTACGCGTGAGTCAGCGACCTTAGTATGACACAGATTAGCATAAACTGTCACGGAAATAAGTAAAGTACATTTGATTTCACAAGGTGCACCTTCTCCATGACTTCATGAAAAGACTAAGCTCAAAACGTGTCTACAGGATCATGTCACCTTTCAGGAAGACTAGGATTACACCAGCTTCCAGTCAGCGTCAACAGGTCAAAGTGAAATTACGTTAAAAATATAACCACGTCTACATTTTGCAAGCTTTTTATTATTTATTTTTTGTACGTCAGCTGTCCTGTTGCAACCATAGGCTGTATATACTAGTATAAAGCTATAGGAAATGTTCATGGGGGCTCTTCCGGCTTCATCGACTCTGTTTCTAATTGACTTGACATTGAAAAATTGTCACCCCTCTCTCTGTAAGTGCTGCTGTGAGCCTCATCATTTTGATTTTAAAGTCACTGTATTTTTTAGTGTTTTTATTTCACATTTTTCTTCCGTAAATACATTCCTATTCAAAATATGGACCTCGGTTTCAGATTGCTGACCCAGGGTTGTGGAACTAGTCGCCATTAAAGATTAGAGAGGCAGAGTCTGTATCTGTTTTTAAACCACTCCTGAAAACGCACCTTTTTCACTGGCTTTCAACAAGTGAGATGTACATTTCTTGTTGTTGAGCATCTTATTGTTTTCTATGTTTTATAGTTGTATTGTGTTTATATTGCATACTGTGTTGTACTGCGATTGTCCTTGTCTTTTATATCTTTGTGTACAGCACTTTGTATGGTATGGTATTCACTCTATAACTACTAGCACCATGAGCTTCTTTTGACTGGAGCGGAACGCTATACGTCATTTTATTATCGAACCAATGGAAATTTCATGATGTTCAATGCTAAACATCCATTCAAAAGTTTTCTCTCACTGTAGAGCGATGCATACAGTATTATTTACCAGTAGTACCTGTTTTGACCTTGCTGTGCAGTGCATTTGTCTTGAACGAATAACTTGAACAAGAGTTTGATAAAGTATATTACACTATTATTCATTCATTCTTCAATACTTTTTCCACCACTGCCTTGGGCCTGACATCCTCTGCTTCTTTAATCACCATTAATCACTCACTCACGCACACACAGCTAATGCATTACCAAAAATACAACTGTGTTAACTAGTTCTAGGTTAGTATTTTAGTGCACCAGGGAGTTTGCGACTTGCTGGTCTCCATGGAGATGTTACCGTTTGTGTAGACTGTTCTGCAAAATGCCATTAAACGAACTATCTTACCTTTCTTTTTTCTAGTTACTTGTGTGTAGGTGTCTTTGAGTTAGCCGGCACGCCTCTCCACAGATCCGACCTGGTTCTCTATGGTGTTTAATGGGCCCATATTGCACTGTTTTCTGATCTATGTTAAAATGTTGTTTCCTCATCACAAACATACCTGGAGTTGTTTTGTTTAACACACAAACCCTGCACATTTTGGCTGAGTTCTTCTCTCAAACAGAAAACACACTTTTGCACATTGTGATGTCATGTGGTGATACAGGAAGTGCTCCACTGTACACCTTCACAAGAAACATTCGGATCATTTCAGCCGTGAAACAAAACATAACTCCAGGTATGTTTTTGATGAGGTAACAGCGTTAAAACATGGATTAAAGCTCACAAGAGTAAATGTTGCGGAATATAGGACCTTTAATGCCCTACTGTGAAACAACGGAGGCAAAAGGAGCGCCTGAAAAGCGAGAAAAGAAGGCCTTAATGGGAAGAGCACATACCCCTGCAATAGTGCAATACAGCAATCCAGACCCATTTACATTTTCAGATGACCTGTGATTTAGCACATTACAGTGAACCGCATTCCTTTGCCCACACACACTAATCCTTCACGAATGATAAAACCCCATTTATTAGCACAGGTACTTCCTCTAGGAGTCATTGGAAGGAAACATCTGGTTGATGAATGTCTTGCATGAAATTAAACTGCAAATGAACACGGAGGGTATCACGGATGATCGCTTATCACTCCTACGGCAACTGTAGCCCTGAAAAGATTTATTACGCATTATTTGGGCGATGTGGGTACATATGCTAGACATTTTGGGTGTTTTGTTCTGTGCGCTGCAGAGGTGGGAAAATTATATTGACATTTTAAAGTGGAACTGAGCACTAAATCATCTTTTGTTGCTACTTAACAGTGTATAAAGTATTTGAATAGCATTGTCTACTGACCCTAGTATGTTTCAGTGCCAATTATTTAGTCTTTTTTGCTACTTTATATATTTTTTCTCTTTGTTATTATCATACATTGTGATGTGTGAGCTACTGTATTCAAGTAATTTCCCTTGTGGATCTATAAAGTTTGTCTAAGTCAGTTATATTTGCAAGTTTGTGGTCAAAAAGGTTATAAAAATGGTCCTTGCACCAGTGACCACAGACCATTTCAACCATTTCCAAGTAGTTGGTGACATCACGTACCTTTGCCCGTATGACAAATACATGGCTGGCTCTATTTGAAATGTGGTTTTGGCAGAGTTTACGAGTTTAGTGGTAATGCAAGCACAAAAGTACTACTATGAAAGTTTAGTTAGGAAATTAAAAAGAACTAAAAGGGCGCTGATCTATGTTATAATGTTTTCTCATCAAAAACATAACTGGAATTGTGTTTGGTGTCATTCGCACACATCTGGCACAACCTGCATATTTCCGTCCAGTTGTGTTTTTTTTTAAATAAACGTTCACGTGAATCATTTAGATCATTTCAGCCCTGGAATTGCCCGTTAACTTGAAAACTACCACTTCATGACCTCACAAAGTAGAACAAAGCATTTAGAGACTAACAACGCAACATTTCTCAAACATGCGCGAACGAAACAAAGCCCAACTCCAGTTAGGTATGTGTTTGATGAGGTAACAGCATTCTAACAAGGCTTAAAGTACGTTTATTGTCATTTTAAGACCTTTATTAAGCATTTGAGCATACTCCAGTGCTTCTCTGGCAACCTGTGCTTAGCCTTCACTGTACATTGATATGGTTAATGGAGTAAAACAGAACTTTTAATAGACAATTAACAGACAATGATGTTGGCAAACAACGGCAAACTTATCTCTGTTGTAGCCGTTACCTTGTAAGTACCAGCTCGCTTACAAGCACAAATTATGATGAAAACATTGCTGTTCATTTCAACCATCATTGTCCCTAATGATGTGTGCATATTGGACTTTTTATGCATTGGCGCTTCCACTATCATTACATAAAAGACATAGACGACACGCCACGTAATTACTATATTCCGAGGCACGCTTCAAGAATGCCATATGAAATGTTTGTCTGATTTTAGCTCGGGAACTGATAAATCCTTTTCATGCTTTTCAGTGCCCCGACATGACAGCTGCACATTAGAAGGTGACTGGGGAATAGAAAGCTCACGGTTGGGATTCACTGCACACACACACACACACACACACACACACACAGTTAAAGCATGGCACGCTTCCTATATAATGTGATTTCTTGCCACTAGGCCTTGGGGCTTTGTTTACCCCTGGAGCCTTAAAGACAAGAGAAAGAGAAGAAAAGCAGAGAAAAATAAAAAAAGGAGCTGTGAAAAGTTTCGCCGTGGACCTTTTGTCACTGTTTTGTGTCTTCTGGCATTTGCAATTAGCACTCGCCTCCAACCGACGTGAGGAAGTGTCCGTTCGTTCTTCTTTCTTTGTGGCGTTGTCGGCAGGATTCTCGCCTGAGGATTTTGCCGCTGTACACTGGCTTTTGAGCTATGGATTCCTATAATGAGAATATGACTTCTCGCCTTCAGCCCGTTAATTATGCCTCTCCTTATGGCGTGTTATATTGTGTTTGTGTGGCCAAGAATGAAAGAGAGACAGTACAAAGATGGTGGAATAATGGTGGAGCCACGAGGAGGCAAAGGAGATCAAATGCTGAGTGGAAACCATTCTGTAGCCCATGACACGCACGTGATTGGGTCAGTGTACAGCAGATGAAAAGATATTCGCAGGGCATTCTGAGAAAGAAATTGAAGTGTCAATATTTTATTCAACCATATAAGCAAAACCATAAAGACTTGGATAATGGCTGGGTTATAAGATTTAGGTGAAAATTGAGGTTTCGTTTGAGCACATCTCTAGGTACGTTTCAAGCATTTAACATAATCATATTGCTCGCATCAATCAGGTAAAGCAATACAGCCAGCTGCCTTGCCTAAATTGCAATAAATATCCTCGAAAACTCGCATTAAAGGGCCATTATTATGCTGTTTTGAAAATATATTATATAGTATTCCATGTATAGATCATTTTGGTCCATTAAGAAATGATTAGATCACAAGGACTATAATTTCCCACAGTGGTGCGTCCGCAAATGCGTCGCCGTGCATGGTGCTCCCGGTGTTTGTGCATTAAAGGTGCTCCTAACACGCACCAGGACCCATGTAGGGTGCCCCCCTCCCTTCTAGAGTCTCGGTAGATGCCCTTGTTAGTGTGTATTTGGGGTGGTGGTCATGGTGGTTGGTGGCATTCATGGGGTAACTCGTGTATTTTTGTGTGGTAGATTGCGCTGCTGCTATTATTCTTTCTCAAATTCTTGTATATTTTAATGCTGATTTGTTGTGGTTGATGTGTTCTTAAATACTATAGCTTGAATTTTTAAAATAAAATATAAAATAAAATTGTCTAAATAAAAACATCTGTATTTCCACTATTTACTGCCTTTTAGGGTTAGTCTTGCACCTACTGTATACCATTCATAAACAGAATAGCAGCATTATATTTGAAGATGAGGCACAAGTTGTGATCAAACCAAAGTGCGAATCTCCCTTCATTTAATGATCTGGGACACGCCAAGACAAGAAAAGCGCAGAAGAGGCAGATTCCAGAATAAAAAGTAAAA
This sequence comes from Odontamblyopus lacepedii, assembly GCA_034769755.1. NCBI lineage: Eukaryota > Metazoa > Chordata > Actinopteri > Gobiiformes > Gobiidae > Odontamblyopus > Odontamblyopus lacepedii. The sequence goes on from CM068366.1 coordinate 11,475,284, forward strand.
AGCGACAGTCCACGGCACGTGATATTTCCCACTGCAGCATGTTGTATCTGACAGACCCCGCATAGAAGTTACTGTCTCCTCTGTGAAAGTCTGACATTGCTGCGTGTGGACGGATATCTCTGTGCGTATCGACGTTTGAAGAGGAGAGAGAACGGAGGGGATAAAGTCGCCGCTGTGCCCCGTGTCCGAAGCGACTGTGGTGGGATCTCTGGCTTGACGCAGGGTCGTACCTCCATCAAAATTTGCTGTCTCTCCCCCGTTATTTGGCCTGAAAAACGCTCCTAATATTATATTAGGTCCTCATGCGCTGCTGATTTTTTAAATGACGGTAATGAAACTGACACTGTTGCTACTTTTTGATACCTTGGTATACCGTATTACTGAATTACCGCCCAACCCCTTTGTCCCATGTTTGGCTGACTCTGTGTTTTCATTAAATATCTACTGCATTAGTGGGGACCCTGTAAGCCGAGCCTAAACCACTCTGCTGCAGTCTATTCGGGTGAAATTCAAACCACCAACCCTTCTGTTATTGGACCAATGTGTATCCATTGGCCCACTATCTGTATGATATATCCATTGCAATATATACTGTCCCTTGCCTTAATTGGTTCTTCTGTTTGGGTAGTTACTAAACAATGCGTAGAGAGGAATTTTGTATGATTTATCGTGAGGGAGTCTTATGTGGTCAGCAGTAAGTTGGCTATCTTCAAGCTGGAATCATTAATCTACTCCGCTCTAACAAAATCCTATTGTCCACTGCATGCCTTCTTTATAGAAACAACTTTTTTAGTATGGTATAAAATGCATTGCTGTAAATATTATAGGGCAATCAAAAATTGGAACATTGAGAGATTACAGACCTTTTCCAAGGCACTGACTCAGCCTCACTATTGTAAAAACATTGCGAGACTTAATTAAAATAGCTTTTTCCGTTGCATCACAAAACCACTTTAGATGAATGCTATTTCCTGTGTTGGTGCAATACAAAAGTTTCAAACGTGATTTCAATACTAAGGAATATACTTAATCCCGATTCCAGTACCTCAATGATAATTAAAAACGTTCTTTCTTTAGACAATATAATTTTCAACATTAAATAGTACTTCCTTTAATAAATTCTTTTAATTAACTTTCTGATACAGCTCAAGATCATTTCTGTGCTGCTCAAATCAGCAGCTAGTTTCAACACGACTTTTAGTATTGATTAGCATTTGTAGATTATACAGTTTTGTCCTGCCTTAGCGATATATTTTTCCATTAGTTTTCGACAATTGTAGTTCCATTTCAACAGCGGTGACAGTGTGAGCAAAGATTAACTAAGTGTAAATCCAAAGACTTTATCGCATGAAGCGTGATGGGGATATCAATCACTGCTGGACACTGTGGACAAGCCTATTATGACCGCTGCCACATGCTGTAAATCTATTTCTGCGCAAGGAGCTGGCCAGACACAAGAGCGACTGGAAAGGCTAGCAAGAAAAAGGCAAAACTCTGACCAATAATAGCTATAAAATAAATGATAAAATAACGTTATTACGCTTCTATGGGGGATTAATCGCCAACACATAACATATTTGGATCACCAGTTACCTTTTATCGCTTTGTAAATGTATATTTGCAGTTTTTCTTTTGTGTTTGATGCTCTGAGATTTCCCTTTGCTTAGATAGAGCAGTATGTAGTAGCATGAAACAATTGCACTAGGTTTGTGAAGGTGTATTGTGTTGTTTTGTGTGCTTATGGGAAATGACTGTGCCGTAGAATGGGTTAGATAGGCTTGTGAGCAGAGTACCTCTAAATAGTGCACCGGAGAGATCACAAGATTACTCAAACATGCATGGATGACATATAAAACCACTTTAGGCATGTTTTGGATGAGGTTTTGATGAGCTCCAAAAAGTCGATTTGGAATATTACTCCCCGTCTTTAAAAATATTGAAGGAAAAATGACTCAAATCCAGCAGCAGATAAGTCAAAAGTTTGAGAAAAGATTATGATTCTACTTCTCATCGCTTACTTCATACAACAATGTCGAAAATTCATGGCGCAACAATTAAGGACGTGTGAAAATATAGAAAATGTAGCCGCGTAGTGCTGAAAGATTATCAGTCAGAGCGTCTTTTAAGGTGACTGCAGGTGACCGGTTGGCATATCTCCAGATGTGAAGTACGTGTAAATATCTGGAGGTAATATGGTAATGTGCCTCCCTTGCTGGTTGGGCTCTCCTTCCTCCAAGACAAGTATGGAAATGTGCTTACTAAGTATACACAATGAATAGTGAATGAACATCGCAACCCATGGAGCTACTTATTTATACATTTAGAATTTATACATTTCAAACAGGATGGAGAGACCCGCTGAAACCTTTTGGTAAATTTAGTTAATCCCATTGTCCTAGAAGGGTCCAGAAACGACGGTTTCCTGTTCCGAAAGGCCCAAGAGATGCAGTTAAATCTAAGCATTTGTTTAATGTATTGAGTTTTGTGTCCTTATTGCTATGGCGACAACGTTGTGCAGCTATCACATGTCAACATTCATCTCGTCATTGCGGCGTTGTGAAATCTCAAAGTCCCCACAGCGGCATAGCATTACACAAACAAGTCCACGCATTTACAATACAGAGAAAATACTGTAGTACAACGGATGCTGCCATAGTGGGAGATGACTGCAGTTATTTTTAGGAAAGGAACTTCATTTCAGACGTGATGCATTTTAAAAACATATTTACATAATGCATTTTATCTATGTTCATGTTTTGGGCTACTGCACTTTGATACTTCAAAAAATGCAATGTCTTGTAGTAGAGGAGTAGTAGTAGTAATAGCAGCAGCAGTAGTAGTAGCAGCATTAGTGGTAGCAGCTGCAGCAGCAGTAGTAGTAGTAGTAATAGTAGTAGTAGTAGTAACAGTAACAGTAACAGCAGTGGTAGCAGCTGCAGCAGTAGTCGTAGCAGAGCTAGTAGTGTTAGTAACAGTAGTAGTAGTAGTAGCAGTGGTGGTAGTCATAGTGGTAGTAGTACTAGTCGTAGCAATAGCAGTAGTCGTAGTTGCAGTAGTAGTAGTGGCAGTAGCAGCAGTAGTAGTAGTAGTAGCAAGAGCAATAGCAGTAGTAGGCGCAGTAGCAGTAGTCGTAGTTGCAGTAGTAGTGGTAGTAGCAGCAGTAGTAGTAGTAGTAGTAGCAAGAGCAATAGCAGTAGTAGGAGCAGTAGTAGTAGCAGCAACAGTAGTAACAGAAATAAAACAGTATTGCAGTAGTAACAGAAATAAAGTCAGGACAGCTGTGTGGCTGTTATACGTATACATTTGTACTGTTTCGTTGTAGCACATGCAGTAGTGGATTAGGACTAGTACCAGTTACTGTTGTTGATCTTTGGCCAAATTCCTTTTTTTTTTCAAAGACCTCCCGATCTTGGCGGCCATTTTCTTTCCCCTCCTCGTCTTGATCAAGTCCCTTTCATTATACATCAATATTAGAGCGCTAACAAGCTGTAGCCGCATGTCTCTTTCTCATCTCCCGAAAATGTACACAGATAATTAAGCACAGGGGACACAATTACACAGACAGGTATATGTACTTTAGCTATTAGACAGTTAAAATGCTAAGTGTTGGGAATAGACGCCCCGTTGCGCCAGCTACCCACTGCCATTTATCTCAAGACGCTGGACTTTTCAAAATGTGTCTCAAAGATGGCGAGAAGTATGCGACTATACTCACTCATTGTAATTGTGGTCATTGCCTCGAGTCTATTAACAATGCAAATGTTCCCCGGTGAAAAAAGCCATGCAAATGTAAGGCGATAAATTAAAAAGGAGCCGAGTCGATGTAATTAATCAAAGTTATGCAAGACGGCGTTTTTCAAGTCTCAATTGTGCGACTGTGCTTTTCAATACTTTAAGAATGTAAAGAAAAAAATAAAGAAAATGTGATAAACTTATCAGCAACAAAACGTGATATTCAGGTCGGTAGCAAAGTGGCAAGGTCGAAACATAAGTCAAAATGAAAATAAATAAGTAAAATAAATAAAATGAATAAATTAATAATAGTTAATAAACAAACATGTAAATAAATATAAGTGAATAATGGGAAAACAATTGTCTAATTTTCAGTTTCAGTTCAATATAATAAAAAAATAAATAATAATAATAATAATAATAATAATAATAATAATAATGACAACACTTGTTTATGGTTTAATTATATTTGATTATATTGTTAATAACATTTTTATTATATTTATTTTTTAAGCCGCATTGTTCCTCCAGATTGGTTTATCATGGGGTCAGATCAAATGTATGTATTTATGCATTTATTTATTATGAATGTATTCATTATTGTAATGTATTTATGTTTTTTCTTTTCTTTTTTTTTCATCAATCCCTGTGCTATTTGGATTTGCATCGCGTGTTACAGTTTCCCAGTTAAATCTAATTACGCCATTCCATTATTATCACTAGAGCCTATTCTCACAGGTGACCCACAATCACGTCTGAATGTAATCCCCTCATGTTTTTCTCTCTCCTTCTCCCTCTCTCATCGATTGTGAATTTTTAATAAGTAGGGGATCAAATCTGGGTAAACAAACTCGCTTTTCTGCAATAAGAATACAATTACAGGTCCATCATGGCGCCTTATTCTCTTTCTATCTACAAATCCCTAAGTCATTAATCCACTGCAGGGAGAGAGGGAGGGATGGAGAGAGGGAGGAAGGAAGAGTGGAGTTTGTTTGACTTAAGGCGATACCGGGTCTTGCATATGAATCAGCACTAGGCCAGTTGGAACGCCCCCTCTGCCATCTCATCGGCATTCAGCAGAAACAGGCCTGACACTTCCTGCTATAGAAAACTGTCAGTAACACTTAATGTCATTAGGGGGAGGCTGGGCTAAGGGGGATGTTTGCGAGAAGACACCGATATCATGTTGTGGGGGGATACATGGAGAGATATGGGACAAGTTGCTGTATTGTTTTCTAAAGTGGAAAAAACAAAACAAAACAAAAAAAAAAACCTTCTGCTTTGGGCGTATGTTTTATTTTCGTTCCAAGCGGCGCGTGAAAAGCTGGTAACTGTATAATGCTTTCTGAAATAAATTGGGATAATCTCTAGAAATGGTATTCATGCCCTGACGCAACGTCGCAAAACATTTAGTCAAAACAACATGATGATTAATGGTGCACTGGCACTGCCACTTGGTTCTTTACATTGAATTGTTATTACCTAGTCTGGATTGGCATTAAACCTATATATATATATATATATATTGAAAAAACTCAGATTAAAGATTACAGATTACATTCAGTCAGAGCAGTGCCTACGGTTAGCATCAAAACCCCAGGGAATGTTGATGAAACCAACTGCAAAGTATTAATACCAAGTTGCAGGGACACAGAAGCAGTTTGTCTATTTTCGACCATGTAGCCTGATAATAAGGCCGTTCAAGACACCCAAAGTGCCCATTCTCCGCACTCACACAAACCCCATATTCACGCATGGCAATAGGGTCAAGTGTCTTGCTTAAGAACACAACAACAGTATAGTAAATGGTTAGTAGTGCATTTGTATACAGCGCTTTTTCACCCTCGAAGCACTTTCCATCAAGGAACCACTCGCCCGTTCTCACGCATTTACACACCAGGGTATGCAAAACACTGAGGGCGAGGTGGGTTGTGAAGTGTCTTGCCCAAGGACACAACGACAGCATTCACCTGTGGGAGCTGGAATCGCATCGCCAACCTGTGGGTTAGTGAATCAGAAAGCTCAACCGATGATGTTTGTTTTGCTTCTTTTTTTTTTTTTTTACGTCAAGAGTGGGATTCAAACCAGCAACCTTCAGAACAGTGGACAAACATGCTGCCAACTGAGCTACTGTACACATTAGAGGCACTGCTAACCCACTGTGGCACCTGGTATTCCCAAAAGTCTCCCTTCCAGGTACTAACCCGGGCTGAACTTGCTTAAGTAAGAACATCCATCGAGGTGCTAAACCCTCAACCCGATACACCACTGTCAACCATTATACTATTACTGTATCCAGTATTTTTATCTATTAGAGAAAGTATTCTATTTTGAAGTAGGCACGAGAGCTCAGTGTGCCGTATGTCTTTGGTGATTGCATAAGGCAGACTGGTGTAGTGTAAGCCTTCCCCCTCCACTGAGAGCAGCTCTACTTATCTGATTATGAGCCTGATGATGAAGCCACTTGTACAAAAACACATCTGCAGTCTGTAGCACTGCCTTACTCTGCGAAATCTAATGTCATCAGCGCAATCTGACTTGAAATTCAGTTTGGGAACCACTCTTTGGGACTATGCTGTCGAAATTAAATCAACTATAAGTACTGCAGTAGTTAGCGCTATAGGACTAAAGGAAAAGAGGGTTTGATGATTAGTTATGAACATGAAATTTGACTTTTTTGCTGTTTTTTTTTTTTTTTCTGGTGCAGAGGTGGCAGTATGATCCCAGCTCCCACAGATGTATACCGTCATTGTGTCCTTGGGCAAGACACTTAATCCTCCTTGCCCCCAGTGCCTGTGTACACTGGTGTGTGAATGTGTGCGTGAATGGGTGAGTGGTTCCTTGATGTAAAGTGCTGCGAATGCCTTGGAGGTAGAAAAGCGCTCTATAAAAATGACAGTTTACCATTTGTCTCCATGGAGATTTCATGCTACATTATTAAATTTAGGGCCAATCCCATTTCTAATTTCTACGCCTACCCCTTGGCCTTTGCCCCTTGAAACTGAGCAACAAGGGGTAGACCAGACCATTCAGAAGAACAACCTGAGCTTCTCTAAGTGTTAAACCAAAAATATCACTTACAATTACTTGGATTACAATATCAAAATAACAACTGTGTAGCACGGACGCTCACAATTAATTCACATCTTTATTTCCATGCATCAACCGATCACTCGAGTTGCAAATAACGTGACACTACTCAGCGTCGTACTAGCGATTTTTTCCTGTGCATTTTATGAACAAAATGACCATTACGCACTGGAACCATGTTAAACTTAAGACAATACATCGGTTATCACACATTTTAAACCATAAATAATGCAGAGAATACATTTGTGAACTTATTTGGTCTCTTTGCTTGTGGCAGCAGCGATCTTGCCAGTGATTTGCAAGGCATTCTGAGAAATTGCTCATACCCCTCTGTTTGGAGTGTGCCTCTGAAAAATCTTCGTTTGGAGGGGTATAGAGCCCTACCCCTTTCCCCTACACGTGAACATGCAAACGGAGGGGTAGGGGTAAGGGGTGAAATGGGATTGAGCCTTATACTACCCGTCAAAAGTTTGAACAAACATTCTCATTCAGTGTTTCTTCACGTTCACAGCTTTACAGATACACAAGGAAGACACAAAACACTCATTTAAGTTCCTGAGAGTATCCACCCTTTTCTTTGTCGACAGCGCTGCAAACCCTTGGCCTTCTCCCAGTGAGCTTCATTATGAAAACTCTGAAATAGTTTTCACTTCACTGGTGTGTCTCGTCACGGTCAAAGCAAAGGGTGTTTATTTCTAATCTAAAACAAGTCTTGAGATATTTCAAGTTCCATGTGTCCATTCACACTTTAGATGTCTTCAGTGAGAATCTACAATGTAAATAATCATGGGAAAAAAATAAGAATTATGAATGAAAATGTGTCCAAACTTTTGACTGTAGTGTATGAGTTAAAGTTAAAGGTGCATTGTGTAACTTTTCTGGTGGAGTGTCCGTCAAATGCTTGTCTCCATGGAGATGTTATTGCTTTGTCTAGAATGTTTTATAGTTTGCTATTACACCTTTCAATCTTCATGGAGATCAGACCAAACCCGTTCAGAATGCCTGTTTTTCTTAGATATTTCTGAGCCATAAAACCACCTGAGCTGTTTAATGTTGTACTGTGGAACATTTCAGACCGAGCAGTGAATAGAAACAAGTAGGTGACCACAACCAAAAGTTACATAGTGCAACTTTATTAGTAGTAAGAAGTGCCAGGAGTGGAGGTGTTTTGTCTTATACTTATTCGTACTTTCTCTTGTACTTTCTGCTGCTTTGACCAGCATAGCTAAGTTGCACCCACCTCTGACTGTGTTTCGGTGCAATACCCAGTAGATATTGTAGTACTTTGTTCCTTTGTCTCGTCTTATGAAGTGTACTGAGGCCTGTAACATGTATGGCCCAGGGCTGTCTGTGTGAGGCAGGGCTGTTCCTCAGGTCCACCAGACAAAACCTATACATTTTTAACAGGGCTTTGAGCTTTAGCACCGACACACTGCACTGGCCTGGTCTTTTTATTCTGCTCTCTGGTCCTTTATAACATTACTAATATATGTGGACCATAGGCTGCCGTAGAAATGCATTACCTTTATGTCTGAGTGTGATAAAATGCTGTTTCTATGTACTGTTTCTATGAAGAATATGTGTTTCTGTGTACTTTGGTTAGATTTATAGCAACTAATGTGCATTTTAGATGACTTTGAATGAAACAGAAAACACACACCAAAGTTCCTGTAGAGGTGCAAATGTAAGAAACAGCAAAACAAAAGTGAAAAATGCATAGTACACTCAGACAGCCAATGTCCAAAAGCTTTGTTCATTAAATAGTGTTTTGGCAAAAAAAACTTTTATCAGATCTGTTTTCTTGCTTTGGACCATAGTACACGAAGTGGTATCTCTCCAACGAATGGGAGGTCCCAAAGTGAGGCCACCCAGTGAGATCAGCCCACTCTACAACAAGAAAAAAACAGTGCACTAATTTACATAAAAACAATCTATTATAGATTTAATAGATTGTTTTTACCTGGGCTGGCAAACATTTTATGTTCTGTGGTCCAAAGCAAGCAAAATGTTATTGAATAAAAAAAAACAAGTTTGGACATCGGCCTTCTGAGTGTTCTGTGCATTTTTTTCACTTACATTTTAGATAACTTCCCACATTATTAAAGTAATTAGTAAGTAGTAGTTGCTGATGGTAGTAGTAATAGTTGTAGGAGTAGGAGTAGTTGTAGGAGTAGGAGTAGTAGTAATAGAAAAGTATGGGTTATTTTCATTAAAATCGACTATAATAATAATAAAATAACAATTTATTAAAATAAATTAAGGGTGCACTATGTCAGGTTTTAGGTGGAGGTTTGTCGCCATGGAGATGATGTTTTACCTGGAATATTCCACAGTGTGTAATTAAACAGCGGTGATGGTGTCACCAGTCTAAGTTACAGATCAGATCTGCAGAGAGGTGAGCCCACTCACAATAAAAATACAAAAATACACCAAATGAAATAAATGATCGGTAGACGTGTAATGCACCTTCCAGTAGCTGTCAGCAGAAAAGTTACACAGTGCACAGGACACAGTCTTTAATTAAAAATATTCTTGAGTACTTTAATGCCAGTATTTAAAAAAATATATACAGTATGTCGAATTCCTCTTTATCGGCACATTTAAAGGTCGTATATTGTTATAATGTTATAATGTTTTTACCTCTTCAAAAACACAATCCTTCACCGTGCTGTATAACAGATAAAACCCAAATGTGGACAAAAGCTTCTTGATGTTCCCTCAAAGTACAACTCAGAGATGTTTCACAGTTGGTCCCTGGTTGATTTTGGGCTGACCTCGGGTTGAACCTCCACAGAGCTAAACTGAGACGTGTGACAGTGACACTTGCTACGCTACACTAGACTTAAGGAGGCTCTGCTTCAAACGCATGAACGCACTGAGACTTACACCAGCCAGGGGGCGCCGTGGAACTTATCCTGCTTTGTTTGATCGGCCTGATAAAAACCCACAAGTTTGAGATCTTCAAGGCTGAACTCCAAGGCTGTTTGAAGAAATTATTGTTATTTAAACTCTTGAATAATGTATGATAAACAGTCCACTTTTTAAAGAAGTTACACAACTAAAAACCGGACTCTAAATATAGTAACGTACATTCTAACATACTGGTATTTACTCATATTTGTAGCATTCCTTTTAATTTCATACTTTTATACTCTAGTCAGTGTAATATTTTAATGATTAACATTAGGGATGGTACAAGATCTCGTGCCACAAAATCTCATGAGACAAAATTGCCACAAAATTGTGAACACATGAGAAAAATTATCTTGTGAGATTTTTTTCCAGGTGTGGATTGGAAAAAAGAGTTTCGTGTTGGTGAGTTAAAGTTCCGAAAACCAGTGCTAAAATAGAAACAAAAATATGAAATTGTGAGGCCAAAATTCGAAAGTCAATGGGAAATGTATATATTAGGAGATGTTAAAATCTCGTTTTGGCTCCTTCTTATGGACCCAAACTTGTGTCTCGTCTCATCTTGTGGAAACTGTCTGTCTCATCCCTTATTAATATATTACATGTTTATTTTTTTAAAGTGCTCTTTTATTAGAACTATTTTTGGCATCCATTCTACTGCTGCTGTTTCTGTGCTTTGCTGTTACAACACTGCAATTTCCTCATGTGAAAAAATAAGTTAAGTCATTTAAACTTAAAGAATATTACATTTTGCCATTTTAAATTACTAAAAAAATACTAGACCATTATTTAAAATGGACGGTGTAACTTTTCTGGTGGAGGGTCCATCAAATGCTTTTCTTCATATTCTTGCTTTGTCTGGAATGTTACACAATATGGCATTAAACCTTTCTATCTTCAGGGAGACCAAACAAAGTAACAAGTCAGTTCTGTGGAGAGGCGACCCCACTCACACTCAGAATGCCTGTTTTTCTCTGTATTTTTGAGCTATAAAACCACCTGTAATTGAATAAATGTAATGTGGAGCTGTTTAATGTCATACTGTGGAACATTCCAGACAAAGCAATAATACTGCATCTCCATGATGAAAAGCATTTGACGGGCCCTCCACCAGAAAAAGGTACACAAGGCACCTTTAAGTACAGTATTTGTTTTTTTTTACTTTGTTCCCCTCCGCCACTGCATCACATCTTTTGTTTATATACTTCCACTGTACTATCCCCCACTCCTATAAGTACACTACACTACCCCTCCTCATACCCATGCTTTCGGACCAGTCCCGGCCTGTGAGTTTGTCCCAGTCGTCCCCAGCTCCAGCAGAGACACGGGCGCCTTTGCCTCTTACACAACACGATCCGGGTTCTTGCCTGCGCTGCAATAATGAATGAGCACAGGAGCAGCCGCTGATTTCCCATAGTGCTCGTAGTCTCCGCTGCTCTGGACTGAAATAGATGGGATGCAAAGGCTCCATAGTTTGAGGAAGGTGTTCAATAAAAGGTGGAGAATAGAACGGTGAGTGTCCTAAAATGACTTGACTTCATTTTCACATCGAAGGAACACTAAACTGCATTGTCAGGATTTCACTGTGAACAGACATTTCTTTGCAGTAACTTTAGTTTACCGTCCACTGTCATGTAGTGATTTTTTTTTTTATTGTATTTTTTATGTAATTTAACATAATATAAACTTTATTATAGCATTTTTTTAAATTTATTTTATTTCATGTATTATTATTATTGTCAGTAGTAGTAGTAGCAGTGGACGTATTATCATTATTTTATTTTTATTTTATTTTTTTTTACAAGCACCAGATTTTCCCATAAAATTGGCATTCAAAATTTGGCTGCCATTTTTTTTTTTTTTTTTTTATGTAGAGAAGTCCAACATTTTGGCATTTATTCTTTTAGATTATTTGATTTGGAGTGATTTTTATGTTATTTTATTTTTTGAACGTCGAAAATACATTGCAGTTCTAGCAAATCTATTATTTTATTTAACAATTATATCATTTTATTTTTAACATTTTTGCCAGATTTTCTCTCTCTCTCTCTTTCTTTAAAGCTCTGTAGGATAACTTCACAATGTCCACTCAGTCTCTATGGTTACCGCTGAGCTCCCGCAACACAGCAGTCCCACACGTATTGCCTTTATCGCCGCTGATAGACATTTATGTCTTTGTTGCATAGTCATAATAGCACTTGGGCTGTATATTCTGTGCACTGACAGTTGTACAGGCACTACTTGCTTTCCTCTCTTTCCATTTGATTATAACATGACACGGGTCAGCGCGGTACTACCACACTGAGCTGCCAACAAGCATATCATTTTCCATTAAGACTGCGCTCTATGGGTGCGCTGGCATTACGGGCGGAGGGAGCAGATGGGAGTAATGGAGGTAAAGTGGGCGAGTGCAGATAGATTGCGAGGAAAGTACCCTATAGTGCAGGTTTACAGCGGTGACTGCGTGTGGAGCTGGGGAGGAGTGGGCGAAGGCTACACGAGGAGAAGAAATAAATAAAACAAATGGAAGCGTCTGGATTCACCGTGAAAAGCAGTGACTAGGTAAGTAGCTCAGATTAAGAACGTGGTTTGAAGATATTTGGTTTTCTTATTTTGAGTGCAAAGTGTTGTCATGTATTACTGCCTGGCATTACAGCATGAAACTCAAGCTAAATCTGCAGGGTTTGTGTGTTAAACTTGTATGAAAGCAACAAACGCAACTCAAGGTATGTTTTTGATGATGAAATATTATAACACAGATGGGAAAATAGCGTAATATGGGCTCTTTAAACTACTGCAACAAGGTTTTCCAATTTTATCCTCAAAAAGACTCATTCCTTTTATAGATAACTTTACTTGTTATGTGAAATGTACTCAAATCAAATTAATTTAAGTCAAGATATACATTCTGAAGTATACAGTGGATTTTTTGCTTGGTATGTTTCACTTTGAGGTGTTAAACTTAAACATCTCCATGGAAACACGCACTAATCCAAGTTAAAGTTCAGATCTGAGTCATTTTGAGCTGTATATACCTCAGTAATTAATTAAATGCCATATATTTAATGCCATACTGTGAGGCATTCCAAGCAAAGCAGTAATATCTCCATGGAAACACGAAGTAGCACCTTCTCATACTTCACATTCATTGTATTGCGAACTACTTCTCGAAGTCCGATTGCGTTCAACGGCTCCGCTCCAAAATGATGAAATTAGAGCCGTTTCCATAGCAATGAACAATTTAAAATATAATAAAGTTCTTAAAATGTCTATTACAGAAATTTCAAACTATGAATTGTGAAAATATATTCTAAATATGTGGGACGACTGGTGGATATGGGCTGGTCTAACTGCTGCATTTCAATACTGGACCGACTTTAATGCCCCGTAAAACAAAACAGGAGAGGAAGACAAAAGAAGTAGTAGTAGTAATAGTAGTAGTAGTAGTAGTAGTAGTAGTAGTAGTAGTAGTAGTAGTAGTAGTAGTAGTAGTACATGTATGTGCAGTAGAAACAGTAGCAGAAATCAAACCAATGTGTATCTCATCAAATCAAATTGTAGTATCAATGTGAATTACTAGATGGCAGAAGAGGAATACAAAACCAGTAGTAGTAGGAGTAGTAGGAGTAATAGGAGTAGTAGTAGTAGTAGTAGTAGTAGTAGTAGTAGTAGTAGTCATGGTATGTGTGGTAGTGGTACTTACAGTAGTAGTAACCAAACCAATGTGTATCACAAAAGAAAGAAGAAAAAAAAAACTGTAACATCGATGTGAATTATTAGATGGTAGAACTGGAAAGCAAAAGTAATAGTAGTAGTAGTAGTTGTAGTAGTAGTAATAGTCTTAGTAAGTGTGGTAGCTGTAAAAACAGTAGTAGAAACCAAACCAATATATATCTCATGAAAAAAAAAAACAACAACTACCAAATACATGTGAATTACTAGATGGCAGAAAATGAAGATAAAAGTAGTAGTAGTAGTAGTAGTAGTAGTAGTAGTAGTAGTAGTAGTTGTTAAATTGTAGTCGTAGTCACAGTCATAATAAGTGTGGTAGAAGTAGTAACAGTAGTAGAAACCAAACCAGTGTGTAAAATAACAAAACTAACATCTATGTGAATTATTAGATGGTAGAAGGTGACAGCCATAGTTATACAACAGTAGTAGTAGTAGTAGTAGTAGTAGTAGTAGTAGTAGTAGTAGTAGTAGTAGTAGTAACAGTAGTATTTAACCAAAACACTTTCACTTTCTCCCAAATGTTCGATCTATACGTAGACATTATAGTCGGTGTGTCCTCCTCTTTGTTGACAGTCGGATTTCACTTAAAGCCTGTCCCCTGATTCAGATGTCCTCGGTGGTCCTGATAATTAGCCTGTTAATTGGCCCCATTTTCAGCGCCCCGTTTGAGCGCTGAATTGATATTCGACTCAAATGAGCCCTCGCAGGTTTCACTCGGCGGGCTCCAGCTGTTGGGGAAATTCTCCACCGATGGATCTCATAAGGAAAACACAATACAATTTAGGCGGCCATTATTCTATTCACCAAGGATGCATGGGGCACTGCAGAGAAATGGAGTGTTTGGGTTTTACAGGAACTTCTATGAGTACAATACGATAAAGTGGCTATAGAAGCTCCCTTTTTTTTTTTTTTATTTAGCATGTTGACCTTACCGTTTTTTTTTTTCATTGAACTATTTTATGTAAATCATCTCTTAAAATGTACATGTTTTTTTCACACCAAATATCCAATATACTTCATTGGGTACAGGGCAGACCACCTGTTCGTCTCCATGGCGATAACATTGTGTCGCCTGGAATGTTCCACGGTGCCATTTCATTATTTATTTGACTAGATCAGAGTCCTGCACGGGTCTGATTGTGACAAACCACCCGTGCCCGCTATGTCTATGTCTGTTTTCCGACAGAATTGAAATAAAATTCTGCACCCGCTATAAATACACACAGACACCTGAACCACACTAGAATGAAAATCAGTCCGAGAGCTAAAAAAGAGCCACATTTATATACTCTCCACTCGCTAATTTTCTTTTCAGGACATCACATGTGTGGTTTGAAAATGAAAGTTGCAGAGATTTGTGGGAATGCGTGCAGCAAAAAAAAAATGATTTTACAATTAATCATCTGGTTAAAACAATGGCATTTGTGCATTTCACTAAAATACAGCCCTGTGTTTTGGTTCGCACATGATGTTTTATAAACCGCAGATTAGACCCGCGCTCTCCTGCGTCCAGCAACATTTTCCACCCATTTCATTCAAATTTGCAGTTCACCCGTCGGGTATTCGCACGTACCCGAACCTGTGCAGGACTCTGGACTAGATTCAATTTGAATGATGATTTGAATTTACTAAATTTAAGGTGTTTTTTGGTTTTGTCCTCTAATCTTGGTCTCATAGTCAGAAAATCAGATATTCATTGTGGTGTAACTTCATTCAAACATTCAAAATAGGAAAAGGGGGAAAAAAATCATGTAAAAGGGGTTTAGCGTTTGCTTGTTCTGCCTGTGTCAACCTAAAGACAATAATCCATATTCCTATAGGTTTACATTACAAGATTAATCTGTATATACTGTTAGAAATTGTATACTGGCAAGATCAAAACTACACTGCACACAGGTTATGAGTTTTATTTTATTGTGTCAAAAAATATATTTGTTCTACAGCAACGTGCGTGGGCTGCCAGTTCACCTACAATATGTTTTCTTTTTTATGGTTGGATTTTCATATTCCTTCTCTCTCTACGGCTAAAAGGCAAATCAATAACCGGCAGCGGAGCATCGTCTCATCCGCATAACTCTGCGGCTGTGACTCTTGACCTTGCAAACCGGTCTCTCCTCAGAAGATCAAACCTGAGATCCTCCGTTGCAAACCGGGACCGGCTTTGTGTAAAATCTGCATTGTATAAGAAGCGCCCCCTCCCACGCGCTCTGCTTTGACAGTCGGAGCGTAGAAAGCCATAAGGGCCGCTCAGCTCCACGCATGAGAGGGCCCCTGGTAAAGCGTACTATAGGCCAGCCCATTCAATTAGCACCTTTTACAGAGGAGGGACTACTGTACTTCTAATGAGCAGAGAACCCAGCACCATGGGGAGTCTGCTGGTCAGGGATCAGCCCTCGATACAGTCAAGGGGACGTGAACAAATCTGAGTGACAGTTATTATTAAGAGTCTTATTATTTATCCATATATTGATTTATCGGAGTCTGCTACTGTACTATTAAGGTACTGATATACTACACCGATGCAGTACTGGTAGTGAATCAGCGCAAATACTGATAAAAATAGCTGGATTGGATACCAACTTCATAATCGGGCCATCTTTTATTTATGCAAAGTCAAATGCAGTTACTTCAGAGATAAATAATAGCTACACAACACATTTGTATCATTTTTCTGGTTTCTGGAAACTAAATACTGTTTTCAGTCTTTGCACTGGTATCGGTTCATATCGGGTATCGGCAAATCCTTAAAGACAAAGTATCGGAATCGGAATCAGAACCGAAAAGCTTGAGGAACTGAAAAACGTTACAATATCATCTTCCATTTGTTTGAAGGAAACATTATCACAGTTGTGCAGTTTTTGGTAATTCCTGAACAAAGTGGAAAAAAAAAGTTTAATTATTTAGGAGGGTGTTGATTTCTTTTTTCTAAAATGTTGTGTTTGATTTATTTAGTTTTATGTATCAAGATGAAGAGAACATTTGGTTTAGTAAAAATATTCAATAAATCACAGAACAACAAACATGAAAGAATGTTGGGAATAAACTACAATACAATATATTGTTTCCTTTACATTATTGGGTTTTCCTTGACCTACTGCAAATGATCCCAAAACTGCTGAGGCAAATTCGTTTGCGAACATGAGAATGTGATTTTAAAACAGAATTTTCAGATGTAGTGAAACCGTTTGATGAGTAAAGTGGTGTAGTAGTCGTGAGGAGAATCATATAACTAAAGATCCACTGGAGCGTTCATGCTGTGCTCTTCTCAGAGCAACAGAATGTGGCACAGTATGACATTACATCTCCATGGAGACGAGCATTTGGGCAAGCACACTTTTTACTCTCAGCAATAAAAACACACTGAGTAAATGCAAGACGGTGGACTAAGAGTGTCCACCAGCAATCTGACCAGAACTGAAACTTTTGTCCAGTTTACAGAATTGAATTTCTCTTTTGCTAAACTTTTCTAACCATTTAAAGTACATTTTACACTCACTGAAAGAAAACAAACCCTAACCTTTTTTTTTCTTCATTAAAATAATATTACACAAAATGGATTCTTGTTCTTTAAGGCATATTAGAACATTGTTACCTCCACAAAAACATGCCCAGATTTGTGTTTTTGTTTCATTCACACGTTTAAGTAATCCTGCATCATTAGTTTATCCATATCTCCAAAGCTCAAACTGCTCAATTCCACCTTGTGATGTCATGAAGTGGTAGTTTTCAAGTTAACAGCTCCCTACTTACCTTTTATTATCTTTCAGTTCAGTAGAGATGGTCAACTCCAGGCCTGAAATCATCCAAATGATTCCAGTGAAGCTGTGTGGAGTTTAAAACCACAAACATGTGCGAATGACACAAATGAATGAACCAAAACACAACTCCAGGTATATTTGTGATGAGGAAACAATATGATAACACAGAAAATAGTGTAATATTGGCGCTTTAGAGTGTAAAAATCCCCTCGCACCCCCACATCGCTGAACCCATGGCAACAGAAGCAGGAAATCAGGTCCAGATCGGAGTCGCTAAAGTTGCTATTCTGGACCGTGGGTGCTAGCACACACCCGTCAGCACCCAGCCAGCTGCGCCACTTCTCCGTGTTCCCGGCCGTGTTTCATCTCATGTCTCCCATCTCCCCCATCTCCGCTCGCATCGCAGGCCCACATTCGGGGACGGTATCCATGGAAACGTGCAATTATCTGAGGCATCAACAATTCATGCTGAATAATTTTATCAGCCGGCGAATGGGCATGAAAGTGGCAGTGCCATCTCTCTCTTTCTCTCTCCTTCTCCCTCTCTCCATTACCGCAGTGGAGAGGTGGTGGTTTTATCCTCTTTTGATTCTGTTTGTTTCGGACCGGGGCGAGCGCAGGAGGGCTCTTGTGATTTAGTGGAGGGGCTGCTCGGATCAAGGCAAAATTCCTTCAGATGGTTTCCAAAATATCAAGATCAAGGGAGGCGATTTTAGTTAGAAATATCAAGTTGTCGTAAACCGCTGACTTTACTGTAAAAGCTTGTACGGATGTGGGGGTGTTATGCATGTGTATAAAGTTATATTTGATATTAAAGGGCCTGTGTTACAACATTTTCTGATTTATAATGTCGTGTCGTCATTGCAAACATACCTGGAGTTGTATTTTGTTTCATTCACACATGTTTAAGGCACAAAAACATATTTAGTTCTTCTCTGATATGAAAAACGCACTGTTCCACCTTGTGATGAGGCAATACAGGAAGTGCTCCACTGTGTTTTTAAACTCCATACACCTTCACGAGAATCACTTGGAGAACTTCAGACCTGGAATCGCCAATCTCTACTCTACAAAAGGTAAAGGGTGGTGTTAACTTGAAAACTACCGCTTTACGATAAGGATGTAACGATATCCAAATGTCTCAGTATGAGATTTTCCATTGCAATTTAAAAGGAACCTACATGTTTAAAAAACCCAGATTCACAACCAAAGTTATGGAGTTAAGTGTCTTGAAAAAGAAATCAAAGACTCAAGTACAATGGCGGCATTTAAAAACACATTAAATCCAGGGCAATGTGTATGCATGAAAAAGAAAACTAAGTTGTTGTGCATAAAAGTGAAGACTTCTGTTTGCAATTGATTAATAAGTGTGACTGAAATGAAACGTAATGATTTGAAATGTTTCACAGCAATTATCAGTGTGGATGTTTTGTCTGGAAAAGAGAAAAGGAGGCAGATAACCTAAGATTATTCTTCTTTCTGCTCCTTTTTATTGTTTTCTTGTATGTTTGATATTGTGAACTGTTAATGTCTTTTTATACTTGAAGGAAATAAATAAATAACAATAATCTGCATCTCACGGTTTTGCGATATTTTGTGAAGTTTAAACAAATAATGCTTATTTTTCCTCTTTAAATACCTTCACAAGACTTAAGATTTCAGAGTGCTTAGAACAGTTATTTCTTCATGTAGACAGAAATGGAGCAAGGATCATAGTCTATGTAGTTCTGTCCTTTTTTAAGCTATTGCACCATAACTATTAATTTAAGCAAAAATAATTGTAATTTTGATATATTGTAATGTTATTGTGGGACCTTTGATGATACAATATCACAATATTTCAGTTATTGTTACATACAAAAGTGTTCTAACATGGCTAAAAGCTCACAATGAGTGATTTTGTGTAATATAGGACCTTCTTAGACCGGTGTTAGTATACCATTGACAACTGAAGTAATTACTGTGATGGATCTTGCTCAAAACTCTTCTCTCTCTTCCTAAGTCTAGTCTGGCTTGTGGACAGTGTGTACTTGGACTTGATTTGTGTTTGTTTGGACCAAATTAAAACGAAACAGACAAGAAACTGCAAGTGAATAGGATAAAGAGGTTGTAATTTACTTTGAGTACAAGATTAGAGTACAAGTCCAAGACTGGAATATATGGTGTGCACTGCACTAAAGCGTGGCCAAAATTGAAGATATAAACTCTTAAATCTATCAGAAAATGACTAAAAGGTTGTGAAATGATCTGTCCATGCAGCAAGATCATTTTACAACAAGTTATCTTAAAATAAATGACCTCAAAACTAGAATGAAGCAGTTTCTGGTGAGTATTCATGGGCTGGAAATAAGTTTAGTATAAGGATAAATTTTCCATAAACATACTTGAGTATCAAGCAAATCTGTATCACTGAATCTAAAAACAAGTGAAGTGTTGCAGGGGGAAACTATGGTAAATAGAATGTAGCTGCTTTAAAACATTTAGTATCTAAATTGAAGCTTTCCTGACTAGTTGAGTGATAGAAGAAATATAAGCATTTTTTTTTAAGATTATACAACCAATTCAGAACTAGTAAAGTGGAAAATAAATCTGAAAACAAGATAAAGAACCTCATATAAGATTTTAAATCTTGGAGAGAGAATTTTACAGCGTAGGGACTGAAATGTAAAAATGGCTTTCAGTGACCCATAAAACTCTGGATCCAAGTTGATTTAATTAGTTATAATAAAACATCTTAAGGTACAGATTGAACAATGCTGTTTTTTGCGCACTGACAGAGAAAACTGACCAAAAAATCTGTATTGCCTTTAGTCTCCTCATATAGTGTATTAGTATTGTGTAACTTTTCTGTTGGAGGGTCCGTCAAACGCTTTTCTCTAGAAATATGTTATTGCTTAGGCTGGAATGCTTCAAAGTATCACCATGGAGACCAAACCAGACCACTTCACAGTTTACAGGTTACAGGTCAGATGTGTGGAGAGACAGCCCTGCTCACAGTCAGAATGTGAGTTTTGGGAGGTATTTTTGAGCTATAAAACCATCTGTAATTGATAAAAAATACACACTTTGGACATGAGTGTCAACGCTTCTCAACTTTTTGCTTTATTTTTCGTCTTAATCGCTCGTAAAATCGTAATTTGATTCACTTAATGGGCTCCGCAAACCGATTCCTCACCAAACTCTGCCGCTGTGTGACTTGTACTTGTAACAGAAACAGGCCAAAATGGCTTTCACAGTTTTGGTATTAAAACTCATTATCGGCTTGCCCAGGGTAAACCAGTAGGGACAAGCATAGCCTCTACAAATGTGTGTACGTGTGTGTATCGTCAAAACCAGTGTGTATGTGTGTGTGTGCATGTGATACAGAGCTGCAGGTACTTTAGTGGACGCTGCGGTCACACTGCCAGTTGTTAATAAGGCCACAAAGTCTGTTAATTAAGTTAGCAAAAAAAAAAGTTCACCCCTGAAATATTAATGAACTCACAGTTGAAGAAGTTGGAGACAAGGTTCAGGGCCCGGAGGAGCGCTGGACACAGGAAAACGGCACAAAAGGACACTAATTCTGCTCTGAAAATGCTACAATGCTGATGGCCTTATATTATTTTCCCTTTTTCCGGATCTAAATTAGTCGTGATTGGCAAAGTCTTTTACAATAGAATACAATAGAGTGTCTTTAGAAATTCACAATAGAAAAGTACAACAATGACATAAGGAGTAGTAGCACGAGTATATGGGTGAATTGGTACATATTTTCCAAAGAAGGGCTTTTTTACTGCAATTTCGATATCGTCTGCCATTGTCACCATAATTCTGATGTGAGACAGACCTGCTAATAAAGATCTGACACCGGGTTCAGTGACGGCGGTGCTTTTAAACTTCAAAAAAAGGTATTTCTTTGGAATGATTCCCAGAGAACAGACAGAGACAGAGAGAGAGATTAAGACAAAGAGAGAGAGAGACAGAGATATAGAGGGGGAGACAGAGAGAGAGACACAGAAAGTGAGAGACACAGAGAGAGAGACAGTGCTTCATAAATCTCTCACTCTGAGAGATGCTAGAGAGGGAGAAAGAGAGATAGAGAGAGAGACAAGCAGAGAGAAATGGAGAGAAAGAGACAGAGAGAGAAAGACAGAGACACGCAGAGAGAGACAGAGAGATAACGCCTCAAATCTTCACTCTGCAAGGAGCTAGAGAGGAAGAGAAAGAGAAAGACAGACAGACACAAGCAGAGACAGACAGAGAGACAGACAGACAGACAGACAGAGACAGACAGCGCTTCATAAATCTTCACTCTGAGAGATGCTAGAGAGAGAGAAATAAACAGAGACAGACTTTTAACCATTCTGTACGATTCCCACAGAACAGAGAGACAAACAGAGACACACACAAAGAGATAGAGGCAAAGACAGAGAGAGAGAGAGAGAGAGAGAGGATAATGCCTCATAAATCTTCACTCTGAGAGGTGCTAGAGAAAGAGAGAGAGACAGACACACAAGCAGAGAGAGATAGAGAAAGAGAGGCAGAGAAACAGACTTTTACCTTTTCTGAATGATTCCCACAAAAGAGAAAGACAGAGCGACAGAGACACACATGAAGAGATAGACAGACTTGGAGAGAAAAAGAAAGGGAGAGAGAGACAGACACAGCGAGAGAGAACGAGATAAGGCCTCATAAATCTTCAGAGGTGCTAGAGAGCGAAAGAGAAACAGAGGACAGGCAGACACAAGTAGAGAGAAACAGAGAGAAGGAGACAGAGATAGAGAGAAAGATAGACAGACAAAGAGAGAGAGACAGAGAGAGAGACACACACACAGGGAGAGAGATAATGCTTCATAAATCATCACTCTGAGAGGTGCTAGAGAGAAAAACAGAGACACAGACACAAGCAGAGAGAGAAAGAGAGAGCAACAGAGAGAGGGAGAGAGCGCAAAAGAGCGAGAGAGAGCGAGTGAGACCGATAGACAGAAAGAGGGAGAGATAGTGCCTCATAAATCTTCACTTTGAGAGGTGCTAGATAAAGAGAGAGAGAGAGAAGGGGGAAGTTGAGGTTCCGATTATGTAAGCGAAAAACTAAAGTACACATGTCCCGAGCTAACCTAGCACGCTAACGGGCTAACGTGAGCGCGAGCGTAGAAATCTAAAGGAGCTCTAGAGGGTCCTTCTGGTGCGCCTGAGGATACTTCATTCATTATTTACTATGATACAGGTATTACTCCAAGAAACACAGAAAGAAATGTGCGATACTCACTTTGAAGGCACAAGTCATGAATTAAAAAAACATGGAAGGCATTCGGAACTTCAAAAATATCAAAGTAACATGTTTAATTTAAGAATTTGTAACAAATTGTTGAATGAAGTTTTCGATGTCAGTGAGGTTTGGTCTTCGTTGACTTTTTGTCAGATGTTTTCTCAGAAAACGTAACTTTAAGGTTTTTGCATTGGATTCAAACCTAACCCTGTCCTCACACCTCCAGTGGCACTGAAATCTAAAACACAATTTGTCCTTTCAACAATTCTAAGTTCACACACATTGCCAAACAAACCTTGACTATGGTACTGAGAATTAAACGTTTTTTAGTCAAGCTTGTGGCATTGTAAAGCTAAAGGGCAACATAAAATAGTTAGTTCTGGATTGAGTTTTTATTTATTTTTTGCGAAACTTTTCTTGTGTAAGGTATGCCACCTGTCGTCTCCATGCCGATTTTATTATCTCGCCTGGAATGTTCCTCAGTATGGATTTAAACCATTTTTATATCGGTTTTGAAGGTCATATATCACCAAATTGACTCTTCTTCATCAAAAAAAACACACTTGGAGTTGTGTTTTGCTTAATTCACACATGTTTGAGTAAAAGGTTTATATGTCTGTTTACATTACCAAACCTCAAAATGCTCGGTGCCACCTTGTGATGTCACGTAGTAGTAGTTTTCAAGCTTCCTTTTCCCTTTAGTTCAGCAGAGAGAGACAATTTTAGGTCTGAAATTATAAAAATTTTATAGGAAAGGTGCCTAAATCTAAAGTCTGCATTCTTACTGAGAGCCGACTCACCTCTCTACAGATCTGACCTGTAACTTGCCCTGGTGGTGTTACTTGCCTGCCTCGATGGAGACAGATGGAAAAGGTAAAGCTGAAAACATCACAGAGACCATCATGTGTTCACGTTCTCTCTGCAAAACCAAATGATCTTCTCTATTTGTTCTCCATGTTGTTTACACATGTTTTCTTGCACATGAGGACTCAAAAGTAGTCAAAATTGTGTACTTGTGATCCCAGGTTACTTGAGGTGAGTGCGTGATTGGAAAAACACACTAGTTTCCCCGGTCCTACATGATTTATGCGCATGTTTCAGATATTTGTAGTAACCTGGGCCTGGCTCAGACCTCTGATCCTGAGTAGTGATTGAAAAAAACACTATTTGAATATTTACAACAGCAACTTAATACACTCTTAACTGTGTGAGGAATTCAATCTTTGCAAGTTTGTGAATCTTAAAATATTTTGCAGGCCTATCACCATGACAACCGACATGTCCCGTGGAAATGCGTCGAATTTGAATACATGTAAAGGTGCACTGTGTAACGTTCTTATAAAGGGTCTGCATCCTGGTTGTCTACTTTGGGATGTTATTGCATTAGCTGGAATGTTCCACAGTATGACATGAAAAGTATTAATCGCCATGGAGACAGTGGATTTATATAGGGCTTTACATTGCATTATGGTGCAGACTGCCGGAAGCATGGCTGCCAATGTGCACCGTCAACAAAGAAGGAAGAGAGAAGAGACAAGAAAATGATGCTAATAGGCTACGTACAGTTGAGAATTTTTAGCTATAAAAGAACTGAACAAGGTGAAATTTATATTAAGGTGCTGTACCTGATTTTTACTTTCTTAAGAACATGAAAAACAAAACATGTTCTTTTCCACACGGTTTGCAGTGGTCCAAACCTTATCACTACATTATTCTGACCATCCACAATTTTCAGAGGCTGGAGCAGAGTTTTACACTGTATTGCTAACAACTAGCATGCTAATTGTACCCTTCCTGGTTACTGGACAATGAAAACACTTTATAATTAGATGCAGACAGTTACACAGGTGACTTCTTTTGACCTCAAGAGCTGCTTATACAGTATATCTGTACATGGAAAAACCCCAGCCTGGTTAAGAAGGCCCATCATCCTGACCAACTGTATCACAGTCTGGAATGGGAACGGCTCTGTTGCGGACCACAAAGCACAGCAGAGGGTGCTGAAAACTGCCCAAATCATCACAGGGACTCCACTACCTGCTACTGAGGACGTCCAGAAGAAGCGGTGCCTGCGCCGGGCTCACAGCATCCTTAAGGACCCCTCACATCTCAACCATAGACTTTTCCAACTCCGTTGTTCAGTACCTTTAGCTGAATACCTCAATTACTTGTAAAATAATTATGTATTACTGGTAGCTGAGTAGCCTGGAACTTACAGTTAATTTAGATCTTTGTAAAACTTAAATACTAAACATAGCATGTAGGTGTAATTTATTCTCTTTTTTCTCTGCTGTCCTCTGTTAACCCCACAGAAAACCACATATCTTCTAATTATAGTCTTATCCATGTACAGATTCCCGTATGCGGATTATCTTAAGCTTTACACAAACAACGAAAGGCTCCAAATCTCACTTCATCCTTGCCTTATTATCATTGTTTTGATGCTTAAAAGCCCAAATTTTGCTAGCGTGAAAAAACACATCTAATATGGGCGTGTTTACAATGCACAATAGGGTTTAAACGCGAGAATTTTTCCATCGTAAGCGATTCAGTTCCGCGCCATTTCCGTAGCGTTCATTAACACAGATGACGCTTAACCACATTTGAGGGGCAAAAACACAGGGTAGCCGCATGTACAATGGCTTCCTAAATGAATCAAATGTAGCTGGCTTCACTGCGCACGGATCACCTCTACCCCCCACCCGTTCCTCTCGTCTCCCAATATTACAGTATTTCACCAGCACGGCCCATTTGTCTGCTCCCATTCGCCAGCCATAATTGAAACTTTTATTGAGATGAAGTGCGTAATAGTTGGAAATGTACGAACCGTCGCCTGGTGTGGTGGACTTCTTGGAAAGGGGTCGATTTAAAAGCGAATCCACGTGTCTCGTATCACGAATCATGCAGGCGCCATTAGCATTAGCACAGGGGGCTAGCAGCACTTGTAGGTTCATTTAAGGACGCTAGCTGTTTAACTAGCTATTCAAAAACCACTTCTGAACTATTAGATCAAATGGGATTGACTTGGAAAAAAGAATAAATTATCCTTCTAATTATGCATGCCGTTCAGATAGCAGCCATGAGATTCAGAGTCACATGTTGGATAATGTTAGCGTGTGGTGCTAATGTCTAAAATGCAGTTAATAGTTCTCCAGCCCTATAGGCAGACAAAAGATTTCTATCACAGTGGCAAATGAACTGAACCAAATACAGTAATCTGGCATTAACAGCACATTAGCATAATGTCTACAGCTTACAAGTACTTCTCAGTGCCTAATAGTGCCCATTTAGTGTTCTCGGTATACATACTAAATTTAATTATCGACTTGGAAGTTCTGTTACGACCAGAAACAGCCAAAAACGAGGAGAAAAGCGATCGGAGCTGTCCGTGGTGCTGAAAGAAAGTTAGCGCAGTATTCACTTCAATTTGTTGAAGTGGTAATCAAAGTAATGTTGCGATCGTTTTGTTGAGTGAATTAGCTCCATAGACTGTACAAAGAGGTGGACTAAGGGACTGTGATGTCACCCATAGCGTTTGGCTCCAGTCAAATGAAGCTCACGATGCTAGTGTTTATAGGAGGTCCATATTAGGAATAGAAATGTAGTCATGGACAAAATAGTGAAATAAAAACACCATGATCATGTAGAGTGGGTTAATAAGAACATTTTAAGACCAACATGATGAGGCTCACTACAGCAGCATGAACACTTCCTATTTGGAACATGAAGGCTAGCGGGTTAGCTATCTTCATCCATCCATTTTCTTCCATTTATCCGAGGCCGGGTCACGGGGGCAGCAGTCTAACCAGGGACTTCCAGACTTCCTTCACCCTGGACACTTCCCCCAGCTCCTCTGGGAGAACCTCGAGGCCAGCCAAGAGACGTAGTCCCTCCAGTGTGTCCTGGGTCTTCCTTGGGGTCTCCTTCCGGTGGGACATGCCCAGAACACCTCCAGAGGTATGTGTCCAGGAAGCATCCGGAACAGATACCCGAGCCACCTCAGCTGCTTCTCTTGACATGGAGGAGCAGAGAAACAAGCTCCTCCCGTGTGACTGAGCTCCTCACCCTGTCTCGAAAGGAGCGCCCAGTCACTCATTTTGGCTGCTTGTATCTGTGATCTTGACTTTCGGTCATTCCCCAGAGCTCATGATCATAGCTGAGGGGAGGAACGTAGATTGAGGTAAATCAAGAGCTTTGCCTTTCGGCTCAGCTTCCTCTTCACCACAACAGTCCGATACAGCGACCGCATCACTGCCGACGCGGCACCGATTCGCCTGTCAATCTCACGCTCCATCCTCCCCTCAGTCGTGAACAAGACCCTGAGACACATGAACTCCTCCACTTGATTTGGAAGCCAACTCCTTGAGGGTTAGTCATGTCCATTTTTATAAACATGATTAGTCTCTGTACAAAGCTGTGGTAAATTGAAAGACAGAGCGGGGTTAGGAAGGGCATCTGGCATAAAATAATCAAAATTAATATGTACAAAGGAGGCAGATTTTACATTTTAGCTACTGCAAAATGCAAAAACAAAAATGGAATGTGTCTTGAATATGTGAGAAACCCATACAGTATTTCCATATTAATGCACGGTCAGTAGCGCGTATGATTGACAGCCCAGTCTGTGACAGTGGTGGCTATCCGTGGCAGTTCTCGTGGGAGGGACCTTTAACTGAAAATATAACACATTTTCATCATCCGACAAATATTATGGTTATCTATCTTACAATACGTGCATTTATTTTACAGTTTCCATCCAATGTTAAACACCTATTACTACATTACAACATGAGTAAAAGTAATGTTGTTAAAGGGCTCATATGTTATAATGTTTCCTCGTTGCAAACATAACCTGGAGTTGTGTTTTGTCCCATTCACACAGGCTTCTCTGTTCTCTGCAGCTGAAAACACTCTGTTCCACCTTGTGATGTCATGTGGTAATACAGGAAGTGCTCTACTGTGTTTTTAAACGCCATACACCTTCACTAGGGGGGGGGTCAGGTGCTATGAGTATTGGGCAGCACGCTGCCCCCGCGACCCAGCCGGATTAAGCGGGAGAAGATGGATGGATGGATGGACACCTTCACTAGAATCATTTGGATAATTTCAGCTCTTCAATTGCCAATCTTTACTTAAAAAAAACAACTAAAAGGTACTTGAAAAACTTGAAAACTATCGCTTCATGACATCACAAGGTGGAACAGAGCATTTGGAACTTTGGAGATATAGACATACTAATGATAAAAGGTCACTCAAACAACTCCAGGTATGTTTTTGATGAGGTAACAACATTATAACATGGCTCAAAGTTCACAAAAATCCATTGTGTGTAATGTCAGACCTTTAATGTGAAACTGAAATGTTATTCCTCAACATTTTCATGATGAGTAACTTTCAGAGCGGAGTTTTGCCATCCCTATAATGTAACTACAACTAGCATGTTAACCACACACTTCCTGATTTGCTTTGCAATTAGACGCAAACACTACACAGCTGACTTTGACCTCAAGAGCTGCTTATAGAAAATCTATACAACTGTCCTGGGGTAAGCCACATTTTTCTCCAAACCGAAAATGGTGTAGGGGCCCTTAAAGATCAGATTACAGCGTGCGGGGTGCCAGGTAGGGAGCAGAAAATTGGGAATTGTTTGAAAGCTGTGGCACATTGTCACTATAGGGGGCGCCGATCGTTCCGTTACTGCTGTGAATCATAGTGGGTTGGACAAATTGTAAAAGTTAGCCTTAAAATGGCGCACAGGTGCCGGGTGGCTCTGGGTTATTTTTGGAGCAGAGTTTAAGCAGCTTAGAGACAGTAAATGCTACAATTAGCTGCTATTAAATCCCTATTACCCAGTTTCAGTTTTGCGGTCCCATCTGGTGTTACTAAAGACGTTATGACCTAACATTTCCTCGCATTGCCACAAATACAAAACTGCCGCCTCATCTGGGCTCTTTGAAATGTACCAGGGTGATCTAATTAACTGAATTCAACTCTGATCATAAATGAAAATGAAGGAAAAAAAACCCCGAAATGTTACTTATAAATTATAAAATGTATGTTGTTTTACCTTTGAAAGTGTGTGTGCTAATGTTTTAAATTAATAACTGTCATTGTGTGTATATAGATGCATTTGAGTGCCTTGGTTCCAAGATTTTTCATGTATCCGAGTAGCTGTATGTCCATGTAAACACAATATCCCGATTTAAGTATTTACAGTAGCACCAGTTATGAGAAACCAGGATAGTCTTGGTTATTATACATTATTCTTTTATTCTATTTCTATTTCTTTCTTTTTTTTATTACAATACAGAAACAAATATAGACAAAAACAATAAAAATAAAACTCTGATTCGGATTATTCTGACCTATTCAGGATACTGGAGCATGTAAGGCAAGGCATAGCAAGTTTATTTGTATAGCGCAATTCGTACACAAAGTAATTCAAAGTGCTTTACAGAATAAAAAATACATTAAAATCGCAATACAAACAAATCAAAACATAAATAATCATCAGTAATGAAATCCAAACCCTAACAAATAAGTAAGTAGGAGCAGCAACTTTCTCAAAACGACTCAACGTTCTACCAGGGCGTTTTTTTAAAGTAATATTATGTTATATCTATAAGCAAATTAAAGCTGTCAACTGTTTAATACAAGCACCTTTTAACACCAGGCTAACTTCTTAAACTCATGCTAATGTCTTTTACTGAAGCTGTGACAGTGCTCCACAGTCTCATGTTCTTATTTGAATAATTATCATGATTTATTTGTTGTTAGAAACCTGCTAAAAAGCCTTAAGACACCAAAGTTGCTGCATGTTTACCTCCTTGCCGTAGTTATCACTTTAAATATATGTATATGTATACAGGGATATGAGTATAGGTGTAGTATATCCAGATTACTGTCACTTCCAGGATATTCAAGTGCATGTAAACACACTCACTACTGTGTTCTTAGGTCAGACACTTCACCCACCTTGTGTAGTATGAATGTGGTGTGTGTGTGAGTGTGTGTGTGGCAGAATGTTGGTTAAAGAGGTCCATGGCTCAGATTAGCAGCCTCGTTTCCGTTTGAGTAAATGAATAGTGCAATAGTGCAATAGTGCAATAGTGTAAAGCATCCAAAAAGTGTAAGAATGTGTTTTTCATCATGTTTATCGATATATCTAATGTGTTTGCTTATTTCTTTGTTTATTCTCCATCAAACTACCCGAACATTCTTGCATCTTTGCTACGAACAATCACCTCATTTAGCCCTTTTGTTGGAAAAGTTCTTATCAAAACTGCGTACGTGTCTTATCAGGTTAGTCCGGAGGCTGTATACAAAATTACGGTTATTCCTGTTTTTAACTCGGGTCAGTGAATACATGAATATGCATATTAAACCTCTCTGAAAACAACTGCGGTTCACTTGATCTCTGCCTCTGACCTGCCAGTGTTTCTGAAGGGCTCTTGTTTTCCTCCTCTTTACGGGCCTTTCTACAGCACCTCAAACGGTTGATGGATGGTTCCTGTGAAACCTTATGGCTCCTAAATAAGCTATAATATAATTCAGCTTCTTGTGTGATTTTCCTCTGTGACCCGGCACTAGCGAACGATCAGCAACTTTCAGTGAAAACACAAAGCCAAGGTTCAAATATCCCCGAGGTGAGAGAATACACTGTGGCCAGAACAACGTGACCCCTATAGTGAAACCGGCCAAGGCTAGAATCAGAGAAGTGCTTCGTCTGGCTTTACAAGAGCTAGATGGTTATTAAAAGGAAGGTATTCTGAGAAAGAAAGATATGAGAGTGCTTTGACATTGGTTCATTTTAGTTTCGCTTTTTTTTTTCTTTTTTCTGACGCAGGTAGGAGACAAAATATGATATACAGAATGTTTCAACTTCCTTCAACTTGTAAGAAAAATTGTTTTCTATGTGAATAACCCTCAAATATGTCTGAAAGTGTCCCAGGTTGATTGAGGTGATGGCTAGGAAGGGCGTCTGGCATAAAAAATACAATTAATACAAGACAATTGATACTTTCCAGCTGTTTTGCTGCACGCGCGCATTCTCAGAAATCTCTGCCACTTTCATTTTCAAACCTCGCATGCGATGTCCTGTGGTTCAAAATGACTCTCAAGGAGCTGGAAAGAAAATTAGCTAATGGAAAGTATAAAGTTGTGGCTCTTTTTTGGTTCTCGGACTGATTTTCCTTCAGGTGTAGGTATGTGTTTATAGTGGGTCAGATCGGGTGTGGAATTTTATTTCAATTGTGTCGGGTGCGGATTGAGATATGACGGGTACGGGCCGGTGAAGTTTGTCAAAATCAGACAAACAGGATTTTAGCTTTGGAGATGTAAACAGACCAAAAATAAAGGATTACTCAAACGTGTGAATGAAACAAAACAGGACTCCAGGTATGTTTTTAAGGAGGTAACATTCTAACCTGGCATTTTATTTTATTTTATTTGGAGCCTTTCTGGACACCCAAGGTCGCCTTACAACAGCTATAGCGCTTTTTCACAGACACATGTCCTCAAAGACTCTTTACAGAGTATTATTAACAAAGCATTGTTCATTCAGTCCATACCCGATGGTAATAAGCTCCCACCTAGAGCTCACAAGAGTCCATTTTGCATAATACAGAACATTTAACCAACAGAGTCAAGTCTTGGCTTAAGAGTTGAAAAGAAATCTTAATTGGATAAACTCACTGATAACGTTATATACACATTTTAGAAAGGAGCTCCAGGCCTATAAACATTTTGATGTTTTTTGTGTGCAAGCTTGTGTGTAAAATCTGGATGAGTCTTGGTTCACTGCCGTGTTATGGATGGAGCTGTAAAGGAGAGAACATGATGATGGTAATTGGTAATTTTGCATTGTGCTTCCAGGACATTTTGTTTCCGAGGTGCTTTGTGACCCAGTCAAGAGCCACGGACTGGGGAGAATGGCTTTGTACGCCAAGAAAAGCGGGACAAAAAAGTGAGTGAATAGATGTAATAAGCAAAATCTGAGCTTGAGGGGAAGAGATGGTGATTATGGAAAAGGAGAAAACATATGAAGTTTTTAGGCAACAAATAAGTAAAGTACTGTGCAATTCTAAAAAGATATTAAAGTCCCTACATTACAGAAAATTGTGAGATGTTATGATGCCTATAAAGTTTCCTTTATACATACATGGAGTTGCGTGTTTGAGTAATCCTGCATTATGAGTCTGTCTACATCTCCAAAGCTTAAAATGCTCTGTTCCACCTTGTGATGTCACAAAGCGGTAGTTTTCAAGGGAACAGCTAAAGCAGTACATTGCCACCATACACTATACAGACAGTGCCAGTTATATAATGTCCTCTATTCATTCAAAGTGTAAGTTTTGTCATTTGTATTCAGATTGTATTTTGAATGTATCACTGGGCGTTGTCTGCTAATGTGACAGATCCTACTTCAGAGACTGCAAAATTCAGTAGTCACTGATCACAAAGATACAAATGATGCACTGATTATTGACGTTATAAGTTAAAGGGGCATTGTGTAACTTTTCTGGTGGAGGATCCGTCAACAGCTTCATGGAGATGTTATTGCTTTGTCTAGAATGTTCCATGGTAAAGATTAAATGTATAAGGGAGACAACTATTAGCTATATTACAGGCCAGATCTGTGGAGAGGCAACCCTATTCACAGATAGAATTATACTATTTTTTAGGCAGTAGAAACACCTGTAATAAAAAAAAAAAAGTTGGATAGATGTGTTTAATGTCATACCAGGCAATGTAATAACATCTCCAGAGACAAACAGGTGACGGACCCTCCACCAGAAAAGTTGCGCAACGCACCTTTAAGTTGAATCATCCTGCTTGTATTTGTGGTTAAAAAGTTCACATAACTGAACACGTGCTATGACTTCATTCTTTTGATTTAGCCCCTCACTATTAAAGGTTTATGTTACAAACCTATTCTGCTAAGTCTGCAGAGCACTGACAAACCCAGTCCAGTATCCAAGTTATATTCCTGAAAATAATACAAAATATTTTGCCTGGCAAAAGGATGTCCCTTTGTCACAAGTTTGTGAATAACTGTGAAAACACCGGTATTCCCTGAAGAGTAATGTGAGTAGGTGTCCCTGAATGCACCGGCTCTCACAAGTAACTTATTCTAATGTCTAATATTTTTCTCAATTCCAATTGTATAGTAATGACATTGAATTTTTAATTTAATTAATTAATTTACAAAGCTTAATACACTTAGAATAAAGCAGCAGTGGTTGAAGTAGTAGTAATAGTAGTAGCAGTAGCAGTAGTAGCAGTAGTAGTAGCAGTAGTAGTAGTAGTAGTAGTAGTAGTAGTAGTAAGTACTGACAGAATAGATTTTTTTCTTTTGTTATGGACCACACCTGGACAACTGAGGGATTACACTACTATTACTACTACTACATTAATATTATCATTACTGCTACTTTTCCTAAGTACTTCTGCTAAGCTGCTGATAGTAGTATTATGACAACTACTTATCACACCCCTTCTACATACTGCTGTTGCTGCTAGTACTACTTTTACACTATAATTCCATTCTATTTTTATTTACATACTACTACTACTACCACCACAGCAAAACTTTAAATTTTCCTTTGCTAAACGCAGTAGTACAAGTAATAGTATCAGTAGGCCTATAGTGTGTAGTATATAATATAGTAGTGGTATGCTGCAATTTGCTGCCATTAAAATATTTTTATATAATTCCTAAGAAAAAACAAATTGTATAAGCCTCACACGTCAGTATGTAAACAGCCGGCATTAAACGCTGCTATTTTCTGCGGGTAGAAGGTACTTGACATTTCCCGTGATGTGTGACATGGGCTCTTGAAAGTCTGAGTGTGCAGAGCTATTTACATGTGCGCATGGATGGAATCTAACCTCCTGGGGATTCCATATATTCCTCACTGCACAGTAACAAAGGCAGGAGAGGCAGAGGAAGGAGCTCCATCAGAACATGTGGAGAGGAAGAGTTACGTGATCACAGTCTAGTCCTCGGTTGACACTGCGCTACAAAATTCAGGTTCAAGATTCAGGATTTAAACATTAGCACAAATGCCTTGTTAACCCTTTGATACATAACATGGGTCAAAAGTGACCCGGCTGAGTTTTTATTTTTGATATCTATGCAATAAATGAATCTCATCATTTAGTAGTCAAGGAATTCCTCAATTAACTTGTTCTAGACCATATTACATGATTATTTTATTTTTTCCTTTATTACTTTTTGAATAAAAACTGTTTTTGTATCACTACCCCTCTAATGCACAACATGGGTCCAAAATGACCCATATCCATTTTCTATGTTATTTCCTGTATAGCTCAGTGTTTCTATGACATATCTTTGAAATAAATTAATTTTATAATTTACTCTTCCAAGTATGCAGTGAATAGCTTGTTTTTGTTTACCACAAATAATCATTTAAATTTTCCTTTCTACGGTATGGACAAGCACAGCTTTTGTATTTCTACCTCAACTTTACACACATGGGTCAGAAACGACCCACACGCATTTGCTAGCAGGATCAAGTTGGAGTTGTGGGGTGTGTCTGGAAATCTAGCTTTCCTTAATGAAGAAGAGTCCTCTCAAGAGTCAGAAGACTCATCTGATGAATCCTCTGAAGAGGAAACTCAGACCAAGTCCAGTAGGCTGAGTAAAAAGGATCGTACTGGGATGAGAATCCCCCACCATGGCAGAACACGCAGCCACAACATTCTCAGGAGCTGCCCAGGCCCTCCCTGGATCAACAGCTGTTTCGCCAAAAGATGCTTGGGATATATTCATGAGCCACAACATCATTGAGGAGGTGCTAAATGCACCAACTTAGAGGGACGTAAGAACAGCCACAGCAAAAGGGAAAGAGTGGAGAAACGTTGATAAAGAAGAATTCATGGCCTTTATTGGTTTGACCCTCATTGCAGGGGGAGAAGAGCTGGGATGTGGCCTCATGCGAGCTGTTTGTGGATCTGCTGCAAAATCCAATTTACAAGGCCACCATGGGGCTGAAGAGATATGAAGATATCCACCGTGTCATACGGTTTGACGACAAGAGGACCAGGGCTCTGCGATTGGAAACAGACCACATGGCGGCATTTAGGTATGTGTGGAACTGTTTCCTGGCCAACTGTAGAAGACTGTTCATCCCCAGCGACTGTGTTACCATAGATGAGCAGCTTGTACCATACCGAGGCAGGTGCAAGTTCCTCCAGTACATGCCCAGCAAGCCTGCAAAATATGGAATAAAAATCTTCTGGATGTGCGACGCAAGGGTACCTTATGCAATTGATGGAACCGTCTATACAGGAAGACAGCCAGGAGAGGAGGTTCAGAGGAACTTAGGAGAGAAAGTTGTCCAACAACTGTGCAGTGGAATCAGACAGACAGGTAAATATACAGTACAATAGAAAAAGTATATAATAATAATAATAATAATAATAATAAAAATAATAATAATAATAATAATAATAATAATAGTAAGTAATATATAAGTTTTAGCACATGCATATACATACAATGTATATACATACAATACATACTTTTGCCTAATCTTTCATGTGTATTTTATATTTCTATTTTGATTTCTTTATAAGCAGAATAGAATAAAATGCAATGCAACAGCCTTAGGTGTTAGAATTTAGCAAATTTGATTTTTACAATCTTCTCCTCTCATCACAACATCACAATAGACAACTTCTTCACCAGTGTCCCCCTGGCTGAGAAGCTCCTTGAGAAGAACCTGACCATTGTTGGCACTCTTCACAGAACAAGCCAGACATACCACTTATCATGAAGCCATCTAAACAACGAGAGATTTATAGCTCAGAATTTGGATTCAATGGCAACATGACCATGGTAAGCTATGTGCAGAAGAAGGGAAAAGCTGTCATCCTCCTGAGCACCATGCATGATGACAAAGCAGTGGATGACAGCAGTCAGAAGAAGAAACCAGAAGTCATCCAGTACTACAACAAAACAAAAGGAGGTGTGGACACAATGGATCAGATGGTTGGCAACTATTCCTGTCAGCGGAGAACACGGAGGTGGCCCATGGTTCTCTGGTACAATATGCTGGATGTTGCCACCCTCAATGCCTACACCAGCTTCACCACACAACACCCTGGTTATGTGGGTGGTGTCAACAATGCACGTCGGCTTTTTATTAAGGAGCTGGGCAAAGAGCTTGTCATGCCACATATGAAGAGGCGCATGGAGTGTACGCGCAAACTCAAAAAGCACATTATCGAGGCAATGGGAAGATGTGGGTTAAAAAAACAAAATGCAGCCACCATCCAACCACAAGAGAGCACCAGACAGGAGGGCCAAATGAAGAGGAAGAGGTGCGCAATCTGCCCAGTTTCCAAAGACAGAAAAGCCAGTAGCTGGTGTTCCCAGTGCACCAGGCCTGTGTGCAAGGAGCACAAACGTCAAATTATAATTTGTGAGGCATGTACAAATTGAGGTCACAATTTGTGCTCTAGTGATGTGCCACAATTCACCAGTTTACAGTTGTTAAACTACTGATACAGTTCAGCTCAGTAGCCATGTTACAGTATGTTATCAGTATGTGTGAGTGTAAGTATGTGTGACAAAATCAAAAATAAACATGTTGCAAGTATTAAATACATAAATGTTTGGCCAGACTCATTGCTAAAATAATTACTTTAAACAAATTATTATTATAGTATTAAGTAATTTAATTTTAAATCATACTTTGATGAATGGGTCATTTTTGACCCATGTGTGTAAATTTGATGCAATAATATAAAAACTATTTTTGGTCATAAAGTATTAAAGAAAAAATGGAAATAATCATCTGTGGTAATCAGAAACAAGACATTTAAAGAATACTTGGAATATTCTATCATAAAATAAATTGATTTCAATAGATAGAACAAAGTAAACCTCAACCAGCATGAAATAACCTGGAAAATGAATGCGGGTCATTTTTGACCCATGTTGTGCATTAGAAGGGGTGTGGATATGTTGTGTATCAAAGGGTTAAAGCACCTATGACAGGTTAGACTACTCATTTTACTAAAACACACTTATTATATCATAGATTTTGCTAAAAAAGAATCTTAGGTATTTTCCAAGTGTTATTAATATTTGTTTACTTAGCCAAAATGTACACAGAAATTATTATCTGACAAATACAAATATAAGAAAACATCTTATTTTGTTGGAATAATGTGTAATGTCTCAGGGAAAAAATGTGTTTTAATAGGTATAAATTGTGCTGAACGTTTAGATAGAAATTCTCCCAAGTGTAGTGATGTTATCAATATGAATTTCTCTAAAATAGTCTCGGTGTAAAACTATAATTTATATTCACAAAAGATATTATCCCACTAAATTAAGTCAAAATTTGAGAATCATCAAAACTTGTCAGACACACTTTAACACATAAAGTACCTGATTTTCACACCACAGGAGTTTTCAAATCTGTCAAAACTTCAGCTTTAACTCGGCTCTGACTGTAGCGCTCACAAACTGGGGTGGACCACCTGTGCACAACCAGAGAGCTGCTTTTGGCTCTTACTTCCTGGTTGATGACAAATGAAATGACATTATTATTAGCTACAGACAGGACGCAGAGGTCTAATTATGTCACTGCTTTTGCAATAAATTCTTGCAAATGTGTAGTTGACGCAAAAATAGTTGTGTTTTGAATAATTGTATGTGATCAGGAGCCTAATCCATAAAATCAAATAAGTAACAATGGTGCAGAGAATCTTGTTTAGTATTTATTCATGCATTTAAGTGTTTATTTTATTCATTTATTTCATTGTATTTTTTCACACCACAGAGCAGCATTTGCACAATTACTAATTAAGTCTTGAAGAGTTACTAATGATCCTTCATGTGACAGTTTTTGAGGTCACCTGTATATGTTCTGTGGCTGTATGTTGTGTATTTATGTGAATATTATTAGTGTTTTACTCCTGTCAAACAATGTTCCCTTTGAAAGTACAACTGTGAAAATGTACTGAGCTCTTCGACAATAAAACTACCACTTATCACTAACTCACTAACTGTAACTGTCCTTTTTTAAGTCAGAAAAATAATAATAATAAGAAGAAGAAGAAGAAGAAGTTACAAGTCAGATCTTTGGCTTGGCAACCCTACTCAAAGTAAGACTACACCTTTATAAGACATTTTTAAAACTATGTTATTAAAACTAAATCCACCCAAAATGACCCACATATAACCCATGGTCTATGTATATGGCGTAATGTTCAGCAGTTACCATGGTAACACAATGCACACATACACAGAAAAAATACAAAATGGATTAAGCAACACATTTTCAAACGTCTGTGATCAATACGAGCGTTCATGATCTTGTTTAGGTGTTTTCAACAGAAAGGTGAGACTAACGAACTGAAAAATACTTGGTCAGCTCTTTCTGGTCAGATGTTAAGATAAAGCACAGATTAAAGTCTTACAGAGCTCCAGGCAGAGCAGTGCCTCCGGTTGGCTGCAAATTATTATTTTTATTGAGCCTCTGGAATGTAGCGGCGTCTCGTAAACTCCAGCTATTGTGAATTTTACATAATCCATCTCTTTGAATGAACCTCCTAACCAACATGTCCCCGGCCCTGCCCCCCAGATCAGCAACCTCATTAGGCGCACTCAAGTCTGCTTAGGGTCCAATTTACACTGGATTTCCCATGATGCCTTGCTGCGGCGGACGCGAGCGAGGCCTGGAAACAACGGGCGAACCAGTGTGTACATGCTCCACCCGGTGGGATTACATTTTTTATGAGTTTTAACATGATTACTTCCTTTCATTTGCTCGCTGGCTATGGAAATCTACAGCCTCCATGTTTGCGCTCCTGTGATGGCCAGTGTGAGAGAAAATTGGTTCGGAGATGGATCGCTTCCGAGACATGACGGTACATCCCAATCGGAAATGCCAAGGCGAACGCTGCCCCCGCTGGTAAAAATGTGCTTGGGAATAACAGTCTCGACATCCAAGAAGTAAAAGATATTTCAGTGTGGGGGAGATGCAGACTATAAACATGCTTTCAATCAGTCGAGAGATACTGCACTTACTGCTACTGCTGAGGCTGGCGATGTACTCCATTTAAATTTGTTTGGTAATTTTAGTTTTCCTTATGAGTTTAGTGTCACAGAATGGATGCTTTTGAATTGAGTAGTAGTAGTAGTAGTAATAGTAGTAGTAGTCATTGTAGTACTAGCAGAAATAAAGACAGGCTGCGTGGTTACTACACTCAACAAAAATATAAACGCAACACTTTTGTTTTTGCTCCCATTTGTCATGAGATGGACTCAAAGATCTAAAACTCATTCCAGATACACAATATTACCATTTCTCTCAAACATTGTTCACAAATCTGTCTAAATGTGTGATAGTGAGCACTTTTGCTTTGCTGAGATAATCCATCCCACCTCACAGGTGTGCCACATCAAGATGCTCATTAGACACCATGATTAGTGCATAGGTGTACCTTAGACTGTCCACAATAAAAGGCCACCGTGAAATGTGCAGTTGTTGCTTTATTGGGGGTCTGGGGACTCAGAACCAGTCAGTATCTGGTGTGACCACCATTTGCCTCATGCAGTGCAACACATCTTCTTCGCATAGAGTTTATCAGATTGTCAATTGTGGCCTGTGGAATGTTGGTCCACTCCTCTTCAATGGCTGTGCGGTTGCTGGATATTAGTGGGAACTGGTACGCGCTGTCGATACGCCGGTCAAGCACATCCCAAACATGCTCAATGGGTGACATGTCCGGTGAGTATGCTGGCCATGCAAGAACTGGGACATTTTCAGCTTCCAAGAATTGTGTACAGATCCTTGCAACATGGGGCCGTGCATTATCTTGCTGAAACATGAGGTGATGTTCATGGATGTATGGCACAACAATGGGCCTCAGGATCTCATCACGGTATCTCTGTGCATTCAAAATGCCATCAATAAAATGCACCTGTGTTCTTCATCCATAACAGATGCCTGCCCATACCATAACCCCACCACCACCATGGGCCACTCGATCCACAACATTGACATCAGCAAAGCGCTCACCCACACGACGCCACACACGCTGTCTGCCATCTGCCCTGAACAATGTAAACCGAGATTCATCCGTGAAGAGAACACCTCTCCAACGTGCCAGACGCCATCGAATGTGGGCATTTGCCCACTCAAGTCTGTTACGGCAACGATCTGGAGTCAGGTTAAGACCCCGATGAGGACGACGAGCATGCAGTTGAGCTTCCCTGAGACGGTTTCTGACAGTTTGTGCAGAAATTCTTTGGTTATGCAAACCAATTGTTTCAGCAGCTGTCTGAGTAGCTGGTCTCAGACGATCTTGGAGGTGAACCTGCTGGATGTGGAGGTCCTGGGCTGGTGTGGTTACACGTGGTCTGCGGTTGTGAGGCCGGTTGGATGTATTGCCATATTCTCTGAAACGCCTTTGGAGACGGCTTATGGTGGAGAAATGAACATTCAATGCCCGAGCAACAGATCTGGTTGACATTCCTGCTGTCAGCATGCCAATTGCACGCTCCCTCAATGCTTGCGCCATCTGTGGCATTTTGCTGTGAGACAAAACTGCACATTTCAGAGTGGCCTTTTATTGTGGGCAGTCTAAGGTACACCTGTGCACTAATCATGGTGTCTGATGAGCATCTTGATGTGGCACACCTGTGAGGTGGGATGGATTATCTCAGCAAAGCAAAAGTGCTCACTATCACACATTTAGACAGATTTGTGAACAATGTTTGAGAGAAATGGTAATATTGTGTATCTGGAATGAATTTTAGATCTTTGAGTCCATCTCATGACAAATGGGAGCAAAAACAAAAGTGTTGCGTTTATATTTTTGTTGAGTGTATATGTATTTGTACTGTTGCTGTACTTGTAGTAGTAGTAGTACTAGTAGCAGAAATAAAGACAAGGCAGGCTGCATGGTTACTACTATATATACATATGTACAGTTGTAGTTGCAATTGAAATAGTAGTAGTAGAAATAATAGTAGTAATAGTAGTAGTAGTAGTAGTATTAGTAGTAGCAGAAATAAAGACAAGACAGGCTGTGTGACATTTATATGCATTTGTACAGTTGTAGTTGTAGCACTCGTAGTAGTTGGTAGTAGTAGTACTAGTAGTAGTAGTAGTAGTAGTAGTAATGTTGTACTGCTGTAGCTGTAGCACTTATTGTGTTAGTTGCAATAGAAAAAGTAATAGAAGTAGTATTAGTAAGAGAAACAGCAGCAGCAGTAGTAGTAGTAGTAGTAGTAGATAAAATAGATGTACCTGCTGTTTTGCTTTCATCCATTATAATCTCCACAAATGTATTCATTAACTGTGGCCATACAGAGTTATTTTAATATTAAAAGCCTCTTTATTTCTAGAGGTCTGCCAATAGCCTCGTACCATTTCCAAAGACCACAGCTCTTACTCACCTCCCATTCAGCCCCATTCATTCTCTATACCTGAACATAACATGTGTAATTAGCTCAAAAGAGTCACTGAGACAAAACACGGCTTCCTATGAATCATCGTCATATAATGAGGAAAGTATGTGCTATTTAAATCTGATATTGTGAGTCAAGTGGTGTTTTTTTTTTCTTTTCAGGATTTTACTGATATTTATTTATTTTAAGTCAGATGTTTCCATGGACTAATGCTGTGTCCTCTTGTGCTCAGGACTCCACCTCGGCAAAGTGCAATAGAACGGCCAATCACATCGTAGTT
This sequence comes from Odontamblyopus lacepedii, assembly GCA_034769755.1. Lineage (NCBI taxonomy): Eukaryota > Metazoa > Chordata > Actinopteri > Gobiiformes > Gobiidae > Odontamblyopus > Odontamblyopus lacepedii. The sequence continues at coordinate 11,516,488 of CM068366.1, forward strand.
TTGAAACACAAACTTGGGCTAGTTCGGAGCAGACCGAGTCGGATGGATGTCTGAACAAGCAAAAGCCGAACTGCCATAATTGAGTTGCTGACAGCTAACTTTAGATAAGAGACACTATTTATTAGCAGGACTGAGCGATAGCGACGTTAACTACATAAACTAACAAAATAAACATTGAACTTTCTCGGGCGGCCATATTTTCTCGACTGTTGCAAAGGAACGCATTCGAATGTTGCGAGAACTGACACAGATTTATCAACTACAGACGTTCACACAATGTTAAACCAGGTGACGTTGCTACTCATGTCATCAACATTCCCTAGGGCTGTGATGCTAACTGAAAGCACTGCTCTGTTAGCTGAGTTACATTTAATCTGAGCTTTATTTTAACAGTCTAGCCATCTTACTTAGTTGCTCAAACTAAGTATAGATGAGATGATTTGTGCTGTTAAATACACCTCTTACACATAAAAATACAAATCACAAGTTTGCATGAACACTCTGATCACAGGCTCCTGAACCTGAATTAATAATAATAGTTTAGTCATAGTAAAGTAGTTTAAATCCATTTTGAGTTTTCATATAATCTCAAACTTGTTGGCAGTGTTTGTTAATGTGTGCATTGCGTCACCATGGTAACTGCTAAACATTCCATCAGAGGCACATGTAGACACCCCCAAACATGGTAAATACAGAGAAATACAGATCCAGCATTATGGACTCACCAGGCAATTACATGGATGCAAAAAGTAAGAATTCAAATCCACATCTTTCAGCATTCCAGGCACAGCACTAACATGGATTCAAGCAGATGGTGTACCCTCCACCAGAAAAGTTTACACAACTTACATCACACAACAGCCAAGAAGGAATATGAAAGAAGCGATCAAAATCTTTGCTTAATACTTTTGAGCCCGTATTGGAAACCATCCGAAAACACCAACACACGGCAGCTTGGGGTTATAAACCATCGTTATCCCATTTAGTAACCAATTTCTTTGACTTACAACCGCGGATCATCAAATACATGGGGTTTAGACTTTTTAAGGATAGCGATTTTGTAATTCGTTGTATTCATTTCCATTGGAGACACGTCACGTCTTGCAACAGTTGATCTTAAAGGGCAAGTATGATATTTTCACATCTATATTATCATGTTTCCTATTCAAAAAAATACCTGGAGTAGTGTTTTGTTTCATTTCGATGGGATAACAGCACTTTAACATGGCTTGAAGCTCATAAGAGTATATTTTTGTGTAATAAAGGACCTTTAAAATGATTTTGTGCATCAGAGTAAACTATAAATAACATCCAAGAAGCTACTGTATCACTTCCTCCTTGCAATGTCCTTACAGCGCCTGAACGGTCAATCCTTTTAATCATATTTCTTATATAGATTTTCTCTGTAAATATTTAATCCACTAATCGATCATTACGTTACATATAATTAAGCATTTTTTAGCATTAGCGCGGCGCTCGTGTGGCCCTGGGTAAGCCTTTAGTGTGAAGTGGCTAATGAGCTAAAGAGCGTTTGCAAAAGGAAGCAGCTTCAGATCTGGAAGCTTTGCGAGGATCAATACCTCGAAAAGCCCAGTTTAACAGCACTGATGGCAGCCTAGCTCCACTCATTCAAGGGCTAATGCTGTGGTCCCGCCTCCACTCGCCTCGCAGCCAATCAGAGGGCCCAGAGGGGCCAAACGCTCTCATGCCAAAGATATACGACGATTTACACGCCAGATGACCAGAAAATCCAATGCTTTCGATAGGCATGTTTTCACCAGAGCTTTTTAAGATTTTTTGATCTTTTTTTATCTTTTATGCACTTTCATAAATTTCATTAGTTGTCTGCTGTCCCTCGTCCCCATGGAGATGTTACAGCTTTTCCAGGAATGTTCCTCAGTGTAGCTATAAATGTATCTATTGCCATGGAAACAAGCAGCTGTCAACATTAGATCAGATGACAGGTAAGATCTATGGAGAGACCAACCCAATCACTCTAAGAATCCATGTTCTTCAAATTATTTTTAGCCTCATGATAAGTTTAATACTTTCCTATACATTCCAGTCAAAGCATTACCATCTCCATGGTGACAAGCATGCGGCAGACCATCCACCAAGTAAGTTCCATAGTGCACCTTTAATATTTCTCTATAAAAACTTTCTATCTATATTGAAAACATGTGTTATATTGACTAAAGTGTATGTTGGTTTGATAGACGTTTATTGAGTGGCAACTGTCTCTCACATTTTTGTTTTTTTCACTGACTTTTGAGACTCTGCTAATCCCCGCGGACTCGAATGGCCGCGGAGTCCGCAGAAACAGCCAATCAGATCGTCCCGCCTGTGCGAGCGCCAGATAAGGTCCGCCGTGCGCTTTTCTATTTCCAACCCGGCTTTGACACAAACATGGTCCAAAAAGTGACAAGTTAGAAGCTGACAACTGACAACTGTGAATCCCTGATAAAACCTGGTCAATGCGCGATGGTGGACGTTATTGATCGCATTTCAAAACGGTGACAGGAATATGTAACCGCGGAGACAGTTTTAATAAAGAAGAACAGAGAAGCTATTTTTAAAGAGTCAAAAGGCATCGAGTGGGGAGAACCGTGCAGACCGGTTCCTCCGAGAAGATCTTCCATCATGTTTGGTTCGCCTCATCCTCTGCTCCCTACAGAGTTCTTCTAACATGCACACAAGCACGCTCAGCTCCTTCCATCGTTTTTTTTTCTTTTTTTTCCCCTCTCCCCTTGTTACATAGTGCACATTTGTGGACGGCAAACACTTGTAACAATGGAAAATCACAAAACTGGGATCATGTAGAGCTGGTTAATATGAACAGTTTAAGACCGAAATAATGAGGCTCACGACTGCAGTTACAGGGAGAGGTTTGACGTTTTTCTCAATACAAAGTAAACTGGAGTCGATGGAGCCAGAAGCGTGACCATGCTCACTTCCTATTTGGATTGCTGCTATAGCTTAAGTATATATCCAGTCTGTGGGTCTGAGAGAATCGCTTGTGCTGAATTTGTATTGATAGTTTGCAGTGGCACCGCGATGGAGGGTGTTCTATGTATCTCTATGATGGAATGTTCAGCAGCTGCCCTGGCGACACAATCCACACATTAGCACCATTGTCAAAAAAGTTTTAAAATGGTCTGGAAAAACAAGACATCATGACGCTACAGGTCAAGCTGTGGAGAGGCAAGTCCACTCACAGGAAGAAAGAATGCTTGTCTTCCTTTCTTTTTGCAGTAATTACGCAGTGTGAGTCTAATGCCATATTGCGGAAAATTCCTGGTAAAGCAAATGATTCTAGGGAAGGTGCATGGAGTTTAAAAATACACCGGGCAACTTCCAGATCCTTAAAGGGGAACTCTGGCACATTTGAAGCTAAAGTCCATTGCTAGAGATGGTCAAATACTATCAGAAGCCAAAAAACAGTGATTGGGGCAAGTTCGTACCTCCACGTAAAACGCCAATATGCACACTGAAGAAGCTTAACAAGATGGGTTAGAAAGCTTCTTCAGTTCACTTAAGAACTTGCCCCAATCACTAAGCTATTCAACCAGCTCTCGCAATGGACTTTAGCATCAAATGTGCTGGAGTTCCCCTTTAAATATGCAGGGTTTGGGTTTTTTAACATGCGTGAATGAAACAAAACACAACTCCAAGTGTGTTTGTGATTAGGAAACAGCTTTATAACACATGAGAAAATAGCGTAGTGGCCCTTTAACTGTTTGGGGTCTTCTAACTGTATCACTGCTCTGGGGTGTTCGGAATCATGTCTATTTCCAAGGCAAATAGGCCAGTATCTCAACATGGCCATTTCATGCAATCAAGTGAAGTGGGCACATCAGTCGTTCCAATGAGATGAGGTATTCAAGACGGGCACAGAAGTGGGGTTTTAAGTACAGCAATACTGTGTAGGAAAAAAAAAAAACTTAGCTGGTCTGGTTGCCATTTCCAACAATATGGCTGCAGTGGATCTCTTTCTGTAATAGCAATTTGGATCAGTGCGTCATGTGTAAGCCTTTTCAAATACTTTAAGATGTTATTGCGACTACACGCTGGTTGGCGATGATTAGAAAACACCAAAACATCAATTTGTATTTGTACCATCCCAGCATGCCGAGCTTTATCTGCGGATATCTTTTATTAAGATTCACCAAGCTGTCTCAATTTCGCCCATGGGAAATCTCGAATCAATGTTATAATAATAATAATACATCTACTGATGGTTCTTTTGTTGTGTGATCATTTGTCATCAAAACAATTCTTTCTTTTTTTTTTCATTTTTACAGCTCTCTCAAAGTAGAAATGGATATTTTTGTAAAGGATTTATTTATGAATGAATGTACTGAATTGGATGCTCCAAACTTAGTTCGGACGTATCTAAAATTGATTTGCATCTGAACTGGTATTAAAAACGGAATTCAATTTAATAAAAGTGCGTCTACAATTGCAAAAAATTATGAAAACTTTCATTATTGTGGAAAAAATTATTTAGCTCTTGAAGAAAAACTAAAATAATCCAATCGCCCCCCCCCCCACCCAGGTATGTTTGTGATGAGGAAACAACATTATAACAGAGAAAATAGCGTGTAGAAATTAATAATTTCTATGTCTAATCATATACATTTGTGTTTTAGATTAAATATACAGTACCCAAGCAGCCAAGTTAATGCATAAAGCGAGTGGGTTATGATAGAAACAAGACGCGAGCTCCATTAATATTGCCCATCATTAGTTACGACCAGTTCTAATAAACATACTCAATTTGTATGCAATCAACAGCATCGACTTTGAAGACACAAAAACAACAGGAAGCACGTTCTGATTGAATGCTAGTACATATACCATTGCAGACATTGCAGATTTCAGGAAAATATGTGATAGCAATCTCACCAAGTATTTGTTTGCGTCCGTAGCTACACACAACCGTAATGAGAACGCGGTACAATCAATCAACATGCGTGTCGGCAATTAGGGAAAGAGCCCTGTTTGTTTAATGATGCATATACAGACATGTAAATAAGACGCTAGGTGTACGGTTGCCAATGACGATTAAAAACGAGGAGGTATTCGTCGTCTGCGGTGGTATAATAGTGCTGAAATCGTGTTGCTTGGAGTCCCCCGTGAGCTTTTAGTCTTAATGCAAATGATTCGACACTGGAAGTTATTTGTTTAAACAAATTGTCACACGGCGTAAGAGAAATCCGCATTATTCCCCCTTCTTTTCAGTGTTATTTTCCCCCCAGGCTGCACCAATGGAGACAGATGGCGGGCTTTATCTAAATGTGTATAGCACATGTATGCGTTACTATATATTCAAATGGAGTAGTATTTTTAAGTGTGGTGTCTTTTGTTCATAGGAGACGCTTTGACTCCCCTGAGGTCGGGAATAAACAGAATAGCATTGCTCCTGTCATGTAATGGGGTGTTTTATAAGCGTATATTCTTTCTTTCTGTGCTGAGTTGGGGATTTCATTGTTTTCCAAAGAAGTGGTTTATTGTATTCCAACCAATAAATACAGCTACCTAGAGAGTGAGAGACAAAGTGTGTGAGAGAGAGAGCGTACTTAGGTGATATTTTGTTTGTGCGCTTTCAAAATTGCACAATAAGTCCTCACCGACTTTGGGATATGGAACCCAAATGTTTTTCAAATAGCCCGCAGTGTATTTTCTATAGGCGTGTGTTTGAATAAATTGTATAAAGGTGAATTCACAGTATAGTATGAGTAATATGTGTCATTTTCTAGTGGAAATTCCATTACAAACTTGTCCCTCTAGAGATGTTTGCTTTGCCTGGAATGTTCCACAGTATGGCATTACATTTATGTGTCTTTGGAGACAAGTAGGTGACACACTGAGCAGATTTTCACGTTTTTACATCATATCTTTGGAGTTTTACAGCAGCTCAGAGGACACAAATAAGAGACTGTTTGTGTGATTGTGTGAAATGAACCGTTTTTCCTGTATCCACGGAGAGACAGCAAATGTAGCAGACCTTCCAGAGGAAATACTTTGAGTGAAATGAATGTTTTTTATATGTATTCATGGAGATTGTGCAAGAAACCAGCAAAGGAAATGTGATGATCTTTCTTTCTTTGGGGCATGTATTGTTTAATTAGGTGCATAACTGAATTGTTTGAAAACTGCACCACAGCGCTCCATAAATCCAGAGCTGCTAACAACCAGTGACACCTTTTGCCGCTTTTCATTCACACCCACATGAGTCGGAGCCCTACGCCCTCCGTACCCTTTAGCGCCTTCTGTAAACTTCTAATCGTTATGCAGCTAACGGTGAAAGTCCAGCGAGTATCCATGCATTTTCCTTACAAATAGTTAGATATAGTGAGAAAAATTGCCTGCAGAGTTTTGTGCTTTTGAAAAAAAAAAAAAAAAAAGCAGAAATACGTTTTTTAGGAGCTCCACTAGATGCTTGGATGTTAATTAAAGAATGTGAATGTAAGTTTCTGTTCCAAAGCTTGACACAAACTACACTCCGAGGTCCACAATCTCTCTTAAAAAATAAAGTGCACTGGCATAAGAAGCAAAGTTCAAGCTATATAATAAAAACAGGAATATGAGCAGTGACCTCTTTCATTCTACGTTCAAAGGTTTTAAGCGGTTTATTATTACTGAATGGACATTTTAAAGTGTCTCCATGTTGAGAGGGATCTGGCTGTAGACTTCCATCCAGACACATTTACATAGTTTCACACTAAAGTCAGGCCCAACCCCTTTTTCTTCACCTTTACAGATTTGTGTCTAATCTTACCACAGATGCAGGGAAAAACTACATCTAATTTGCTTTTCTACGCCCTTGTATGTGTGTGTGTGTACATGTTGACAGTCAAATATTTGTTTTTTGTTTGACATGTTTTACAGCAGCTCATTAACCTATGCACCAGAGTAGAGCAGAGACAACACACGGTCAATGAAATCTGTGATTGAATGTGAAACAGTGTGAAATGAGCTTTATCACCTGCAATGACTTAACAGAGAATGAACTAAGGGAACGACGGATAGAAACTGCAATAAAGTAGTTCTGAAGGTAAACTAATGGAAAATGGTGAGGGACATGTGGGTGGAGGTGCATTGTGGTGAAGGTCTGCAGCCAGACTCTATTGTCAGGCTGTCAACTTTCAGGTTATAGCAGCAAAAAAGAGTTTATTTTATGGCAGATCATCCACAGTCAAACAGCCAAATCATTTATTTTTAAATGCATTTTCTTAATGTTTGTCTTTATTTATTTTTAGCCCATCCATCTGTCTGTGCTTCTATGACTAGACATTTATTTAAATCAAACTATAACAATTCAGATTACAATATGGCATATGTAACCGTCTACTTGCAAATGTTTTAATCAGTTCAAATGGTTCTCAAATAATAACCTTATCGGTTAAATAAGGTTTAAAGATGCTCTCTGTAACTTTTTGGTTGGCCTGAAATGTTCCACAGTATGATTTTCAGAAGCTCTGCCTTACATTTATTCAATTACAGGTGGTTTTAGAGCTCAAAAACACAGAGAAAAACAGATATTCTGTGAGCAGAGTCCACAGATCTGATCTGTAACTTTGTCTGGTTTGGTCTCCATGAAGAAAAGTTACACAATGCACTTTTAAGTAGTAAGCCTGGCGTTAACTGGTAAAAAGGAGGAAAAGTGCAATGTTAATCGTCGTTCATGTTTATTTTAAATCCTATAATTATACTTTGTTAAACTACATGATTAAACCTAAGCCGGACTGAATCAACTTTCATTTCTTGTCGTTTTCAAAGCTTCCTGTATCTCATGGCAGATGTTTCTTTGTGTTTTTTTTCCCCATGCATGTAGCGCGATTCCAGTGCTTTAAAAATAGTCCGAGATTAGCATATTTTTCATGTGGGCTGCCTCTCCCTATACATAGACTACACGTGTAAGAAATCTCCACACACACGTACACACACGCTTCTTAGGATACAGGCACAAAAGCACTTTGACTGATCGCGGCGGGGAGTCCACTTAAATGCGTTTAAAGATCCCATAGAAACCTTTTTCCTACTGTTTTTTTTTTTCTTTTTTTTATCGTTCACACACACACACCCACGTTACCCTGGACTGCTGCAGAGCCTGGGTCAATAAAGAAAGACGTAGCCCTACTATCTCATACGTTCACATGTGGGTTGTGGACAAAGGATTCTCTCGTTTCTTGGAAGCTATTGAGTTGAAATAAAAGAAAGAAAAAAAATGTATCCTTCTTTGACCAACATACATGGCTGCTCCGTGCACTTTTGTCAATAGATCGATAGAAACAGTTTAACCACAAGGGAGCGTAATCAATGGCAGATTTGTGCAGGTCACAGTCAGGTTTATGCGCCAATCCTGAAATGGAAAAGGCAAGAAATAAATGTTTCGTCGGTGGATAGAGTTAATCGAGTTTGCACAGTTTGTAAACTTGAGCTATACAGAGGAATGTGTATTTTTTCTGCGTTTAATTGGGTTTTATTTATTTGTGAGTTCATATTTAGGTGCATGTTAAAGGTGCATTGTCGAACTTTTCTTGCATTGTCTAACTTTTCTTTCTTTCTTCTCGTCAAATGCTTTTCTTCATGGAGATGTTATTGCTTTGTCTGGAATGGTATTAAAAATTTCTGTCTTCATGGAGACCAAACCGGACCAAGCTACAGGTCAGATCTATGGAAAGGCGACACCGCTCACAGTCAGAACGTGTGTTTTTCTAGGGATTTTTGAGCTACAAAACCAGCTGAAATTGAGTAAATGTAAAGTAGAGCTGTTTAATGTCATACTGTGGAATATTCCAGTCAGAGCAATGACATCTCCATAGAAACAAGGAGGTGACGGACCTCCAACCAAAGTGACATAGTGTACCTTTAAATTAAAATGAATAAGCATTAGTGTTATACAGTGTTATACTCAAAGTTGCTTTACAGTTTTATGCATTATTCATTCACTTTTCTCTCTGCGGTGGTAAGGCCCTCTGACCCCCAACCCACACAGATCACATTCATACAAGGCAATATGAGTGTCTTGCCTAAGGACACAACTTTTTTTTTTTTTTTGCCACTGGTGCACCACGGTGGCACTTCAAATCAGAAAGAAACTGAAAGGTGCATTGTGTAACGTTTCTGGTGGAGGGTCCGTCAAATCTTTTTCACCATGGAGATGTTATTGCTTTGTCTGAAATGTTTCACAGTATGGTATTAAATCTTACTATCTTCATGGAGACCGGTCAGATCCGTGGAGTGGCGAACCCGCTCACAGTCAGAATACCTGTTTGTTTAGATATTTTTGAGCTATAAAACCACCTGTAACTGAAGAAATGTAAGGTGGAGCTGTTTAATGTCACACTGTGGAACATTCCCAGCAGAGCAATGACATATCCACGGAGAAAAGCATTTGACGGACCCTCCACCAGAAAAGTTGCACAATGCACGTTTAACAAATGGCTTGAAGTAGTTGCAGTAGTAGTAAAAGTACTGTCCTGTAGTCAGATTTGGGGAGTAACTGAATATATGTACAGAGAATCCATATTCAGAATACTATTTTTAGTTGTTTTTTTGTCTTTTGACCTTGCACGTAGTCACATTTTATTGAATTTATATCTACCAGTATAGCTTCTGATCGTTCGTTAATTTGAATCGTGCCACTAGAAAAAACTGTTATAACTTAGCTCCTTATTAGTATCGTTGTAGTAGCAGTTATAACATTGTCGTGGTAATTTTGTTTTACTTTGTGTAGATATTGTGTCTGCTTGTTTATTGTGCCAGAAAATGTTACTTCTTTGCAAATCAGTCACCAGTATTGACCTCAAACGCCCATTCAAATCAATGGTTAAAATATTCAGAGTTGGACCAATTGTATTGCAACAGGTCAGACTTCTTTTTGCTTACGTCCAGTGTCCATGTGCAGCAAATCCAGAATGCTTTCTCTGCACCTTCTTCCTCTCATATTTATTATTTCTGTGTACTGTACGCTCACGGCTCAGTTTGACTCAGTGTTTGTGGAGCCGGAGAAGTGACTGCACATACAGACACAGAGCGATATTGCTGAGTATTTGGAATAATGTGTGTGCTGCTTTTTGCTGATCTTAACAGTTTTTTCCCCTTGTTTTTTTTTTTTTTTTTTTTTTTTAAGAATCTCTAGCCTGTGGGGACATAATTTAATCATGTTTACATAATGGATTGAGAATGCTTTGCCTCATTCCCTCCTCTTATCAATCACACATAGAAATTCACATGGCAGTCTGCATAAGACTCGAACCCAAGGGGGATAAATAGAAAATGCACGTACAGTATGTGACAAATATGAAAATAATAGAGTTTTAGCTCATGAAACAGGTCTGAAAATGATAGTATTGTCATTAAGATCAATACAATTTTTAACAGAAGAATTATATTGTTAAAAAATGAAAGTACAACCATTATAAAGATTATTTACTGAACTTCAAATATAAAAAAAAAAAAATCTATTGTAGCAGAAAAAAAGTATTTAATGATGAATTAAAACACATGTAAGTGAATAAATGCATGTTAGATAGGTATAATATCATACTGTGGAACATTCCAGACAAAGCTTTAACATCTCCATGGCGATGTGCACCCAAAAATTTACACTGTATGGCTTTAATCACCTAAACTTGCTTTTACTGGGTTTTCTTTTGTCAACATGTTCAGATTGGCTTTTCTGACAAAAATAAATGCATAAATACATTTTAATGTTAGTTTCACTTAATATTCCTCTACATCTGACCCGTCCTTCAGTGTCACTGGGGCAACCTAACCTTTGTTTTCATTTAATTGTATTTATTTGTCTAAAACGAGGACTGCACACAGACTGCATTGATCTCAAATAGAAAATAAAACTCTGAGCCAGATGTCTTTCTTTTGCACAACTCCTGTAATTTCATCTTCAGCTGTAAATGAGGATTTAGTTCGAAACTTTCACCTAAACTCCCGATCCAAACTTATCACAAACTGCTTCATTTGCACTCTGGTGTATGGTGTTTACTCTGTTCCTGAAATAAAACTGAGTAATGAAGTTGAACGTACCTGCGGGATTCCTTTACATAACACTTAAGGCATCTGCAGATCTGTTTTTTGTCACCTTTACTTACAGGAAATGATGTCTTTTGGTTTGTTCGTGACTCATTTTTGAGCAGAATTCAAATTTCCATAAAGCGTAGCTGACAGGAATGAGCTGTCTGGGGATGAATTAGGTTTTAGGAGTCCCAAATGTGAGTTGTGATCATGTTCAGAAACTCCAACTGTAATGAAATAACTTTTTTATGATTTTGAGTCAAACTTTGGAGGTTTAAACTGTGCGTGTATCATTGCTTATGGTCCCTATCTGCATTGTTGTAGACATAATGTGAAACAAGTTTGGGATAATGCTGAATTATATAACGGGCGATGTCTGTTTCCCTCACAGCGTCAGTGTCTTACAGTGCAGTTTTTAGAAGAGCGACAACTAAATCTGTTCAAGGTTATTTGAGTATTATTTTATTCATATGGTTTAATATGAAAAACTATTTTATATTGGACCAAAAGAATTAAACCAAGTCATAAAAGTTGTAATGTGATAGTAGTAGTAATAGAAGTATAAGTAGTAGTAGTAGTAGTAGTAGTAGTAGTAGTAGTACAAGTACAATGGCAGTGACATTTAACCTAATAATAGTAGTAGTTAGACAAAAATTAACATGATTCCGCAGATCATTTAACAATAGTAGCAGGGTAGTGGTAGTAGTAGTAGTAGTAGTAGTAGTAGTAGTAGTAGCAGTAGTAGTAGTAGTAGTAGTAGCAGTAGTAGGAGCAGTAGCAGTAGTAGTAGTAGTGGTAGGCAGCGGTAGTAGCAGCGGTGGTAGTAGCAGTGGTAGTAGTAACGGCAGTGGTAGTGATGGCAGCAGTGGTAGTGTGGTAGTGGTAGTGGTAGCGGCAGTGGCAGCAGTGGTAGTGGTGGTAGCAGGTAGCAGTGAGTAGTTGGCAATGGCAGTGGTAGAAGTAGGTAGAGCGGTGGTAGTGGCAGCGGTAGTAGTGGCAGTGGGGTAGTAGCAGTAGTAGTAGTAGTAGCAGTAGTAGTAGTAGCAGTAGTAGTAGTAGTAGTAGTAGTGGTAGTAGTAGTAGTAGTAGAACTATGGCAGTGATATTTAACCTAATAATAGTAGTAGTCACAAATTAACACAATTCTGCAGAACATTTACCAATAGTAGTAGTAATGGTAGTAGTAGTAGCAGTAGCAGCAGTAGTAGTAGTAGCAGCAGTAGTAGTAGTAGTAGTAGTAGTAGTAGTAGTAGCAGTAGTAGCAGTAGTAGTAGTAGAAGCGGTAGTAGTAGTAGCAGTAGGAATAGTAGCAGTAGGAGTAGTAGAAGCGGTAGTAGCAGTAGCAGTAGTAGTAGTAGTAGCAGTAGCAGTAGTAGTAGTAGTAGTAGCAGTAGCAGTAGTAGCAGTAGTAGCAGTAGTAGTAGTAGTAGTAGTAGCAGTAGCAGTAGTAGCAGTAGTAGTAGTAGTAGCAGTAGTAGCAGTAGTAGTAGCAGTAGCAGTAGTAGTAGTAGTAGTAGTAGTAGTAGTAGCAGTAGCAGTAGTAGTTGTTGTTGTAATAGTACATTTTATAGTAGAAGCCATTATGATTATATAGTTACTTTATTTCACATTTCTATAAAAAAATCAATGAAAACACAAAAATTATTGCAATTCCACCAATATCACCATGTTTTTGGACTCAGAATCCCCTCTGGTGTCGCTGGATCGAAATATTCATTGCAAGTGTAAATTACAGTTTAAAAGCACTCACAATTGTTTTGCCATTTTGCCTTTACAACCAGCTCGGCCATTTCACATTATTGTCTGGCCAATTGTGGGTGGGCTGTTGCACCATCTGCTCATAGCTCATAAAGCCTCTGCCTGTCAAAAAATGTCCAAAATATGTCAAATCCAATCCATCTCCTAAACGTGCCACTTATTTTAATCACCAAAACTGTTTCTTTTCCATCACTGTATCCTTTTTTTCCCCAATTCCTAAAGACACAATCATTTCCTCTTCCGTAACAGCACCGAGCAGCGTGAAGGACAATGGCCGAACTTAATAACGTGCGAAAACAACACTGCAAATTTACGACCCCTGACCTTCCCGCTCCCCAGACGCTTCCCCCCGGTGCATTCTGGGATTCATGGGGCCCTTAACGACTCCGTGGTTTGGCTTCGCGCGCCCAGCCAGCTGCAGTTTAATCTTCGCAGAGGCGACAGAGGGATCTGCTTGATTCTTGTGAGCGAGAATCCAAGGTCGACGGGTAGATGACGAGTAGGTTTCTTATGTCTTTAATCCCTGTATGCTTAATTATAAATCTCGCCAACTGTCATGGGCCTAACTCTTGTATCTGGAGAGTTTCAGTTAATATTTCATAGTACTGTCTCTGTACCTCAAGCTAAAATGGCTGACCGGCAATTAGAGGATCCCATTCAGGGGGTGAGGGAGTCCTGGAGTGTTCAAAATGAGTTTCAGGAAAATGACACCGTGTGGCCATGTGGATGGAGTTGATAATCATGTCAGAAATAGATGTATTCTTTTTGCAGGAATTCAGTGATAACAGCCTGTCTTCAAGGGATGGTAAGTAGATCTTGACAAATGGAAACAGTATTGGATTTGTTTTAAAGGTGCAGTGAGTAACTTCTAAGGTGGAAGGTCTGAAACTTGCTTGTTTCCATGGAGATTAGGGGTGTAAGAAAAAAATTGATTCGGTGATATATCGCAATACTATATTATATTTTTTATATCATATTTTTCACAAGAATTCTGGAGTTACATTTACTGTTCTGTGATTTAAAAATAAATGAATTAATGCAATATAATTTTGTGTTTGTGAAGGTGCACACGACTATATTATTAGAAGAAATTATTGCTAAATCGCAATATATTGTATTGTTTTAGTATTGGGATAAATCCTGTCGTGACATGCATAGTAGGGGTGTAAATAAAAATCGATTCAGTGATATATCGTGATACTTGATTACACACTTCTCAAATCGATTCAAAATGCATCTGAATTGATTTTTTAAATAATATTTTTCAATAAACTTGATGAGTTACATTCATTGTTCTCATGATCTGATGATATGACATGACATGATAGGCCACAGACCTAAAACCACAGACAGATCCAAACATCTTTAATAGACGTCTGAAACTGTGGCTGAAATCAGGACAGAGCTGTACACATGAGAATGAATGAACTGAAATGAAATGTAAATTATTTGCTGTACATTTATTGTTAATGTTTTAATACTGTATTTTCTCTAAAAGCCTCCTGTGGACAGGTGTATGAAAATTAGCACTTGTGCTATAACACTTGAAACAATGCATCTGGTTTGTCCACATCAAATAAATAAATAACATTTAAAAAAGGTTATAAATTATATTTCATACTATTTGTTCTTGTGAATATGTAGTCAACTATAATATTAGAAGTAATTATTGATTAAATGCACTATATCATCCATTGTTTTAGTATCGGGATATATCGCTCCCCATCCACTTCCGTATTCAATACAAAGTCCTCTTGCACACCCATCACTGTCTCCACGGTGCGGCCCCCACTTACCTCACTGAACTGCTCACACCACACACCTCCACTAAGACCCGGTCAGGCCAACAGCACCGTCTGGTCATGCCCAGGACACGGCTCAAGACCATGGGCGACAGGGCCTTCTCAGTGGCTGCTCCCCGTCTGTGGAACGCCCTCCCAGACCACCTCAGGGCTCCACAGACGGTGGATGCTTTTAAAAAAGGACTAAAGACCTACCTTTTTACCCTGGCCTACAGCTAATACCTGCTATTGTTTTATTGCTTTTAAATTGATTTTTAATTGTCTTTTGTTTTTAAAGTCTTTTTGCACTGTAGCACTTTGAGATTTGTTGTCAAATGTAAAGTGCATTATAAATAAAATGTATTATTATTATTATTATTATATCGGGATGTATTAAATCGTGACATGGATATCATGATGTGTATCATATCGTGAGACAAGGCAACGCACATTTGGTAGCAAAATATGTGTTTAATTGATTTATTGTTGACAAATAAAAAAAAAAAAAAGTTTTCTCTAAAAAGGTATGCTGCACCAATTTTGTTTTACAAAATGGGGGTTTGTGTATTTAATTCACATCAGCATTTTAGAAACTGCAATTTGGTGCACTGTAGCCAGGACTATTAAGTTTAATGGATTTATTGTTTTCACCTTGAAACTAGCAGAAAGTAGAGAAAGGTCTCCCAAAAGGTCGCATTTTGTGCAGTTTTGTAACTTTCAAATTACAAAATTACACATTTTTCAAGTTTTTACTGTAATTATCTTCTGCCTGTACAAAACTTGAACAGGCTCTTGTCAAAACGGGTCTTGAGAAGTGACCCAAAAATCTTTGTAAATGGGGCTCATCTGCTTCACTTAATGTTTTTTTTTTTTTTTTCACTAACAATTCAGGGCACTCTAAGTGGAACTCTTAGTCATAAGCATAATTTTGACAGTTGGGAATAAAGTAAGAATAGTAGTAGTAGTAGTAGTAGTAGTAGTAGTAGTAGTAGTAGTAGTAGTAGTAGTAGTAGTACCTTTGTGTACAGCGCTTTTCCACCTTCAACACACTCACAGCACTTTACACACATATTCACACACCAGTTTATGCAGACACTCGGGGAAAGGTGGGTTAAGTGTCTTGCCCAAGGACACAACAACAGTATTCATGAGTGGGAGCTGGAATCGCACCTCCAACCTTCAGATCGGTGGATAAACTCACTACAAACCGAGCTACCGTCGCCATAGTGGTGGTTAGTTATCTGAAAAAAAGCACCAGGAAGTTGAACCAATTACTTGAGAAACCAGGAGCTTGTTTGTCTAGTTCTCTATTCCTATATTTTAACCAGCATTTTCAGTACACAACACCGGCGCAGTAATTGAAACACTGAAGTCTTGGATGTGATCTTCTTCTACTAGTACTTGTTACATTATTGACAATTCCAGACTGCAACTCCCCTTCGCCCCGCACGCCAATCTCACCCCGTAATTAATAATCATAGCCTTGAACGTCTATGTGCACCATTTTGCGACGGAAGATGCAATATGAAAGTAATTGGCGAAGAAAATAATTTGCGGAGCTGATAGGAGACTATATTGAAATGAAATCAAAACACTTGTGAAGTCTCGTGTTCAATTTTAAGCCAATTTGGGGAGAGTCACAACAACTCAGCGGCGGGTCTGCCCTTTACAGGCGGCGAGCTTTAGTACGCATGAATCATCTGGGAGCGCCATTCACTCCGTCTCCCTGCGCTGGATGGATTACCAGAACAGCGGGAGAGGTGAACCCAGAGTTTAAAAAAGAACGAGAAAGATGAAGAAATGTAAGGGAGAGATTGATTGGCGTGGGGCGTTGGAATGTTTAGTAATACAGACTTTCCTCGTGTTTATGGAAATGTTATTGCTTTGCCTGGATGTTTCACGTTAATGTTTCGCATTAAAGGTTTGTTATCATGCAAAACTGACTCTTGGGAGCTTTATGTCATGTTAGAATATTGTTACCTCATCAAATATTCACACATGTTTGAGTAATCCTGTCTTTTACCTTTTGTTCAGTAGAGATTTGCAATTCCAAGGCTGGAATTAGCCAAATAATTCTAGTGAAGGTGTATGGACTTCCAGTATTACCACATGACGTCACAAGGTGGAAGGTTTGTGTGTTAAACATGTGAGAATGAAATGGCTCAACTTATAAAAAAGTGTGCGCAAATTTTCTCATAAAAGGTACCCATTTGTCTCCACAAGCAGGTGACGTCACCGGGCAAAGTTACAGGTCAGATCTGTGGATAGTAAATACTAATTACTAATAAAATACAACACTAAACACAGTCAATCAATTAAATACTGTCCCACTTTAACTGGAGGCTTTTAACTGTATGTTTTACTTAATTTGTTTATGTTGTTATAAGGCGACCTTGGGTGTCCAGAAAGGCGCCTAATAAATAATGTATTATTATTTATTATAGGTGATCCCACTCACAGTGCCAGAAAAGTTGCATAGTGCGCAGGTATAATACTGCTATTGAAATGTACTTACACCCACATTTTTCCATTATTTATTTCATGAAATATGGTTTGCCAGTGAATAGTTATTTATTCTGTTCTGTTCTTTTCTTTCCTGTATTGTTGTAAAGGTGCATTGCATAACTTTTCTAGTGGAAGGGTTGTCAAGTACGTTGTCTGGAATGTTTCACAGTTTCTGTCTTCGTGGGGACCAAATCAGACCAAGTTACAGCCCAGATCTGTGGAGAGGCGACCCCGTTCAGTCAGAATGCTTGTTTTTCTAGGTATTTTTGAGCTATAAAACCACCTGTAATTGAATAAATGTAAGGTAGAGATGTTTAATGTCATACTGTGGAACATTCAAGGGAAAGCAAGGACATGTCCATAGAAACAAGCAGGTGATGGACCCTCAAAAAAAAAAAAAAAAATCACATAGTGCTCGTTTAAACTAAGTTCTTTAACTGACTGAATCTGTAGTGTCAGACACACAATTACGTAGTAATTCATAAGAAGTAAACTCGTCAACTCTAATACTACAACAGTACTACAGCACTTTGAGTGTGTAGGAGGAGCAGTAGAAGAAGAAACACCGAGTGAGTTCGCACTGTGGACATTAGCTCGATAGCCATAAGAAATAGATGAGGAGCAAACTGGTACCAACCGGGAGCCACATCCAAACAAACCGATCGATAGTCATCTCCCCCTCGGAGCACACCAAAGTTCACCGCGATTTCTTGAGCAAACACAGAGCCGAGCGGTGTCAGGGTCCCACGGGTGCCGGCTGTGGCCCTGGGCACTCCTTTACTGCTATGGTTCTGACCTTTCGGCGTGGTTTGGGGGTGGGGGAGATGAGTATTGGGCGATTCTTGGTGCCTGGCGTTTCCCTCTCCAGAGCCGGTCAGCCTGAGTGACCTTTGTGGCGGCAGAGTGGGATTGCACTGTTCTTCGAATTTCCAGGACCACGGGTCTGGATGGGGGAAAGGGAGGGCGGTAAAAGTTTTCAATCTATTATCTGGAAGGAGAGGGAAAGGGTTTGTTGGAAAGTTCAAATCACTGTCAATAGGTGAAGTGTAGTGAGATAGGGCAACAGGCTGAAGAAACCCCAGATGCCCACAGGAATGTAAGAAATGCAGTCACTGAAAATCCACCAACATATTCTGAAGGAAATTTAATTTGGCATAAACAATCTGCACAAAAACAGACGGTCAAGTCAAATTAAGAAGTGCACTGTGTAACTTTTCTGGTGGATAGTACGTCAAATGCTTTTCTCCATGGAGATGTTCTTGCTTTGTCTGGAATGTTTCACAGTATGGGATTAAAGCTGTCTATCTTCATGGAAACTGGTCAGATCTGTGGAGAGGCAACCCCGCTCACAGTCAGAATTAGGGCACTTGGAAACATCAGCTATTGGCCTAAATCTCGCTGATATGGGCCAATAGTCCAAGTGGATGTTTTACCTGGTTATAAATCTTAGACTCTCTATATTCTGCCCATTTAATCCAATTTACAGACAGATAAATGTCCTAATATGTGGCTTCGCATCAGTGTTTATCTGCATTTGTCTGTGTCTGTGATGTATTCCTGCCCCTGAATGCACCCCCACGTGCGCTTGCTTACAGCCGCAGCCATAGTTGCATGTGCTCAACACTGAGATTATATTCTTTTTACGGACGCTCAGTTTGAGTCTGGATTAAAAGGACAGTTCTTAGTGCAGACTTGTGATCTGAGAGGAGCCTGTGTGTGGCTGAGTGTTGGAAATGTGTCGGTTTTGAAGCTCGTTTTGGTTCTTTCTCATTGGTTAGTGATTAGCTGCTGCAGCTCGCACACATAAACAGGCTGATTTCCCTTCTATTGGCGACTGTAAAGTGACTATAGTGGCCGAAAATATGTTACTGGACACACATTGATATGTAAATGAGCTGTGAATAGAAGTATGAATTATCAGCATTTAGCATATCATTAATTACCGCGGCGCACACGTATTTACCGCTAAAAGCTAATAGCAGCAGTCTACTTACAGTACTTTCTTTACAGGCTAGAATATCATACTAAAATGCCATTAGGCCGACCTACTGTCTTTAAATATGCCGTAAAGAGGCAGAATAACAATAAATGTCGCCTAAATAAACCCAATTGAAAATCCAATAGAGCCAAAAGTTTCATAAACAATTTATAGTGAATTTTTACATCATAAATATATCGGCGATTATATCGGCTATCGGCAGCTCCAACTAACATTTTATGGCCATACCGGCTTGTCAAAGCCTGATCCCGTCAGATCTCAGAAGCTAAGCAGGGCCGGGCCTGGTTAGTACTTGGATGGGAGACCACAAGGAATTCCAGGTGCCACAGGGGGGCGCCAGTTGCAAAAACTGTCGTTGTGTCCTTAGGCAAGGCACATCACCCACATTGCCTAGTATGAAAGTGGTGTGTGCGTGAGTGATGGTGGTGGTCGGAGGGGCCGATGGCGCAGATTGGCAGCCTCGCTTCCGTCAGTCTGCCCCAGGGCAGCTGTAGCTACAATAGTAGCTCACCACCACCGGGTCTGGAGTGAATGAATAATGCTCTGTAAAGCGTCTTTGAGTGTCCAGAAAAGCGCTATATAAAACTGATGCATTATTATTATTATTATTTATCGGTATATCGGCCACAACAAAATCCATATCGGTCGGGCCCCAGTCAGAATGCCTGTTTTTCTAGGTATTTTTGAGCTACAAAACCATAAACTTTAATAAATGTAATGGACAGTAGAGCTATTTAATGGCACACTGTGGGACATTCTAAGCAAAGCAATGAGGTATCCATAGAAACAAGCAAGAAAAGTTGCACAATGCACCTTTACACCTATACTGAATGTTATAATTTTTTGCTATAATATCAAAATGGCTTCCCTCAGCATTCATTCTATTTCTGTGACTCTAAGTATGCTGTATTTGCCATTTTGTCGTTATTTCTTGCCATTATTTTCAATTGCTCACAAAATGAATTTAGTAAAAACGGAGATTTTAACTGTTTATTATAAATTACCAGGTTCAACATGATCATTTTCCTTGCTGTGATTTCTTTTGAGAATCCAATGTAATAACAGCAACATCTTTCTCTCGCACATCAGGGAGTATGACGTCACCACCCAAACAAACAAAATACTTGGAAAGTCACTGAGTGCTTTGAAATCACCAGTGCAATTTTCAAACATTGCAATACCACGAATACCCCCAACCTTCTTTGTTTTCATTATCTTTATTATAACAACCAGCCTCTTACATGTGCTCCCCATAGTGGCTGTACTCGTTATGTCTGATCGAATCCTTTTTTCTTTTTATTTTAATTGCACTGTAAACTCTAAAATATATATCTGCGTACTTACTGTGAGTGGGCTTGCATCTCCACAAAGCCCTATATTTGGCCTAAAGGAGGACCTCCTCCTACTTGTCTTTATGCCCAAAGCAGGGTCCGGCCCCCAAAATAGAGTTTTGAAATCAGTTTTACGTAAAATATTTGGTTACATGTTCTACTTTATATTAGTATTAAGTGTACAGGTGTAATTATATCATTTTTAACTTGTATCTCTAAGGAAAAACATGACATTTTCTATTAAGTGTAGTGTAAATTATTATTAGGGGGGCCCCATGGGATATTTGTGTCCACAGGGGGGCCATGGCAAATGTTGTAAAGCGCGAGAATCCATTTAGTGTAATACTGGACCTTTAACATTTTAACTCGGATTACTTCCCTCTGCTCATTTATACTGTAGAACTCCTTTTCTGTGACCGAGCGTTGACACTGTTACAATTCATAGCGAGGCATATTGCATATTTACCCATACGGTCGCTAGCCAGCGGTGGTCCTTAGCCTATTAAAGCTAACCGCTAGCGACACAGCACGCGTGTTGTGGAGAATAGAGATCACAAGGCCCGTGTCCATAATTCTCGTCGGTTTCTCATCAGCGGTGCAGTGGTCAGGAGCAGTATTAGTCCAGCGTAGTGAGCTCTCAGACAGTGATCCATGGGCGAGGCGAAGGGGCCCTGTGCGCAGATGGAAATTGCTTTTAAATGTCTTGATTAATCCCCGGTGCGAAGTGTGCCCCCTACAGCGAGACCCTCAGATTACCAGACATGAATGATAACAAGGGACGATTGGCGTGCTGTTACCGGCCGTGATTGGAGGAAAGGCGACGTGTCAAGTGAAATAATAAACAAATAGTTCCCGTGACAACTTCATTCTAACAAAAGATGGTAGAAGCAGTCGTCAGTACTTATCATACATCCTGTACTTCAAAGATGCACTGTGTAACTTACCTGCTACCTGCTTGTTTCCATGGAGATGTAATTGCTTTGGAATGTTCCACAATATTGTGTTAAACCCTTATCTATTATATATGGTGACAAGCAGGTTACTCCAGTAGGCAGCAGTAAGGATGTGTATACAGCACTGTTATAATGATACACATGTGAATTACATATGTTTAATGCCACACTGTGGAACATCACAAAACATTTACATCTCCATGGAGACAAGATGATTGCAGACCAACCCCTAAGAATGCATATATTGCGATAATAACACATAATGCACATTAAATATGTTTAATGCCACACTGTGGAACATCACAAAGCTCTAACATTTCCATGGAGACAAGATAATATCAGACCAAGTCCCAAGGGAAATTTATGCAAAGCCTCTTTAAAGAAATGTGCATTAGGGAGGTCAATATTTTGTAGATTCTCTAAATTATGATTCCGCATCTGGCCAGAATATCTGGGTCCACATTTTTTGCAAACTGATTAATATTTAGTGGTTGCTCAAGACACTTGAAAATTGCCCCAGCGAACCTAACAAAGCAAACCAAATAAATAAGGCATATTTGAATAATCTGACATTTTATTCTGCAAACACAAACTGAAACTTGCATAAAAAGTCCTTAGAAAATCCATAAAAAGCTACTTGGAAACACAAAATTAGTCCATTTCCAGGAAACTTCAAAAACATCGAAATCATCTTTTGGACGCTAAAACCGAACGCAGGGTTCTAACGGAGTTTATCCGAAACTGTATTTTTATCATGCTTTGATGGACCACATGTGCGTAGTATATATGCTGTGGTTTAAATGCTCATTATTTTTAACTGCGCACAACATGAATTTTGAAAAATGGAGATTTTAAATGTTAAGTGGTTCTAAATTGCTACGTTCAACATGATCATTTCCCTTCTTATTTCTTACGAGAATACAGTGTAATAATAGCAGGATCTGGCTCTCGCACATCGGGGAGTATGCCATTACTACCAATACCACAAAAAAAAACATGGGAATGTGTGTAGTGAGTACAAGGAAATCACCAACACAATTATCAAACCTTAAAAAACACAAACACCCCCCACTCTCCCTGTTTCATTTATTTGTTGTCTTTCTCATAAGACTGCTGTGCTAATTGAATATTATCATTATTGAAACCAGCGTTTTACATGTGCTCCCCCTAGTGGCCGTCCTCATTTTCTTTGATTGTATCTTGTTTTCCCACTCTCCCTCTGCTCTTTACGTGAAGGTTATGATGCCAATTCTCCACTTATTGGTAAATCTCGTGCGCTCTCCAGGCATGTCTAAAACTGCAAGAATTAATGAACATTCCAGCTCCGCACCTGAGCATCTCCCAGCGCCAGTTTCCCCCGCACTGGCACTGCCCCCCTATTCCGCTACAGAGGCCCCCCAAGGCAGAGAGGAATTGTTTTCGTCCGTTAATTGACAAGATCTCGGTGGTTTTCTCATGATTTGTAATGGGAAAGCGGGTTGGGAAGTGCATGCGTTACATTCTGTATATGGAGACCCTGGGCGCTCCTAGACTCACAGCTAGAGATGACCTTTACTCACGTGTGATTAGTTTCAAAGGGAAGGTTCCAGTCAGCATAATGGGATAAATTTGCATGGTTTTTGCCGATGTGTGTGGGTTCAAAGATGCAGACAGCAATACAACTTTAAAAACTGCCTTATATGTTAAAAAGTTCTATATTGTTTTAGATTTCTTCTGCTACTTTCTTCCACTGCAACTGAGGGTTTTGAAAGGAACTTTTTTAGGATAAATTATCTAATTCTAGAATTTACATTATTATTTATAATGATTATTTATTATTATAGACCCTCTAAGTGTTCATATCAAGGATTCTCTCGCCCATTCAGACACATACACAGAGTATGCAGACATGGGTGGTGAGGCGGGTCTTGCCAATGGACACAACAACAAAATGAATCTATGGGAGCTGGAAAAGCACAATGGCCATGTTTCCATGATGTTTTTAAATTCTAAATAATTGTTCTGAATTAAATAGTTCAGAAGTAAAATATTCTTCTTTGACTTTACATGGAAATAATAATTCCAGGTCGGGAAGGGTTTGGGCAGGGATACAAACAAATGTATGTTTACCGGAAGAAAATACACTTCATCTGGATACTGTAGATCCATGATGGCTACGGGCTTTTTTGTCATCTCGGTTTGTCGTTACGCCACAAACACAAACGTGATCCAAACTTTTTCCGCAGTCGTTCTGATGATCATGAAGCAGCAGCTGGAGAATTCTCTCCTCACGCTTTACGTCTGTGAGCTGAGGAGGAGAAGGGAAGAGTGTCAGAGTAGGAGGAAGAAGACAAACTGAGTCTGAGGCTGCGACACATCAGCCCACTCCTGCATCCCGCTCACAAATCCAAAGAGCAGTGGATGAAAGTCCGAAACCACGACTGGTAGAGGCGGATTGTGGAGATCGTGTCAGAAGGACGACCCAACGAGCACGAACGACCGGGATTATTGTTAAGAAGAATAAACATTTACATGATCAAGGAGTAAATTAATTTGGCTTTAAAATCGGAATAAACCACCCACTTACTTTGGAATTAAGTTAACTCCGAATAATAATTTTCATTAGGGGTTAAGTGTTTACATGGTCTTTGTAAAGCGGAATTAATTTTTATTCAGAATTAAGTTATTTTTATTCGAAACTAAAACGTAAACATGGCAAGTGTTTATGTAGCGTACAGAGATTCCTTAAAGGGTCCATATTACAGTATTTTCTGATGTATGTTTCCTCATCAAAAACATACCTGGAAACAGAAAACAGTCTATTACACCTTGTGATGTCATGTGGTAATACAGGAAGTGCGCTCCATGCACCTTCAGCATTCAATCCGATCTTTATTGAACAAAAGGTAAAAGGAGCTGTTCACTTGAAAACTACAGCTTCATCACAAGGTGGAACAGAACATTTGGAGCTTTGGACTTGTAGACAGACTAATAATAAAGGATTAATCAAATACGTGAAAATGAAACAAAACACAACTTCAGCTTTTTTTTGAGGCGGTAACAACATTCAAACATGGATTAAAGATGTAATATGAGACCTTTGAACACGCACGTATCACTGAAAATACAACTCTGAGCAAGTTGATGAAGGAAAACCACTGAAACATGATGTTAAGAAGATGTTAGAAGTTAAAAATCTAGTTTGTACCGTATGCTGTCTTCTTTTGAACAGATCCTCTCATTAAGATATGATTTTGAGGACTACAAAATTCTAATCACAATCTGGGAACTTCATCTTTGCCACTGAGAGAAAAAACCCGAGTTGGAGGAGGTGTGCGTTTTTCCCTCCTTTATCCCCATCCGTTGTTTTTAACTGTGCATGTCTGTCACTGGACTGGACAAAGCAAAAAGCCAAATAGCGACAATTGGCACGAGCTCCCGGTGCCCGCGGAAAACCCCGTGCCCGGCGGCCGTGTGGATGCCGACGCCGAGATGGGATTCAAATAAGCGTAAATTGATTTGGACGTGGAGAAAGCAGTCGTGTCTCGTCTGTGTTATCGAGTCAAAGAACGAGAGCAGAGCACGGAGGAGAATGGGACTGCCCCTCCGTCTGCCCGGCTCTCTGTTTCTCCTCCAGTCTGCGAGAGAGGGAGGAAGAGAGAGGGAGGTGGAGAGAAAGAGATGGAGCGAGAAGGAGAGGTGCAGGGAGGAAGGGAGAGAAAGGAGAGAAACAGACAGAGGGAGGGACAAATAGTGATTGAGGAGAGAGAGGAAGAAATAAGAGTGAGAAAGAGGAAGAGGGGAAAGGGGAGAGATGGAGGAAAGACAGGGGGCTGCAAAAGAGAGGGGAAGAGAGAGGGAGATGAAGAGCGAGAAGAGCGACAGGGAGGTGAAGAGACGGAGGAGCGAGAGAGCGATAGTGAGAAAGCGTAATAGAGAGATGGTGGAGGGAGAGAAAAAGATGGAGCGAGAAGGAGAGAAGTGCAGGGAGGGTGGGAGAGAAAGGAGGATGGATACAGACAGAGGGAGGGACAAATGATTGAGAAAAGAAAGAGAAAGATGTAAAGAGAGGGGAGAGAGGGAGAGACGGGGCTGCTGAAAAGAGAGAGGGAGGTGAAGAGATAGGGAAGGGAGAGAGAAAGAGGACAAGAAAGGGGTGAAGGTGGAGGAGAAAGAGAGAGTGATAGTGAGAGAGTGTTAAAGAGGGGCGGAAAGAGACGGAGCGAGAAAGAGAGAAGTGCAGGGAGGGCGGGAGAGAAAGGGGGAGTGAAACAGACAGAGGGAGGGACAAATATTGATTGAGGGAAGGGAAGAAGCGATAGAGTGAGACAGGGAAGGGAGAGAAAGAAGAAGGTGGAGAGATGGAGAAAAAACAATGTGAGAGAGAAAGAGGGGAGAGGGGAAGACAGGGGCTGCAGAAGAGAGAGAGGAAGGGAGAGGGTGATGAAGAGTGAGAAGAGAGTGGGAGGTAAAGAGATGGGGGAGAGAGAGAGAAAGAGGATGAGAGAGGGGAGAGACGGAGGAGAGAGAGAGAGCGATAGTGAGAGAGTAAGAAAGAGGAAGGGGAAGAGATGGAGGACAGAGAAAGAAAGAGACAGAGCGAGAAGGAGAGAGGTGTAGGGGTGGTGGAAGAGAAAGGGAGAGATGTGGAGAGGATAGAAACAGACAGACAGAAGGAGGGACAAATAGTGATTGAGGAGAGAGAGGAAGAGTGGGAGGGGGAGAGATGGAGGAGAATGTGAGCGAGAGAAAAAGGTAAAAAGAGAGGAAAAGGGGAGACGGGGCTAGAGATAGAGTCAGAGAGAGAAAAAGAGAGGGAGAAAGGGAGAGGGATAGAGGGAGAGGGAGGTGCAGAGGGAATCACAGGCGCCGACTCTGCCAACAGGGCACTAATCCACACACAACATGCACTGACCTAAAGGCGGCCGGGCTCCAACAGAGGAAGAAAAGAACGCGATAAAACTGCACTGGAAGGAAGAAGCGCCTGCTGTATATACATCACCGCTCCATTTCAATGAGACACTTCTTCACATGTCGCAGAATGTTCCACAGTACAGCATTAAACTTTTCAATCTTGCATATTTTTTTCAATGACTAGTGTTTTCTAGTGTTTTTATTGCTGACAAAATCTCTTTATATGGATCTTATTAAAAGCATGATTTGAAACTTGGCCTGGTGGTGATAACCTGCTTGTCTCCATGGAAATGTATATGTTTAATGCCATATTTTTGGAATATTCCAGGCAAAGCAATAACACATCCATAAAAATGAGCAAACTGCAAACCCCCACCAGAAAGTTATATAGTGCATATTCTACAATTTTGTATCTTTAATTATATTTTATTGTAGTTATAGAATTTTTTATTTTTTTTAATTGTTTAATACAATCCCTGCAAACCCTGAGTCCTCAAAAAGTAAACCTTGTGATGTGGTAATGCAAGATGATTTCAGCACCGGAACTGTCCAGCTCTACTAAACTAAAGGTAAAAGGAGCTTGAAAGCTTGAAAACTACCACTTCACGACATCACAAGGTGGAACAGAGCATTTTGAGCTTTGGAGATGGCGACAGACTAATAATAAAAGATAACTTAAACAAGTGGAAATGAAACAAAACAACTCCAGGTAGGTTTTTGAGGAGGTAACAAGGCTATAACATTGCTTAAAGCTCACAAGAGTTATTTTTTTGAAATCTAAATCAAGTAAATTGCCTTTTTTCAAAAATAATGCATGCTACTACTTGTGCTTAAATGATTTTGTTTTTCCTGCCGAAGTCAAATGAGCTGTCACGAGCGCTGCTGTCTCGTGTGCAGAAGGACCCAGCTGTAGAGGCGTATTTCTGGTGTCAAGTATGCAGCACTGTCCATTACTGACACTCATGAGGAAGAGGAGGGAGGAGGAAGAGAAAAGGGAGGAAGAGGAGGGGGAAGAGAGACCCTTCGTCTGCACTGAGATGACTCGACAGGACAGGTGCAGTCAGACCCTGCCATGTGGATCTCTGCTCGTCTGGTTAGATCTGCTCATCAAGTTAGCGGCAAATGTGACGTCCAGGAGTCA
Source organism: Odontamblyopus lacepedii (assembly GCA_034769755.1). Classification (NCBI taxonomy): domain Eukaryota; kingdom Metazoa; phylum Chordata; class Actinopteri; order Gobiiformes; family Gobiidae; genus Odontamblyopus; species Odontamblyopus lacepedii. The sequence continues at coordinate 11,543,889 of CM068366.1, forward strand.
GGGAAAGAAACGAGCAGAGGTGAGGGAAAAAAGAACCACGATGGAGTGAAAATCAGGGCTGATTTTTTTTTTTAGAATCGTATGTGTGCAGTTTGCAAAAGGGGGCTCAGTGTTCTGAATGATACAAAAGAAACCCACATTTGCTTAATTACATAACCAATTTTCATCAGTTCACTCCAAATTCTGGATAGAATTTCTTCGTTTTCCCATCTGTTTGGGCAACGTTTGTCTTGCCCAAATACAGATATAATGTATAAGCAGCTCTTGAGGTTGCCACATGTTGCCTGCATCTTATTATACAGCGTTTTGTTGTCCAATAATCAGGAAATGCACAGTTAACTTGGGAGTTATTGTTAGTATTACAGTGAGGGAAAAAAAGCGCTTTTATGCTCATTGTGGTGAATAATTTGGATATTTGGAAAACATAAAGTAAGGTAACACCACTGCAAACTGTTAAAATGAACTAGTTGTGCTTTTTTGTTTGTTGCTGTTTTGTTTTTGACGTTTTTAATACTATAAATCAGGTACCGTACCTTTATAAACTATAATGAGGCACATTGATTCCAAAGATCAAAATGCTCTTTCATCTTGTGATGTTATGAAGCGTTTTAACAGCTAATTCTTACTTTTCGTTCAGGAGAGATTGGAAATACCAGGGTTTAAATGATCCAAATGATTCTAGTGAAGGAGTTTAAAAACACAGTGGAGCACTTCCTGTATTAACACATGACATCACAAGGCAGAAGATTAACGGGAAAAAAAACCACAACTCCAGTTATCGTTGCCTAAGGATAATCAGAATATCTATATCTCTGCATCTATATCTCTACATTGAGATATTTTTAAGGGTTTGTGCTTCATTATATTTTGCAATTGTGGTTGCCGTGGATTCCAAAAAAAACATTCTTATTGATCCGAATCGGTGTGGGATTTCGGTCTTTCCTCCTCTTCCTCTTCGCCCTCGCTCCTCAACACCAGATCTTCGCAAATGAGTTTACCCAGCTCCCCTCAAAGTCATCAAGGCTGTAATACCACTGTTAGCATGCACCTCACACCACTTACGACTCCAGCCGATGTAATTCCGCCTCCGCCGAGAAAAAATACCATTCGGAAATATTATTATCCCGTTCCCTCAGGTGACTGGAACGCTGTAAATTCCATTGGCGGCTTTCAAGGCTGGATCGCCATGCCTCGTAGTTGTGAAACACTGAGACAATAGAATCTAAGTGGACAATTTGTTATCACAGCCACAGTGTAATGTAGTGGAACACGGTCAATGCCATTTAATGCTCACGGAACTTCCTCCGTGTTGTGTGGAGTTGGGATGTTTTGAAACACTTGTATTTTAAATGGTCGTAAAGTTCGTATACTCAATGTAGTTCCAAGAAACTGGTATTTTCAAATGAATAAACAAAAGGTGCACTATTCCACACATTTGTTTTTGTGCGTTTTGTTTTTTTTTGTCTGGTATGTTCCACACTATGACGTTACAATTACATATTTCCATGGAGAGGAACAGTTAACACCACCAAGCGAAGTTACAGGTCAGATTTATGGAGAAGTGAGTAGTTTAGGATGTTTTTTTAGGCATTAGAAAATGTGTAATTGATGATAAATAAGTGTTTTTTTGTTTTTTTTGGTCCTTACAGACTACAAACAATATATTCAGTCTGATGCCTATAAAATAAAACATATTCAGCCTGTAGAATAATCAAATCAAACACTACGCAAGCAGGTGCAGGCAGAAGCTAAAGCTTATTGTGCCGACCCTCATCTCCAACTACAGCACGTTAATGGAAACTCATCTACAAAATTAATATGACATTAATACAACATTTTACTACATCATAATAAAGCAAAAATCAAGAATTATTCTCATATAACAAAATTCTTGTTACTGTCATTATTCTTTCAAATATTTTAGTTCGTACATGTACACAGAAGGGGTACACACATGTACCCCTTAGATTATATTTACTTTCTCTCTGAGTGAACATTGCCTGCAAAGAACGAGGAATTTCATTATGTTTGACTTTGTTCATGATCTTAGCCGTGTACAAGTCGACCAAGTCATGAACTTTAGAACATCTGACATGATGAACAGTGAGTTACTCGGTGAATCATATGGCGCACGGTTAATCAGTCTAATGGCTTTTTTTTTGCAATAGAAGGACTGGATTAGTTCTAGTTTTATATGTGTTTCCCCAAATTTCAAGGCCACATGTTAGGTAAAGTGTGATGAGAGAACAATATAGTAGATGCAAATTAATAGGGTCAAATCCTTGAGTAAAAAAGTCGTTCTGGCCAAACCTAATGACAAAATCAGGGAGATGTGTCGTCTGCCACACCCTAAAATGTACCTTAACTTTCATTTAAGGCAATACTGTGTACCATTCCAGTCATACACCATAGTAAAAGCAGCTAAATAAGAGAAAAATTAGACCATAAAATATATTCTGTGGATTTTGCAAAGCATGTTATAGCGTATCACCTACAGTAATGCAACTACTATGGACAGGGCCACCTCTTTTTGGCCAATCAGGCGCAAAAAATAATGGGAAACTGCCGCCTGACACCATCTCAGACATTTAATTCTCCGTCATGGTGCAATTTGTGTCAATAAAGTTTACAGGCCCCATACAGCGCTGTGTTCTGATCCAGATTATAATGTTTCCTCACCAAAAACATATCTGGAATGGTGTTTGTTTCATTCACATGTGTTTTTAAACTTCATACAACTTCACTAGAATCATTTGGATGATTTCAACACTGGAATCTCAAATCTTTTCTGGACAAAAAGTCAAAGTTAGCTGTTGAAAACTTGAAAACTACAGCTTCATGACAGTACAAGGTGGAACAGAGAGTCACAAGAATCAATTTTGCTTATTATAGGAGCTTTAATGAAGGCAAAATCTATGTAAAGAACCACATAACTCTATCCCAGACGGTTGTTTCTGTGTCGGTGCATCCGAATGGCAGAAAAGAAAGGATTAAGTGGGCAAGGCTAAGATTGAGACTAAACATGGAACAGGCTCTAATATCAAACCCTGCGTCCACCCTTATGTCTAGAGACAGTGAATAACATCTGAAATCTGCACCATTTGTACACTGTGCAAGCTCGATCTCACTCATACGCCCATAATAAGAACAAAGTCAAAAGTTGTAGTAAATGATTGTGAATCGGGAGCAAAAATCCCCCACAGAAACGCCTGCGGAACAAGATGGATGTCGGTGTCAGCCATCAATCCAATTTAAACAGTAAAAGTCGCAGCGCAAAACTGTTGTGGCCGTGACCTTGCAGGAGTTGGCTCTGACTCCGGGCCTGCGTGTGAATGAACTGAAGGCTAGATCCGTCTCAACTGTCTTTTGCTCCACCGGGCACCAATTTCAAACACGTCATTCACACCCGCGCGGGGCATCTTAAAGGGCACGGGGCGGAGGGACGGGGGGAAGGGGGCACCCATTTTCTACGCTCTGCCCCCCGGACGACTGACGGGTTGTTGATACAAAGTTTTGTTGCCACGGAAATGCAAATGCTTACTTACATTTCAAACTCATTTTCGTTACTAAAGAATAGACTTGATTCTCAATAACAATTTCGATACCACGATGATTATAACATTCTTCATTCCCATTTTGATTATTTTGATATGGTCATAAATAATAACGTTTTGTGCCATTGTTAATATTATTAGTTTGTATGACTGTGGAAAAAAAAGTATAAAGAACAATCTGCAGAAGCCTTTAAAAAAAAAAAAAAGAGTATAAAGAGGTATGTTTTCAAAGATATAGAGCTCTGAATTATGCATTAAATTTTGTTTTAATTTATATTTTGTCTTTATATTTTATATTTGCCATATATACAGTAAGTCACAGGTGAAAATGCAAACTTGCCGTTCATTTCCTGCTTTTCTTTCTTGGAATACTATCATTGTTTAATAGAGTTATTAGAAGTACTTTTACTTCAGCCTTAACCAGGGGTGTTGAACTCAAATTCACAGAGGGTCAAAATTAAAAACTGGACTAAGTTGTGAGCCAAACTAAATATTTACTGAAAAATCTCAACATCTGCATGTTTTTCTTCTTTCGAGATATGTAATGTTAAATCTTTTCTTATTAAAATAAAAGTTTAATAATAGTTTTGCTGAAACAGTGAATCCAGAACAAGAATAATATAAAATTAAAGCCGCAAGCGGCATCGAACGGCCCTCGCGGGCCGCGCGTCGCACTCGGCCGACCCGACCCGCCCCACACACTGAGTCCAGCCCATTGCGCCCAATAAACGCCATCCCTAGCAAATGCCATGCCCAGCACCAGAAAAATTTCATAGTGCACTTTATTCATTTATTCTTTTAGGAGTCTTTGCGCCCCTGCTGGCCAACCGTGAAAAATGTCCCATGTCAGTAATATATGTTTTTGCTTATAGCTATTCACAGAATTTAAGTGGCAAATTTGGTCCAAATCTAGTAATGTTGGCGTTTCACGTCTATGTTAGGGGGCGCTATAGTGTAATTTTTCATATGCATAGTGTATTATATTCAGGCCGAGATCACGCATCAGTGATTCAATTTTCAGCATGACCAGACTAAGCTCGTGCATGTGGTATTTGCTTAAATATTTGGGGGGGGAGTCTTTGCATCCCTGCTGGCCAAGAGTGGAAAATTTCCCATGTTTGTAATGTCTGTCTAAACCATAGACTGCATAAAAGAAGTGGACTAAGTGAGCGTGACGTCACCCATAGCGTTTAGCATCGCTCAAATGAGCCTTGTGATGCTAACGGCTACAGGGGCAAATCTGGAGCCAGGCTCTATCTTATGAATAGGGTTTTTGACAGACAAAATAGCGGGGAAAAAAATCAGGAGCATGTAAAGCGGGTTCATACGAACATTTTAAGACCAAAATGACGAGGCTCACAGCTACAGGTACAGAGAGACGAGCGATAAGATCCCAATGTAAGTTAATGGGAAAAAGGGAGAGAAGGAGCCGGAAGAGTGTCCTGGCACACTTCCTATTTGGCACGCGGCGGCTAACGAGATAGCTATGTCCACTCATATATACGGTCTATGGTCTAAACCAGGACTGAAGCAGGTCTAAACAATTATAACAGTTATTATTAGTCATGATTTACAGTTTGTTTACTGTTTACTTGAGCAGTCAGTATTGTACCATACAGCAAACATAAGGCGAGGAGCATTTTTGGGAGAAAGAAGTACTGCATTTTATCATTCTAACATGTGACATTTCATGAAAAAAAAAATCATCATATACATATATATATATATATATATATATATGATGTCATAATATACAAATTAGATGGGTAAATTTAATCCCTACCTAAACTTTGGGTCATCCTTATTATAATATTTTCCTAATTTACAGTATTTTTTTTAATCACTTTTAAGTTACAGCCTTTTGAAATTAAAATTAGGGTTAAATAACTGCATGCATATGGTGTCATTCTAAATCATTTAAATCCCTCAATGATATTAAAATATTTTCTAATTATTTATATGTTTTAACTGAATAAAATGTGCAGTTGTGCATGTTTATTAGTGTACAAACTTAGGGCAGTGCGTCCTGATTGGCTGAGCCACATCAAAGGCAGAGTCAGACATGTGTCTGTGTCCAGAGCGGCTCAGTCACGTTTTATTTAGAACCAGAGCAAAGTCACTCCTGATTGGCCAAGACACACATCAAAGGAGAGAAGTGCCGGTTTCCTAGGCTCCTGATTGGCTGAGAGATCACCCCACTGATGACGCAGCAGAAGGCTTTAAATAGAGGTGCGCAGACCTCCGCTTTCTGCCACTCTGTGCCTCGTTTACGAAGTCAGAGCTGCATTTTCTACACCTTTGGATTTATATTTGCGATCATCGGATCACCGGATTACTGTTTTGTCGCTTGTCTTTTGTCTGTGAACATTTGTACATCCTTGTAAGTCCTTGGACTTTGATTGACTGAGGACATCGTGTGATCCTTTGTCTTTTTGTCAATTGAAGACCGCCTGGGATCTCCGAATCAAGGTAGGATCATGACTTTTTTACTTTACACTGCTGGTTAAATCAAATGTGTGGTGAAGTAAAGCTGCTTTGTTAATGGAATTTAGCTCCATTGACAATGAATTGTCTATTGTCTGAAAGTTCTGCTGTCTGTCAGAAAGCAGTATGCCAGGGGCGGGAAATTGTTGCTAGGCAGATCAGACTTAGTCTAGACCTGGTCTAGTTTCGTGGCGTCTTGGCGTGAGTATGTATGTGGGGAATGTATTTTTACTCTGTGTAATGATCGATTTCAATCTCATACAATAAGCGATCTTGTAAAAATACATGTACAGCGCCCAGAGCATCGCGGCTGCTCACGGGGCACCGCAGCGGCTCATGGGGCACCGGCCTGTGGCGAACAGCGCGCTCACGGGCACCGCGGCTGCTCACGGGGCACCGCGGCTGCTCACGGGGCACCGCGGCTGCTCACGGGGCACCGAGGCTGCTCACGGGGCACCGAGGCTGCTCACGGGGCACTGCGGCCGTAACGCGCGGAGCTCGTCAGTACAGGGTGTGTGGCTCGGTTAACTGTGTGTAGCTGGAGTGTCAGAGCAGCTTGGCTCTTTTTTCGCCTAGAGGCAGAGGGGATTCTTAGTTCTGCTAAATAATTTAATTTTGTTAAATAATTCTGGGTCTGATTGAGACGTTATCTAGACCTGGTCTAGTTTTGTGTGTGCGCTGTGTGCGTGCATGTATGTATGTGAGTGCATACATGTGTGTGCGTGTATGTGTGCGTGAGTGCATGTGTGTGCGTGTGCGTGCATTTATGTATGTATGTGTGTGCGTGTATGTATATGTGTGTATATAAGTGTGTATGTATGTGCGTGTATGTGTGCGTGAGTGCATGTGTGTGCGTGCATTTATGTATGTGTGTGCATATAAGTGTGTATGTGTGTGCGTGTATGTGTGCGTGAGTGCATGTGTGTGCGTGTGCGTGCATTTATGTATGTGTGTGCGTGTATGTATGTGTGTGTATATGTGTGGTTGTATATGTGTGTGTGTAGTATGTGTGCGTGTATGGGTGTGTGTTCGTGTGTATGTCTGGCTTGACCAATCAGAAAACAGTTTGGCAAAAGCGGGAAACTGTCGCTATGCAGTTTCTGGGGGCAGTACGTTTTGTTTTAGTGTCCTTGGTTTTGTGTGTCTGAGAACAGAGCGTATCACCAACAGTTTTACTTATGTTCTGATTAAGTCCAGGTCTAGTCCATGTCTTAAATGGTTCTGGTGTAGACCTGGGTAGTCCTGCTCTGGGTCTAGTCCGAGTGTAGGTAGATCTAGTCTGGGTCTGGAGTTGGACTAGACCTGGTTTAGACCTGATCCTGATCTGGTTTAGACCTGCTGTGTGTCATTGTGTTCGTTTAGTTGGATGTACATGGCTCTGGTGTAGTCCTTTTTCAGTCAGATCCTGGTGTTGAAGGGGTTTGAAGTAGACATGATTAAAATATTATCTTTTTTATAATTTACTGGACTGTCTGACCTGTTGTACTCACAGACCGTAAATATGAGTGGATTAAGTGAGTGTGACGTCACCCACAGCGTTCAGGGGCGGGAAATTGTTGCTAGGCAGATCAGACTTAGTCTAGACCTGGTCTAGTTTCGTGCGTGCGCGTGAGTATGTATGTGGGGAATGTATTTTTACTCTGTGTAATGATCGATTTCAATCTCATACAATAAGCGATCTTGTAAAAATACATGTACAGCGCCCAGAGCATCGCGGCTGCTCACGGGGCACCGCAGCGGCTCATGGGGCACCGGCCTGTGGCGAACAGCGCGGCTCACGGGGCACCGCGGCTGCTCACGGGGCACCGCGGCTGCTCACGGGGCACCGCGGCTGCTCACGGGGCACCGAGGCTGCTCACGGGGCACCGAGGCTGCTCACGGGGCACTGCGGCCGTAACGCGCGGAGCTCGTCAGTACAGGGTGTGTGGCTCGGTTAACTGTGTGTAGCTGGAGTGTCAGAGCAGCTTGGCTCTTTTTTCGCCTAGAGGCAGAGGGGATTCTTAGTTCTGCTAAATAATTTAATTTTGTTAAATAATTCTGGGTCTGATTGAGACGTTATCTAGACCTGGTCTAGTTTTGTGTGTGCGCTGTGTGCGTGCATGTATGTATGTGAGTGCATACATGTGTGTGCGTGTATGTGTGCGTGAGTGCATGTGTGTGCGTGTGCGTGCATTTATGTATGTATGTGTGTGCGTGTATGTATATGTGTGTATATAAGTGTGTATGTGTGTGCGTGTATGTGTGCGTGAGTGCATGTGTGTGCGTGCATTTATGTATGTGTGTGCATATAAGTGTGTATGTGTGTGCGTGTATGTGTGCGTGAGTGCATGTGTGTGCGTGTGCGTGCATTTATGTATGTGTGTGCGTGTATGTATGTGTGTGTATATGTGTGGTTGTATATGTGTGTGTGTAGTATGTGTGCGTGTATGGGTGTGTGTTCGTGTGTATGTCTGGCTTGACCAATCAGAAAACAGTTTGTCAAAGCGGGAAACTGTCGCTATGCAGTTTCTGGGGCAGTACGTTTTGTTTTAGTGTCCTTGGTTTTGTGTGTCTGAGAACAGAGCGTATCACCAACAGTTTTACTTATGTTCTGATTAAGTCCAGGTCTAGTCCATGTCTTAAATGGTTCTGGTGTAGACCTGGGTAGTCCTGCTCTGGGTCTAGTCCGAGTGTAGGTAGATCTAGTCTGGGTCTGGAGTTGGACTAGACCTGGTTTAGACCTGATCCTGATCTGGTTTAGACCTGCTGTGTGTCATTGTGTTCGTTTAGTTGGATGTACATGGCTCTGGTGTAGTCCTTTTTCAGTCAGATCCTGGTGTTGAAGGGGTTTGAAGTAGACATGATTAAAATATTATCTTTTTTATAATTTACTGGACTGTCTGACCTGTTGTACTCACAGACCGTAAATATGAGTGGATTAAGTGAGTGTGACGTCACCCACAGCGTTCAGGGGCGGGAAATTGTTGCTAGGCAGATCAGACTTAGTCTAGACCTGGTCTAGTTTCGTGCGTGCGCGTGAGTATGTATGTGGGGAATGTATTTTTACTCTGTGTAATCGATTTCAATCTCATACAATAAGCGATCTTGTAAAAATACATGTACAACGCCCAGAGCATCGCGGCTGCTCATGGGGCACCGCGGCTGCTCACGGGGCACCGCGGCTGCTCACGGGGCACCGCGGCTGCTCACGGGGCACCGCGGCTGCTCACGGGGCACCGCGGCTGCTCACGGGGCACCGAGGCTGCTCACGGGGCACCGCGGCCGTAACGCGCGGAGCTCGTCAGTACAGGGTGTGTGGCTCGGTTAACTGTGTGTAGCTGGAGTGTCAGAGCAGCTTGGCTCTTTTTTCGCCTAGCGGCAGAGGGGATTCTTAGTTCTGCTAAATAATTTAATTTTGTTAAATAATTCTGGGTCTGATTGAGACGTTATCTAGACCTGGTCTAGTTTTGTGTGTGCGCTGTGTGCGTGCATGTATGTATGTGAGTGCATATATGTGTGTGCGTGTATGTGTGCGTGAGTGCATGTGTGTGCGTGTGCGTGCATTTATGTATGTATGTGTGTGCGTGTATGTATATGTGTGTATGTGTGTGCGTGTATGTGTGCGTGAGTGCATGTGTGTGCGTGCATTTATGTATGTGTGTGCGTGTATGTATGTGTGTATATAAGTGTGTATGTGTGTGCGTGTATGTGTGCGTGAGTGCATGTGTGTGCGTGCGTGTGCGTGTATGTATGTGTGTGTATATGTGTGGTTGTATATGTGTGTGTGTGTAGTATGTGTGCGTGTATGGGTGTGTGTTCGTGTGTATGTCTGGCTTGACCAATCAGAAAACAGTTTGGCAAAAGCGGGAAACTGTCGCTATGCAGTTTCTGGGGGCAGTACGTTTTGTTTTAGTGTCCTTGGTTTTGTGTGTCTGAGAACAGAGCGTATCACCAACAGTTTTACTTATGTTCTGATTAAGTCCAGGTCTAGTCCATGTCTTAAATGGTTCTGGTGTAGACCTGGGTAGTCCTGCTCTGGGTCTAGTCCGAGTGTAGGTAGATCTAGTCTGGGTCTGGAGTTGGACTAGACCTGGTTTAGACCTGATCCTGATCTGGTTTAGACCTGCTGTGTGTCATTGTGTTCGTTTAGTTGGATGTACATGGCTCTGGTGTAGTCCTTTTTCAGTCAGATCCTGGTGTTGAAGTGGTTTGAAGTAGACATGATTAAAATATTATCTTTTTTATAATTTACTGGACTGTCTGACCTGTTGTACTCACAGACCGTAAATATGAGTGGATTAAGTGAGTGTGACGTCACCCACAGCGTTCAGCGCCGCTCAAATGAGTCTTGTGATGCTAACGGTTACAGGAGTGAATCTGGAGCCAGGTTATGAATAGGTTTTTAGCGAAGAAAAAAAAAATCAGGATCATGTGTTCAAACGGGTTCATATGAACATTTGAAGACCAAAATGACGAGGCTCAGTGCAGCAGGTATAGAGAGAGGGACAATAAGATCTCAATGTAAGTCAATGGGAAAAAGGGAGAGAATGAGCTGGAGCCCACTAATAAATATAATAATAAATAAATAAGAATGTGTCCAAAAGGTCCTACTTTGATCATGGTTTATTTTCACACAGACTTTTTTGGCTTTTAAAGGTCCTCTGTTTTTCTCATAAGTATGTAATATTGATATGCATTGTTAAAAAGGAAAAGACAGTAAGTGAGGTAATGTACTCTTGTGTTTGACCTGTTCTCCTTGTTTATTCCTGGTTTAAATTTCCTCCTAGTTTACTCCTGGTTTGCAACTTGTTTAGTTCTAGTTTAGTTGTTGCTTTATTTTTGTGTATGTGCTGTGCAAAGTGCAATCTTATTTGGTCTCGGATGTTTTCTGCATGTAGTTCAGTCCTGTTTTTGAAGTTGTGATTCTACTCCTGGTATAACCTTGTATTTTAGTTTTTTTCTCGTTCTGGTTCTTGTAGTCCTAGTTTAGGTTTAATTTAGTCCTAATTAGTTGCAATACTAGTCCTGGCTTTTTGGTTCTCATTTACTCCTGCTTTATTATAATATTCAGTATTTTCGTTCATTCCTGACTTAGTTCTGGTTTAGTTATATCATTAAGTTGTGTAGCTAAAGGTTGCAATATTTAGTCTTAGTCCTTTATTGTGACTAATGTGTACACCAGTGACTCTTGCTTTTAACATTTTATGTATGTTTTCAGATGCCTCGGCGAAAGGGACAGCTTAAGTCCATTGCGTCGAGGAAGAGGCGAGAGGACCAGCTCGCGTCGCTGCCCTCCTTCGCCTCTCCCCCAGCCCTGAGCCCATCATTCGTATGTTTATATTTTATATTTTATTCTATACATTTTGACCCGCCTCTACAAGCTTGTGTTTTGTTAATTCCTTTGTAGGCCATGGTACTGGTTCTCGGCATTCTGTGCGGAAGCAGAACTGGAAGACTTCCCCGTCACGGACGGCCTTACAAGTTGTTCATTCCGCCAGAGTGTCCCGATAAGAAGGTTTGTTTTCATATAAATTGGCGGTTTTTGTATTCTAAAATGAGATTTCATGCTACCACAGACATTCACTAAGAATGAGCGAAAAGCATTTGTTGTGGAATATTAAAGGTGCAGTGTTTTTCTGGAAGGGGCACATGCCCGTCTGTCTTGCTTTGTCTGCAATGTTCCACAGTATAGCAGTAAACGTGCCTATTTTGCATTTATATAATTAGGGGTGAATTAGTAAAAAAGAAAAATTCATGTTTAAAATCAATTTTAAATGCATGCATTCTTACTGGCCTCTCCAGACACTTGCCCTGTTAGAAAGGTCAGAAATGCTTTATATCATACTGTAGACTATAGCAAAAAAGCAAGAAAAAAAGCAACCTTTAATTACATTATTTATGACTAAAGCATATGTACAGTTTAGGTAATAGACTTTCCAACAGAAGGATTACAGAGTGCACTTGTTTTGTTTTGTTGTCTCTAGTTCGTTCTGATTGTCGGGCACTCTCATCTACGAGCTATCGTGGATGGGTTCGTGCCGATGCCAGAGGGATGTCTTTCCTTTGGCTTCAGTTCGACCCCTGGAGGTTCTGCACGTGACATCCACCGAGAGCTGGCCGCGACCGCGCTGACCAGAGGTGAGCTAGTAATGAAAATATTGTGTTTTTGAACCTACAAAATTGAATAATTGTTTTGATAATGTCCTGAAATAGTTTGAATTTGCTGAATCAAAATTTTTAAAGGTGCCCTATGTAACTTTTTTGGTGCAGGTTAAGATACCTGCTTGTCTTCACGGAGATATTCTTGCGTTTCTTGGAATGTCCCACCATATGGCATTAAGCTCATTCACCTTACATTTTTATTGCACAGAAGTACATCTGATTTGTACCTGGTGATGTTGCCTGTGTCCAAGGAAAGAGATGGCCATCCAGACAAAACAAAAACATCTCCATGGAGACAAGTGGGAGGCATCCCCTCCACCACAAATGTTACATAGTGTTTCTTTAAAAAAAAAAAAAAAAAAAAAAGCTTTGATTCAGCATATTTAAGAAGATAATTTAAACAAATGATCTTAATTTATTGGTACAACAAAACATGTGTAATGCCATTTTGTTGATTATCTCAATGTCCATGTGTTTAAATGATTTCTTGGGAATTAAAGTTTTTGATTTTCATAGAGCCTGCTCTGGTCTGCCTGCTCTCCCCGTGCAACAACCTTCACTCGAGCCGCACTGTTGATGAGGCTGCAGCTGAGTTCGGCCGACTCCTGGCCTATGTCTGCAGCCGCTGGCAGAGGGTATATTTTTTAATTATTATTATTTTTTGCTTGTTTGATATTTCACAGTATGTTAACGTGTTAATGTTTCACATAGGTCTGTGTCATGGATTTTCCGAATCGTCTGGTTGATGATTTGGAAGTCCAGACCCTCCTGAGACAGGAGTACCACCGGGTCTCAGCGCATGGGTATAATAATGTTTCAAATGTTTGTTCAATACTTTAGAACACTTTCTTTTGAACAGTGTTGCATGTGTCCCCTTTATATTTAATACAATGGTTTAGTGATGTGCTTATGTTTTCAAAGGAATCCGCTTTTTCCCTGTGGCTGAGCAGTTTCCGATGGATCGCCTGGAGCTGTGGAGCTGGGACGGCGTAAGTTCAGTGTTCTTATTTGTTCATTTGTGTTTGGCTCTGCACTGCCCTCTGTGTGCCAGCTTTAACAGGGTCACATTCAGCACATTTTCTAATTAAGATGAGATCAAACTTTTCTATCTCCTCCCTAATGGGTTAAAACACAATCTTAAATCTGAGTTTATATTATTGTTGAATGGTTGATTTATAGTGCTGTAGTGCAGTGCAAAGTTAGTTTACCCTTACTAATTTTTAATGGATGTTTGCTTATATTCTTAATGTTTCAGGTCCATCTGAGCGACAGCCATGGAATGGGGATCTATGCCCAGCTGCTGTGGCAGGCTTGCTACACGCAGCTACAGACACCGGATCCCGCTGCCCCGGTGTCTCCTCCCCATCCCACCCCGACCTGCCACCAGGAGGGTTAAGCCAAGAGTGGTGGTGACTGGACCTGCGCCCGTACTCACCCCACCCCTACTGAGTGGACACTGGTTGGACGAGGCAGAAAGGTAACAGTGACACAATGTATGAATTGATAGGGTTGATACAGATCAGTTGCCATGAAATTGTACAAGCATCTAAAACTGTAGCAACTGTTCTATTCAGTACAAAGTGATGTCACAGAATATTAATTGATATTGATTGATTGAGTATTAGTGAAGTCACATAAAACTTTCCATTGTTTGAAACTCAAACTCAAAACTTTGTTTTTGTTTTTTTAATCAAGCTATGCAAAATCTCATGATGAGTTCAATTTTAAATAGCACATATAAATAGCACGCTAAATTTTAAATAGCACATATATGGGTGGTGTTTTATTTGAGATGTTTTCAGGCATAAATGGTCATTATTGTGACCCTTTTACTACACCTGGATATATGAAATGCTACAATTATTTAGTTTATTTAATGGCCTTTTTAAATCACAGCTGTTTTAGTGTCCCAATATTGTATCTGGAGGGTGAAACAGTTTTCTATTTCTGTAATTTGGTTCAAATGCTCTTTGTTCCATAGACTCTGTGGCTTTAAAGGTGCCCTTATATTTGCTAATGAAGGGCCCGTCACTTCTTGTATTGCTTTGCCTGCAATGTTTTCAGTATAATCTGATCCAATTTTCATTTATTCTATAGTGTTTTATAGCCAAAGAAACTGGTCTGATAATGTAAACTGCTTGTCGCCATGTAAATTACATAGATAAATATTTGAGTTTTTAATGGCTGATAGTGTTACCGATGGTTTAGACTTCAGAGAAACCAGTGACAGATATATAGGACTGATTTCGATTATTGTCCATGAAACTCACTCATATCTAATTTTATAATCATAACCTTATAAGAGAGCAATTAATACATATTTTGTACAGTTATAAGCACACTAAAGTGTTCAATTTAAGCATTTTATATTTATTCTTTATGCATAGAGATAGAGATTTAGGCGGATAGCCAATTAATGAAAACAAGTAAATATTGGCTCGATATATCAGCCAAACAATATCTGCATATGTCTGCATTTTAGAATTAAATGTAGAATGCTATGACATTGTATGAACACAACTTATATATTATTCATGCTTTATTGATTTGATTTTTCACAGAAGAACCAGAGCTCTCCTGTGGGAGTCCAGACAGGACTGGTTGAGGTGAGTTTATGACATGACACTAGTCACATAGTTCTGATCCAATGATACAGACCATAATATGAAAACTTTTGATATATGCACAGGTGGAGCCTGCTTTCTCCACACACTTCTCGCCTCTGGTGTTCAGCCCCGCCATGTTGGTTGAGATGGAAAAGATCTCTCCATCCAATCTTGGCTCTTTTCCTAAGGAAAAGAAGGTATTTTTACTGTCAAATTGAGTTATGTATAAAAGACTCAGTTTTTGATTTTGCAATTTGTAAAGAAACCACCCTTTTCTTTTCAAAAGACGTCTCAACCTGGTCGTCGCAAAGCTGTTGCCCTTAAACGCCAGCCCCAGGGAGCGGTCAAGGCAACGGCTGGGAAGGTGAGCAAGAGGGGCTCACCTTCCAGCTCAACATCCGGGGAGGAGGAGCAGAAGGTGGGTGCAGGATTACAGATATATTCTATGTCTGGCGTATATAACTGACTTGTACATGTTCTGTAGCCTGTTGTGGAGGTGAGGCACCGCCTCTCTCTCTCACGCTCCTCTCCCGGTCCGGGAGGTGAGACCCTGCTCACCTGTCAGCTCCCCACCTGCATTGGAGGAGGACCAGGTCAGTGTTGTATGTGTTGATGTGTACATGACAAATGTGTGATTTTACTCATCAGTCATGCTTTTATTTCATAGGCGGTTGTGGAGGTGAGAAGCCTTTCCCCTCCTTGCCCCTCCTATGCCGACGCGTGGTGAAACGTTACACTCCACCCGTCATCTCCACGTCCGGATTGGCACGTAAACGCTTGACACGTGCCAGCTCCACATCCGGGATGGAGGAGAATGTCTCTCGCGAGACAATAAAACCACCTGCCTCCAAGCGCCGTCGCTCCCAGCGGCAGGTGAGCTTGTTTTGTCTTTCCACAGCCTTTGTCCTGTTTTTATTAAAAATGGTGACTAATAGTATATTGTCTTTACAAAGTTTGAGGCAGGACCTACACTCGAGGTGAGACCTGTCTCTCCTCCCGTCTCCCTGCCTGGGATGGAACTGGACCAGGTATGAGCTAAGTTTATATAATGGAGTGATGTCATGTGTCTGTGACTGTGAATATGGGCTAATGTATAGATGTTTTTGTAGTGTGGAGAGGTGGAAGTGGCTCCAGGAACATCACTCAGCAGATCCAGAGAGATGTTGACAGACCAGGTGAGATGTCAACAAAATATATATTTGATATTTTACGAGGTAATTCAATTGAGAACGGCTTCTCCTTTACAGTGATGACCTGGGACCTATGTAGCATGTAGATGGAATTTGTATGTATGTATGTATGTATGTGCGTACGTATGTACATATACATACACACACATATACACATATACATACATACATACATACACATATATATAGACACATACATACACACACACACATATATATATATATATGAGTGATTTTTCTACTAGATATAGATATATATGGTAGAAAAATTTAATGGGGTTTGTAGTTTGAAGACACACTAATATTAATTCTCTTTGCATCTTGTAGGCCTTTCCTTCTCCTGAGACCTGTCTGCTGCCTTCTTCTCCACTCCCTCCACTCAGCCCTCCTCATCTGACCAGCCTTCCTTCTTCTTCTGCAACCAGTCAACCTTCTCCGCTCAGCCGTCCACCAGCTGTCCAAGAGGAGAGTGCTTCTGACAAAGGGGACAAAGATAAGTCTTGTTGTGCACAGTGTGATGTAGTACCTGTTAGTGATAGGGAAAGTCTTCCTTCTGTAATTAGGGGTAGTTTTCATCAGGGCGATGATCGGTTCGTGTATGGAGGTGTACAGTGTATGGCGATATCTCTGGTAGCTTTAGCCCAGCATACGGTGTTGAATGTGTTTTCGTGGGATCAGAGGCAGTTAGACAGGGTTTTGATTCTTGGGGATGCACTGTACACCGAGCGTCGGAATCTGGGCTCGATTAGTGGGATTGGGTATTTACTTGTTACAGACTTACCGACTGAGTCTGTTATAGATGGGCAGCGGTTCAGGTTTTCTTTCAGTGAGCCACGTAATGGAGCTGCTAATGTCGTAGAGCATGACTTCATTGAGGCAGGCGCATGGGTGACGTTAGATGGTGGTTTAGAGCAGATGTTGGCACAGTACGACACATGTCTTATGACACTCTGTGGTAGTACTTGTGCAGTTATTAAAAACAATGGTCGGTTTGCGGTGGTCGACTCTCACTCGCGTAGTGCTGATGGGTTGGTAGATGCTGATGGCAAAAGTGTGGTTGTGTATTTTAATAGTATAGATGAGCTGTATAGTTATTTTTGTGCATTGGCTGCATGTTATGGTAATTGTGATGAGGATAGTGATGATGTGTCTTTTAAAGAGTTTGAGATCACTGGTGTTAATGTTGTTGTAGCAGAGGACAGTCTGAGGGGCTTAAAGCGCAAAGAGGCCGCAGAAGTGTGTTCTGTGCCCCGAAACATGTGTAAGCATGATACTGATGTTGACTTGGATGTGCTGTGCAGCAGTGTTCAGGAGAATGCCCTGTCCTTCAATCCACTTACTGAAAGTGATTGTAAGGACTTGTGCAGACACATTAAGGCAGACTATCAGAAGGTTGGTGTAGCAGATCCTAAAACTGTAGGTCCATTAGGCGCTCCGTGTCACAAAGACAAAATTGTTGCGGATGGTAATTGTTTCTTTCGGGCGATTTCGCAGGCCATTAGTGGTACACAAAAAGATCATAGGAAAATTAGACTTGCGATTGTTAAACACCTTTTAAATAATCCTTTAAAATATAACACGGTACTGCGCGATGGTTATTCGTCTGTAGAAGACTATATCAGCGTGTCAAACATGCGTAAAGTTGGCACATGGGCCACTGAAGTTGAAATTCATGCGACTGCGGATTATTTAGGTGTTAATGTATTTACATTTTATAATGGACATTGGCTCAAATATGGTTGTACTACCAAGCCTTTGTCATCCAGTGGCATCTATCTTGAAAATGTTAATGGTCATTATGAAAACGTAACTTGCGTCCAAAATCCTAATTCCCTCACTTGTTATGAATGCTGCCAAATGTATCGCTTGTCAGTGGAGGGCTACAATATTAGGCCTAAAAAGGTAGCCTTTCAAACACAGGTCAGTCAGGTAAATAAAGACATTGAAATTAATCAAGAACCTGTGTTATCAAAGTATTTACTAAAGAAAAAACAAAAACATCTAAAAAGCACCTACAACAAACACCACCACATGATCAAAGAAATAAAGAGAGAAAAGTATGTACAAAATCGAGAAAATGTTAAAGAAAAGAATTTGACACGATACAGGTCTAATTTGGTATATCAACAAAAGCTGAAAGAAGCAACCAAAATGAGAGCTAAACAAATATATAGACATGATGTAGAGTATAGAGAGGGGAAAAAGGCTGCAAACAAACATAAATACACAATGAATTTAGAGTATAGGCAGAAAATTAAGTCTGCAAGCAAACATAAATACACAATGAATTTAGAGTATAGGCAGAAAATTAAGTCTGCAATCAATGCTGCAAACAAACATAAATACAGAATGAATATAGAGTATAGGCAGAAAATTAAGTCTGCAATCAATGCAGCAAACAAACATAAATATAAAACCAACATAGAATATAGACAAAAACATAAAGCTGCATGTAAAAATAAATACAGCATTGATACACATTATCAAAATAAACTTAAAGCAGCAGGCATTAACAAATATAAAGTTGATTTGAAATATCAAAATAAACTTAAAGCAGCTAGCATCCAGAAATATAAATTTAATTTACAACATAAACAACACATGAAAGCAGCCAGTAAACATAAGTATAAATCAAATCCCCAACATAAACAAAAAGTGAAAGCAATTGGCAAACAAAAATATCACAGTAATGATAAATTTAAAAATAGGACCCGGGCAGCATTCAGGAACAAGCAAAAACAGATGAAGCTAAAATTGGAAAACTTTACTTTTGTTATGGAGCAGTTTCTCAAAGAAAGCGAAGATGGTCCGGAATACATTTGCTGCGTTTGTCTAAAACTGTTATTTAAAACCAGGTCTTACCTTGTAGAAAGGATGACTTTATGGCTAAACCGAAATGCGCGGATGTAGCTAATGCCTGTATCTCAGAGGCCTATTTACATGCGTGTGTTAACGATTGTCCATCGCCATGCCCGCTCTTCGATTGTCGAGGAAGTTTATGGATCTGCTACACTTGCAACTCAAAACTTTGTAAAGGTCAAATTCCACCTGAGTGTTCAGTTAATAATTTACAATTGGACGACATTCCACCTGAACTCGCCTGCTTGAACACTATTGAACAGCACATAGTTGCAGTCAATATTAATTTTATGCAAGTGTTAGCGTTACCAAAGGGACTTCAGAGAGGTATGCATGGACCGGTTGTCTGCGTACCGTCGAGAGTTTCGGAGTCGGTTCGGTTATTGCCGCGTAATAATATGGATGGTTGTTTATTGCCGGTGAAACTAAAGCGTAAACTTACATATAAGGGACATTACGAGTATCAGTATGTAGACACAGAGCGCGTACGGAGGGCCATTGCGCTTCTTAAGCAAAACAATCGGTATTATTTAGACATAGATTTTAATGATGAGTGGGTAAATGAGTTTTCTAGGGAAGAGGAGGAAGCTATAGATACGGGTGCGGACGTTAATGTTGAAGAAGCTGTTAAGGATACTGGTGTGAACGTTAATGTAGTAACAGAAAACCAGGTGGAAGATTTGGATGATGAGCTTCTCCACGATAGACAGCGTCATTGTATGTATCAGGATACGTGTTTCATGCCGGTCGATATTGCTCAGGAAACTCTTGACCACTATTTTGAAGGTATTTTAAATTTAGCTCCAGCCGAGGGGAATAGTCCAGTTAGTTTATTAACTGATAAAGAAAATGAGGCTAAATGTTTTCCTAAGGAGTTTCCTTATGGGCGTAATACGTTTCATAGTCCTCGGCCTATTCGTTTGACCATGTGCCGGTATTTTATTAATAGACTCATGCATGTGGATGGTCGATTTGCGCAAAATTTTAAGTTTCTGTTTTTGGCATTGTACATGTTAGAGGTTCAGCAGGTCGTGTCAAAAGTATCTATAGCGTTGCGAAAGGGACATTCTGGTCACGGTAATGCTGCTGCAGGTGATGCAACTTTAGAAAATTTGTTACTGTATGATAATGGCTATCGTTTTATGCAGCCTATTAGAGGCACGCCGCCATTCTGGCAGTCGGCACAAAAAGATTTGTTTGCGTGTATTCGGCAGCTTGGTATTCCGACGTGGTTTTGTTCATTTAGTTCTGCAGATCTCCGCTGGTCAAGCCTCCTTAAAACGCTCTTAAAGCAGGAAGGTAGTACTCGGAGTGTTCATGATTTAGATTGGGCTGAGAGATGTGACCTTTTGCGTCGTCACCCTGTAACTGCGGCTCGTATGTTTGACGCCCGTTGGCATCGTTTTTTACGTAAAGTTATTCTGTCCCCAGCTCAGCCCATTGGTAAAGTTATAGATTATTTTTATCGTGTAGAATTCCAGCAGCGCGGGTCTCCCCACGTCCATTGTTTATTTTGGATTGAAAATGCCCCAAAGCTTGGCATAAATAAAGATGAGGAGGTAGTTCAGTTTGTTGATAAATACGTAACCTGTGAATTACCCTCAGATCCAGATTTATTGGAAAAAGTGACTTCAGTGCAGCAGCATTCTAAACGTCACTCAAAAACATGTAGAAAAAATAACAAAGTGTGTCGTTTTAACTTCCCGCGTCCGGTGTCAGCGCGTACGTTTATTAAACATAAAGACCCTGAGTCAGAGCCCCTTGTAAAGAAGGAGAAGGCTCAATTCATTATGAGCGTGCTGAAGAATGCTGTTCTTGATGAAAATAACCTGTGTCTTAGTGCTGAAGAGTTGTTCGCGTCACTGGGGTTAACACAGTCCACATTTGAACAGATATACAGCGTTTTAGACGGACACACACACACAGTTTTAAAGAGGGAGGTTAGAGAAGCCTTTATAAACAACTACAACGAGAAATTATTAAGTTGCTGGAATGCCAATATGGACATTCAGTTCGTTGTAGATGCGTATGCAAGGCCGTGTATATTATTTCATATATTTCTAAAGCCGAGAGAGAGATGGGTTTACTTTTAAGTAATGCACAAAAAGAAGCTTCCAAAGGTAATGTTAGTGCGAAAGAGGCATTTAAAAAGTTAGGCAGCGTTTATCTTCATAATCGTGATGTCTCTGCGCAGGAAGCTGTGTATCGCGTAACAAACATGCACTTAAAGGAGTTTTCGCGTAAAGTTACTTTTGTCCCCACTGGCGATAATATAGTGCGCATGAGCCGACCAATTGGCGAAATAGATGATGAAATGGGGGATGATATTTGGATGACAAACATAATTGATAGATACTTGAGTAGACCAAATGACAGCACATTTAATGACATGTGCATAGCGACATTCGTATCCGAATATCGCTTACTTGGTCCGTCTGATAAATGTAAAAACCCAATTCTTTTACAAAACGGATTAGGCGCGATTACTAAAAGAACACGGACCAAGCCCGCCGTCGTTAGATATGCGCGGTTTTCTGAGACTAAAAACACAGAGTTATTTCATCAAAGTATTCTTCAGTTATTCTTTCCGTATCGTGTTGAGGCCGACCTTAAGCCGCCTCCATTTCAAACATTCGAACACTTCTATAAAACCGGCGACGTGCGTTTAAGTGACGGATCGGCCCATTTGGTAAAGTTAATAGTTGATTCTAATAGGCGTCGCTTTGAACTTGCAGCTGAGGACTTGGAGGAGGTGTATGAGCAGATGGATTGTGGAGAGATTCAGGAGGATGCGTGGGGCTTGCTCTGCCCAGAACAGGAAGTGGAGAGGTTAGAGGCGAGGGAGGAGTTCAGAGAGATGTTGCAGGGTGTTTGTTCTGAGCATGAGCAAGAGGCTATTCCAGACTTGGCTGTAAGGAACGAACAGGTTTGTCACATAGAGAAGAGAAATGTCATGAGTCGTCAAGAGGGTCTTTTACTTGTGAAAACTCTAAATGAGCAACAACTGTCCATTTTTTACAAAATACGGCAATGGTGCTTAGAGAAAGTAGCTGGTAACAACCCAGAGCCATTGCACGTGTTTATCACGGGTGGGGCAGGCACTGGGAAAAGTCACCTCATCAGGGCGATTCAGTACGAGGCGTCGCGATTGTTTGCTCCTATTTGCCAAAGTCCAGATAGTGTTAGTGTTTTACTAACGGCTCCGACAGGGATAGCAGCGTATAACTTACAGGCGGCTACTATCCACACCACGTTTAGTATCGGCACTAAGGTTTCCCTCCCTTACAGTCCACTAGGAGAGGAAAAGATTAATACACTGCGCGTTAAGTACATGGATTTACAAATTGTAATCATTGACGAAATATCCATGGTTGATAAAAAGTTATTTACTTATATTCACGGTCGATTGCGTCAAATTAAACAGTCACGTGACTTTTCTCCATTTGGAAATGTCTCTATTATCGCTGTTG
This sequence comes from Odontamblyopus lacepedii, assembly GCA_034769755.1. Taxonomy (NCBI): domain Eukaryota; kingdom Metazoa; phylum Chordata; class Actinopteri; order Gobiiformes; family Gobiidae; genus Odontamblyopus; species Odontamblyopus lacepedii. The sequence continues at coordinate 11,566,193 of CM068366.1, forward strand.
GGGATTTCTTTCAATTATCGCCGGTCATGGGTCAGGCTCTGTACAAAGAAGTTGTAGGCGTTAATCTATTTACAGATTTATTCCAAATTGCAGAGTTAAACACTGTAGTTAGACAAAAAGATAATACTTTTGCAGAGCTATTGAACCGGCTTAGAGTGCGCTCCAGAGGGACACCAATGCTTGATGATGATATTGATATATTAAAACGTTGTGAAACAGGTGAAGATCCTGATGTTTTACATATTTTTACAAAGAATAGCTTTGTTACAAATTATAATTTAAAGATACTGAATAAAATCTGTCCTGAAAAAATTACAATTAGTGCGCGTGATTTTGGCTACGACAAAAACACCGGTAAGTTAACAGAAATACAAGGCCATCTCCATAAATCCAAACAAGCCAGTTTGGAGGAGACGTTAGTCTTAGGTGTAAATGCGCGTTATGCTTTGTAAAAATGTAGATTTGGCTGACGGTCTAGTAAATGGGGTATGTGGTATAATTACATATATAGTTGGAAATTCACAGAAAAACATGCCTCCTTTAGCAATTTATGTTAAATTTGACGACGATCGAGTAGGCGCCAAGAGAGGAGGAGGCAAACACGTACCCCTGCAGACCTGACTGGTTCTACTCGCATAGAACCAGAAGAAGAACAAGCAAATAAACGAGGGGAGAAGCGTCGTCAGTTTCCGCTGAAACTCGCGTGGGCGTGTACAGTTCATAAAGTACAGGGTGTAACCGTAGATCAAGCAGTGGTGTCCCTTAAACAAGTTTTTACAGCGGGTCAGGCGTATGTGGCCCTTAGTCGCGTTAGGAGTTTAGAGGGTCTTATTATTCAAGACTTTGATGCAAATGCTATTTATTGTAACGATGGTATTAGAGCGGCACTTGAGAACATGCCTCCCTTCATAGTGGCGAGTGCACCCTGGCACTTACAAGAGGCACATGTCTTAACATTCTTTTTTATGAATATTCAGGGTTTAGTGCGACATGTGTCAGATTTGGCCTCATGCACACAGCACTGGCAGCCTAACTGTATTGCTGTGGTAGAGACATGGTTAACTGTAGATTCAACTTTTCAAACTAGTCACATTGAAGGGTATAATTTCCATAGTCGTCCCCGTAGTTTATCCTATCAGCAGACTCATCACCCAGCTCTGACTAGTTTACTGGGCCAACAGCACGGTGGTGTTGGCATGTACTGTGAAGAAAACCTTAACTATGAAATCACAGTACAGGATTTCAGTTTAGAATGTTTAGTGAATTATTTTGCAGAGCAGAAAATTATAGTTGCAGCTGTTTATCGCCCACCGTCATATCCCATGTCTCTATTTAAGTATAATTTGGATAGGTTACTGAATTGGCTGAACTCGCATTGTGCCACTGTGGTGGTGGTGGGAGATTTTAATGAAGACATATTGAAATCTACAAGTCTCTGCAATTTTATGACAGAAAGAGGTTATGTTCAAAATGTCAAATCTCCCACAACTGAGAGGGGGACTTTAATTGATCATTTATATGTGAAATCTACAGAGTATGACATAGACTCTGTAGTAGTGCCAACGTACTTCAGCGACCATGAGGGGATCGCATTTTCTTTTAAATGTACAGAGGCCACAATGTTAGAATAAATTGGTATTAATTAATCAAATTATTTTAGTTTGTTCTAAATGGACAGTTGTTGCTTATTGACAACTCATCACATTTATATGGGCGTGTTGCGTTTTTATTGATGCGGTTATAGTTTTTTTGTATTCATTCATTATTTGTGTATAAATTAACAGGCGGGTATTTGTAGGGTTTTTAATTGTGTGTTTGTTTCTGGTTTATATACATGTTAATGGTAGTTTATTGTACATATGTATTTGTAGGTTTTTTAATTGTGTGTTTGTTTCTGGTTTATATACATGTTAATGGTAGTTTATTGTACATATGTATTTGTAGGTTTTTTAATTGTGTGTTGGTTGTTTCTGGTTTATATACATGTTAATGGTAGTTTATTGTACATATGTATTTGTAGGGCTTTTAAGTGTGTGTTGGTAGTTTGTAGCTTTTATACATGTTAGTCATAGTTTATATGTATTTGTAGTTAATATTACATACAGTGATGAGTGCACACATACTGTATGTTTTTCAGCTCAAATGTTTTGTGTCCTTTGTCCAAGTTGACTGGTTCTCTGTTTCTCCATCATGTCTCCCCTCTTCCACTTCTCCTCCTCTCCCTTCCCCTCTCTCCCCCTCCTCTGTCTCTCCAGCCCCTCCTGTTCTCTGTCACCCCTCTTTCTCCCTCCCATCTCTCACCCTCCTACCTATCTTTTCCTCTATCAGCTCCCTCATCTCTCCCTGTGTCACCCTTCATCTACTTTCCCTCCAGCTCTCTCCTTCTCTCCTCTTTCTGTTCTCTCCCTCCCTGCTTTCTGTTCTTTCTCTCTCGCCCCTCTTTCTGTTCTCTCCCCTCTTTCTGTCCTCTCCTCTCTTTCTTCCTCCTCCCCCCCTCTCCCCTCCCTTTCTCCTGTTATCCCATCCGGGGGCAGGAGATCGGGGAGGGGAGAGGGGAGGAGGGGGGAGACCTCCTCTCCCCCAGCTCTACTCAGGGGGAGGGGCGGCCCTCTCCTTGAACCACCACCTTATCGCGGTGGAGAGGTTTGCGTGCCCAGATGATCCTCAGAGCTGTTTTGTGAGGGCCTTTCTGCTCCTGGTTCGGTCCTAAGACAAACAGGTTCAAGGTGATGGGTCAGACGAAGTGTGGTTCAGATTTGCCCAAATAATATGAAAACTGTAAATTGTGTTGTACAGTAATGCTTAAAGATGTGTTTTTATTTATTTATATTGTCATGTGTTGTAAAACAGTGTTCATGTATAATGGCTATTGGTTATGCTTTTGGTTTTCTAAAACAACATGCTGCACTAAATGATTCTTCTTTGTGTACTTACAATATAATAAATAATAATAATTGTAATGTATAGTTTATTTGTGATGACACTTGGTTATGTTTTAGGTTTGCTTTAATAACATGCTGTGCTATTGTATATAAAGACTGAATAGCAAAAGAAATGTGTTCATCAGTGTCCAACTGTTTTTCATTTGCCCAATGGTCTTTTTAACATTGTAAATGGTCTTATTCAAGTTTATCCGGAGTGGCAACTTAAATAAAAAGTCTTGATTGAATCTTGTTTCTGTTTATTTAATAGAAAATGTAATTATAAATGTGTATGTACAAAGATTTTATGTAATTAATTAGCTGAAAAGTTAAAACATTTACAAAGACTATGTTTTAGCATGTATAACATTTAAATGGAAACTTGGTAAAGATTGGTTCAATACAGAGGACAATATTTCAATTAAATGCACTGATGCATAATTCAGAAGATATCTGTTATAATTAGGTTTGAAATACCCAATTATATCATAGTAAATAAGCTTTATAAATGATTTGCAGTCTAATAACTATAGATAGGTTCTTCTGCTGAGTGACAAAACGGTCTTAATTTAAAGGTGCAATGTTCATACATGCATACATACATACACTTTTTTTGGTTGGTTAATAAATTGACAGAAGGTGTATTATTCAGCCAAAATGTAATGAAAAGACATTTTTGTCAGTAGGATAACATGAGCGCTTACGCGCTTGTCATTCACCATCTTGTCGGGGTCGCCCATTCACTCCCATTGTTTTCCATTCATTTTAGCAGGTGTAAATATGGCCCATGCCTTTGGCATGGGTGCTTGGATCGCGCTTGATGTAAGAAGTGTGTTTTGGGGACAGGAGCGCTTCGCACTACTTTTGTCAACATTGCAAGTGGCATCGAATGGCCATTGGTGGCCGTGCTTCGCACTCAGCACTCCCCTCAGGTGGCACTGACGCTCCCCCGGGTGGCGCTGACACTCCCCCGGGTGGCGCTGATGAGCCTCTTGTCTCTGTGTGTTTGTGGCTTTGGGCTGAACTTGTCACTAAACACAAAGTCCACACACACTGGAGATGCTGATGTGTTAATATTGACGAACATGGGAAATTTGGGACATCGCCATGGCAACACCGTGCAAAATACAACTTTGGCCCCCCTGACTTTTTTGTTCGGACTGACCTGAAGAATCACTGTGCCAAATTTCACGTTCTTGAATGAAACTAATAAGACGCTATATCACTTTGAAAAGTAAGAAATTGTTGAATTTTTCCCATAAGGATAACATGGAGGCTTTGGCGCATCGCCATGGCAACCCAGTGAAATATACAATATGGTTGTCATTGACTTTTTTGATCGGGATGACATGAAGAGTCATTGTGCCAAATTTGAGAATATTCTGTGAAAGTAAAATATTTTTCATGAATGGGAATTTCTCTCATCTTTCCCATTAGGATAACATTGGAGTTTTCGCGCATCACCATGGCAACACGGTTAAAGATACCATATGGTTTACATTGGCTTTTTTGATTGAGATGGCCCAAAGTAATTTTGTACAAAATTTGGTACATTTTCTAAAAACTAAAATTTTGACCATCCATGCAAAATTTAATTCTGTCCTGCAGGGGGCGATATCACACCATTTTTGCTCGTGTCACAATTAGTCGGCTTTGGCACGAAAGTTTTACAAGTGATTCAAATTTGAGCACAATCGGACTTTGTATGGCCGAACGGGAGCAAATTTTGACATTAGAAAATTGCCAAAAATCTGAACAAAATTTGCAGCTTCGCCGCACGTAAACCGTGACAGTTATTTTTAAAATTCAGCTATCGTTTGATGCCCCACTTCTCTAGTTGATGTACGCCGATTCTGACCCCTGTGGGTGAAGCGCCTTCAGAGGAGTTCGTTCAAATGCGACGTGAGCGAAAATGCTGACTCAGCAACTTTTTTATTTCAATCCAAGATGGCTGCCTTCTGGTTTGTCAGGGGGCGTGGCCATAATAATATTTTTTTTCTGTTTTCACATGAAGAATGTCTGTACCGAATTTCGTGAGTGTACGACAAACTTTACGTCGGGACGTCTCCCATAGGCGCAATGTATTTTGACTTTTGCAGGTGGCGCTGTCGCGCCACTTTTTTATACCCATACATGCAATATATATTTTATCAAATTTTTCGCCACTTCTGAATTTTGGGCAAAATTTGGTGAGTTTTTGAGCGTGTTCAGGGGGTCAAATTAGAGCTCAAAGAGCAGGAGAAAAAAGAAAAATAAACAAATAAATAAAAAAAATAATAATAATTTTAGCAAAAACAATATATCCTTTTACATAGGAAAGACATATTATACATTTTTTGAAAGCTCTCGAGCTTCCCCACGTCACCGTGGGGTCATTGGTGAATGACGGGCGCTCACGCGCCCGTCATTCACCATCTCGTCGGGGTCCGCCATTGACCCCCATTGATTTCCATTCATTTTGGCAGCTGTAAATATGGCCCATGCCTTCGGCATGGGGGCTTGGATACAGCTTGATGTCAGGAGTGTGTTTTGGGGACAGGAGGCGCCGGCGCTACTTTTGTCAACATTGAGTGAATGGGCTTCGCCCATTCACTCAATGTTGACGATGACTTGTTAGCAAGAACAAATATGCATGTCCCATGCCTTCGGCATGGGTTGCTAGGATACTGCTGTTCACGGTGAGAGCGAGGGAGTGACGAAGTTCAGCGCTTCGCGCTGAACTTCGTAAGACAGTTAGCAACGATGATGCCTGGGCTTCGCCCAGGCATCATCGTTGCGAAAGCAATAGGCCCTACGCCCTGTAGGGGCTCGGGCCTAATAATAACACAACTTTACATAAATAATGTCTCTATAACCTGTATCCTTGAAAGCTCCTGTTTTCTCTCTTTCATTTGGCCGTTTTTCAGAATGGATGAAACTTGAGTAAGGTGACAGGTAGCAGATACTACTGAGTGTCAACAGGAGTGGTGAGGGCTATTAGTGGACTGACGGGCTGGCGCCAACGCATTTGCGAAGCATTCTGGGATTCGTAGTATGCAGTAGTAGCGGTGCATGCATCATACTGGTGGGCCAGCTCTCATACATATTTGATATGATCTCGCAGGCCAAATATAAATATATCGAGGGCCAAATTTGAGTTTGACATGTCTGGCCTTTCGGTCATGATCCATGGGGTTGTAGTCTGTTTTGTTTTTGTAGTGCTGCAAAATGACCAAATAAACTACTACTACAAAAAAACAACAACTTCTTAATTAGACAAAGAATGTCCATTTCAACATGAAATAATAGTATTCTCTTTCATAATCATAGACTGTATAAATAAATGGACATAGTTAACCCATTGCAATCCAAATAGGGAGTGAACATGGAGGTGCTTCCAGCTCCATCGACTCTTTCCAATTGATTTTACATTGAAAGGTTTCCAGCCTCGCCCTGTAACTGATGCTGCCTCGTGAGTCCACTTCTTGATCTTATTTCTGTGTAATCCCTCAGTGGTCCAGGTGGTTTCCATAGTGGTCCATGGGCCTATACTAGTCTGTGTGGTCTTATACAGCTCAAGATCATTCTAAGCATCGATACCTGCTCAAATGAGTATCTAGTTTCGATACTAGTTTTAATATGAACAGTATCTGAGTTTCCGATGCTTTTAACAACCCTATCCACGCTTCACTTTTGCACTTTTCCCTATGGATATCTCCGCAGCACAATGTTTACCCCTCTCTTCAATTATTGATCAGTTGTTTCTCCAGCTACAAGAGGGCCACCCCAACTGAATGCAGAAAGGTCCACTCATAAAAACTGCAGCAGGACAGTGTCTCCGACTTTATTGACCGGGACCATCTTCCTAAACAGGATGCTCGCTAGTTTTCCGGATTTGGGCTTATTCCCTGGACTCCATCAAGGCCGTTTATTTGTCTCATTTATTCTCATATTTCGAAGCACTTTCCTCGCCACACTTTTTCACCGAGACAAACACGAAGCAAGGTTTCTTTATAAAACAAACTGCAGCCGGTGCACTGGAGAGAGACGCACCGCCCATTAGCTTCAACGCTTCATTTAAGAAAAGCTTAGCCCCAAACTTTTAGACTGTGTATTTCTTGGTCTAAAAGCAAAACTCCAGAGTGGCCAGAAATTGTACTCAGCAAAAAAGCTGTTTGTTTTGGAGTTTATTTGTCATTAAAGTTTTTATTGATTTTGATTTTTATGAACAAAATACAACAAAAAATAAGACAAACAAGCACATTACCCCTTATGAAGGACAAAAAATGAGTCCATGTCCATGTTTTTTGGTGGCGGTGGCACGTTACCAGCATGATTCCATGGAAACAGAAAGTTAAAACCATACTTCGGAACATTTTCCATGGAAATAGACCTGTTTTATGCTATACTGTGGTATATACTGTATGGCATGAATAAAATAAAAGTAAGGTTTGTGGAGATGCAAGCCCACTCACAAGGATGTGCGTTTTTCAGTACAATAATAACCAATAAAAAATCATGCCTTTATTATCTTTTTTTTTTAATCTAAAGTTACTTACTGTGGCTTTAAAGTCATATTAAGTAAAAGTAAAAAGTTGTGGTCTAAGAAAGTACTCAAATAAAAAAAAATGTTAGAGGAACATAAAATGATGCACAATATCTGTTATTTCAAAGACCAAAATGAGAAAATAAAGAAATAAATCATAAAAGAGTGGTGCAAGGAACATTCAAATCATTTTAAACCGTCTACATGTTCGTGCTCGTCTCCATGGAGATGCTATTACAGAGCCTGAAAAGTTCCATAGTCTGACATTAAACACAATCTGTCTCGTGTTTGTCAAATTAAACATGTTTTTTTATAGTTAAAGAGGTATTTCTCTCAATGCTCACGCTCGTCTCCTGGACTGGAAACGAAGACTGGATCAGTCAAATGCCGTACTGCGGAACATTCCAGACAAAGCTTCTCCATTGCTCACCTTTAAGTGCAGTTGAATAGTCACAGTCATTCTTAATGCCGAGCCAGTCCGTCTCCATAATAAATACCCCATTACACATAAAGCATTATATGAAAGGTTAATGGGTACAAATCAGTCTATGTGCAATTGAATCTCTTCTTAATTGTTAATATGTGTTAATGAAGACATGAATAAATAGTCCCCTATCCACCATCTGCCTTTAATACACCAGACATGTTAATTTGATTCAGTGATGTTTAATACTCTAATGTTCCAATCATATTGACACCGATCGAATTAGAAAATCGGCTTTAAGTTTTCAGGTCAGCACGTGTTTCGCTATAACTATCACAGATCACAAGAAAATATTGGTTTCTAAGACAAATAAATGGCGAACGGTCTCGAAATTGTGATTTGGGTTTAGCTAGAAAGTTGGATTTAATCTGTGCTGCCAATTTCACAGTTTGTTTTAACTTTGTTTTTAAGACTCAAACGTAATCACTATCAAACGAATGTGTGTAATACAATGAATGTGATTAGAGATTATTGACGGACGTTTTTTTCTTTTTACGACAATTCAGCTGCTTCCTTTTTTGTCAGTCATAAGGATTTTGGTCACGTTTTGACCACTTTTCACCCATTTTAGGCCATTTTCTGATTGAAATGATAATGTTTCCTCATCACAAACATACCTCAAGTTTTTGACACGTTAAACACACAAACGCTGCAGATTTAGGATGAGTTCTTCTCTAATCTCTACTGAAGTCAAGGTAAAAAGGTAGCTGTTAACTTTAAAAAAAAAATACCACTTCATGACATCACAAGGTGGAACAGAGCATTTTAAGCTTTGGAGATGTACTTAAACTGATAATAAAGCTCACAAGAGTAAATTTTGTGTAACATAAGACCTTATATATCTATATAGAGTGCCTCCTCGCCACCACCGTTGCATAACTCATTCACACACCACATTCATACAGTGGCCAGGTGGGCGAAATATCTTGCACAAGGACGCAACAACAGTGGTCTGTGCGTGGGACAAACAATGAGAAGGTTGGAGCCAGCGACCTTAAAGATTCCAATAGAAATTCTTAATAAGTAGTCATGTCAAGTCAAGGTGAGCAGAGGAGCAAAGATTTACTTAAAACAGACCTGTGACGCAAAATCCACTTTTCAAAGCTTTTAAACATGTTCTAGTTGAATTTGGAGAGATTTGTGCATGGTTGAGGAATCTTTAATTGCTTATTTTCAAGAGGCAATATTGCAGCCTGTTTTTACCACCACCAGCATATAGCCATTTTTTTTGTATTTACTTTGCTCTTTGATTTTATTTTCTTAATCTGTGAAACATGGAGGATTTGGCAGTGTTGCATAGTGTTGCATTTTGGTGCAAAAGGAAAAAAATAAAAAATTCTGCAGCTATCCATCGGAGGTGCAGACTCTGTTGCGATGGCATTACGGCAACATCAGCTCCCATTGGGCACCTCAGATTTCTAAGGGAAGAAGTGGAAGTTACCGGACTAGTTTTTTGTTAAGTTGTTTGAGATTAATGTTCTGATTTAAAATGTAAAAAATATGACTTAATGATCCATAGATTATCGCTATATAGCAGACAAAAACACAATAGGTCTTCAGGTAAGAAATAGGCCTAGGCAAAAAAATCTATTTAAAATAAAAATCGTGTTGGCAAGTCAAATCGATTCGCTTTTTCAGAAAATATATTTATTTAACCTTTTGTACACGTGTACATTTTGCATTCACCAAGACTTCCTATAGGCTTTCCATAGTGCACTTCCTGCACAAGCAAATCTCTGTCACAGAAAGAACGGTCATATAATCCACTGAGTCATGTCCTTTAGTCCAACAGACATGGTTAAAGTTTTGGATGTTCACTATACGATCAAATCGAATCGTGAATCAAGTTTTTTAAGTAAAATATCAAAGATTTTCGCCCAGCTCTAGTAAGAACATTGTTACTTAAAAATAATACACTAAAGTAGAAGTACTAGCAGTTGAAGTACTAGTAATGGTCCAAAATGTGAAAAAACAAACTAAATATGTCTCCAAATCTGTTGCAAGAAACACAAATGAAATAATGTAATACTGTCGATGTCAACATAAAGGTTTTTCAAATGGGAAGAGTCTCCAAAATGTGAGTACTGCAACACTGTAACATATAGTACTAAAGCAAAAATATGATGGAAATAATACTGAGAGAAGAGAATTTATCTAAAAGGTCACATAAATATAACTGATGACTGCCCATCTGTATTCAAAGAGATCATAACGTTACCCAGTATTACTTATGTATCTGTCTCTCCGCTGGTATCTCGGTCCCTCTCAGCCTTCACTCCCCGGGCGTGTGACTGTCTCTACTGAAGACGGATGATAAAACGCTGTAATGGAAATACCATCCTGTTACAGAAGCGGGGGTGGGGGCTCCTGAGCCGACACCAAAACAAAACAAAGTCAATACCGAGACGACTGAACAATGCGCAAATGGAAAATTGTCAAATCTGCCGGCGCTAAACAATCGCCAATGACATGCAAAACAGCGGCGGTGACGGGGAAGGAAGCATTATGGGAGTCTGAGTCTTTTCTTTGGTCTGGAATGTTCATGTGTAAAAGGTGGAGGAGCGTTATCTGAAATGTTCCATGCAAAGTCCCACCTGCTCGGCTCCCGCTTTGATTTCGGTTTTAAAGGAACCCCGGAGTGGCCCGATAATTATGCGTTTTCAGAGCTGGAGTGAAGGTGATAGTGGACCCAGCTGTAAAAAGTATCAGTTTAACAATGCGGTCCCTCTCCTGAGCACCGAAATGGTTCAAGAAGTTTAAAAGTCAAAGCTTGCGAGGGCTGATACAACGGGAACTGTGATGTGGAAATATATACGCAAACAGTACTTCTTAACTGGCAAAGAATATTTATCAAGTTAAATTTAAGGTTGCACTATGTAACTTTTTGGTTGGGGGCCCGGCATCTGCTTTTTTCTACGGAGATGTACCGCAGTAAGACATTAAACAGCTCACATACATACATTTATTCAGTTACAGGTGGTTTTATAACTCAAAAATACCTCGAAAAGCAGAAATTCTGACTGTGAGTGGGGTTGCCTCTCCACAAATCTGACCTGTAACTTGGTCCTGTTTAAGATAGAAAGGTTTAATACCATACTCTGAAACTTTCCAGACAAAGCAATAACGTCTCCTTGAAGAAAAGCATTTGACGGACCCCCCAGCAGAAAAAGTTACACAATGCTGTTTAAAAATGCATGAAATGTCTGTGAGAAGGTTTTCAATTTAAATGCGGCATATCGGTCTAAAAACCTTGAAAATCAGAAAATGTTAAACTATTTTATATGCCTGGGAATGCCTCAGGATCCCCCTGGAAGAGCTGGAGGAAGTGTGTGTGGAGGGGGAAGTCTGGACCTCCCGGCCCCGGATAAAACGGGAATAAAAAACGAATGAATAGATGGATGGTTAAACTATTTACTACTAAATCTCCAAAGTTAATCTTCACTTACCTCATGCATTCCCAGCATCATCATTATTCAACTTGATTTGGACTAATTTAAAAAGCCAGGGCGTAGTTTTGAGGTCACAGTAATGCAAACAACTAGCATGCTAACCGTGCACTCTTATTCTCTGACAATAAAACGCATTATAATTAAATGCAGCCAGTACACAGTGATTATTCTGACCTCAAGAGCTGCTTAAACAATATACCTGGGACAAGTCTATTTTATTTAGACTAATATAAAAGTCACACTTCCTTTAATGGTGCACTGTTGTTTTGGTTTAAACCCTTTATGAGCATCATCATAATAAAGTTAATAAAACAAAGAAATGCCCTCTCCCCAAACTTCCAAAGTGTAAACTAAAGTAAATGCCTTACTTTAGACTTGTCATAGACAGTGCCCAAGGTGAACACGGAGGTGAATACTGCCATGATTCTTTTCCGTAGGGATTTTAGCAAACTGAAAAATATCTCGGAGACAAAAAGGCCAAACCAATGCGACATTTAGACAAAGACATCACAGAGAAGGTGAACGACGGATCCGCGGAGCACTCCGGGGCATACCCAACTTAGACATGACCACCATGAATGATTAAAGGCCCACAGTCTTTGCACAGGGTCATGGAAGCTAAAATAGACAACTCCAATATGCACATATCCATAGAGTATATGCTTATGTGTAAAGAAGAGATGTTTCTGGAATTACAAGCTACTATCTTATGTGTAGATCAATATTTCACATTTTGGTCAGAGCAAATGTCAACTCACTTATGCATTCAGAACATTCAAATTATTCAAAGCAATGAGTTTAGAAGCTTTTTTCACAATTCTGTGTTTTGCCATCACGGTAATGACATAGAAATAATGACAACTAGCATGCTAACGTGCGCTTGCTGATCAAAATGTTTCAAACAGCATGGATCCAACTTATTTTGAGTTTCTAAGCTTACAATGTATCTGAACTGGGGCAACTTTTGCTCAAATACACTGGGGGAAATCTGGTAGAGGACCTTTAATTGTAGGTCCATTAAATTCAATTTTTTTTCATTTTTTTTTTTAAATCATCGAAAGCATGTTTTCTTTTCAGTATTTTTCTTCTTTTTGAAAAAAAAAAATTGACATTTTTAAGCCTTATTGTGCATAACCAGCGAAAAGGTTAAGTACACATTTTCGGAGCACTCAAGCTTCAAATGCAACAAAATGAATCAAACTATAAAATATTGGTTAAATGTTTTTCAAAAAAAATAGCAAAGAGTCCTTTAATTTGAACATGTTTACTTATCGCAACCAGGAGCTTATTTGAAGACATATATTCCTCCCAACGGCTGGACTAAAGCGCGAGGTTCCTATGGCGTCTTTATAATTCCTGGGTGTGATCTTTCGGGATAGCAGGGGTCGCGACCTTTGAGGCAGAGGTAGAAATTGCACCAGAGGGCCCATGAAGAAGAAATGAATGATGGGGCATGGAGGAAGATGGAGAGATAGTGCAACATAATGGCCGAGGAATACCAATGCCTTTCTGCCCCGTGTACGTTGTGTACAATATAACATATAAAGTCGTACACAGAGACACTGGAGCGGGAATAGAAAAGGGGGAAAATATATTCGGAATGGTGCGGAATGTCATTATTGGAGATCCATGCATCATCTTCTGGTGTCTGTCAAAACAAAGGAATTGACAGGTAAAGGCCATGCAGGCTTAACGCATGGTGATGTATTAGGGCGGTAAAAGCAATCAGAATCAATGCATTCAAAAATCCAATACAGAATGACAATATGGTACCATGGACAGCATTTGCATTTACTATTTGAGCAGCCATACTATTTGCCATGTATAGTAATAACACTATTTTGTCAAGTCATAGGAGGAGGGAGGTTTGTAAAATGTCGAAATATAAAAAGAACTGTAAATATTGATTTTAGCCCATACATATTATTGATTAAGTAGGCTAAACACATTTTTATTTACTTTTTTATGTGCAAATAAGAGTACAAAGTGATATACCTGCACATTTGTGGTTAGTTTTATTGTAAAATTTTGCTCAATAATATAAAAGCAGGTTTTCGCTCATTTCTTATGGATTGCCACGATACTATAATCCATTTTTGGTGGCACCGTGGCTGAGTGGCTAGCACTGATGCCTCACAGTAAGAAGGTGGAGTGGAGTTTGCATGTTCTCCCCGGGTCTGGATGGGTTTCCTCCGGGCACTCCGGTTTCCCCCTTCAACCCAAAACATGCTAAACTGGGCGGTGAACTGCTGCCCCTGTTACCCAACTGGATAGAGGAAGAAGATGGATGGATGGGCATACATTTTTATCAAAATGTAGATAGATATGGATCATAAGCTAATGCACTCTTCAGGTCACCATAAAGCCTTGATAGTGGTGACTGGTAGGGTCGGGCATCTGGCATAAAAATAATTTTAAATCAATATGAAAGATGCAAACCTGTTCCCAATGAGAAGCATATTATTCTTTCTGGTGATGATGTTTTGTTTCATCTGTTGGGTAACCCTTTATTATTAGTCTGTACATCTCCAAAGCTCAAAATGCTCTGTTCCACCTTGTGATGTCATGTAGTGTTAGTTTTCAAGTCAACAGATGCTTTTTATCTTTGGTTGAGTGGAGAGAGGCAATTCCAGGGTTTAAACGATCCAAATGCCTCTAATGAAGATGTATGGCATCTAAAAACACAGTGGAGCACTTCCTGTCTTACCACATGACATCACAAGCCTAAATATGCAGGGTCTGTGTGTTAAACGTGTGCACAAAACAAGACACGACTCCAGGTATGTTTGTGATGAGGAAACATTATAACATCGATCAGAAAATAGCGCATTATGGCCTCTTAAACACTGAGATGATATTAAAATAATTTAGAATGCAAAGTACTGAACACGCATTATGTAATTTCCTTTTACCCTATGTACTTACACCCCACACTCCTTCTCTGCACTGCCTTTCTCCATTTAAAGTGTTCAAAGCCTGTGACGTAACCGCCACAGATCTAGTCCGAGGCGAAGCATGATGGATTATGGTGCTAATGTAATTGATAGCCTGTAGCTTTCCAATAGGGGAGCTCCCAGTCATCCCCAAAACCCTCCCCAAAGCCTCCGTTGGCGCTGGTGGGTCCGTCCGCCTTCACGCTGTCCCCCGTATATTTTTCAACTTGTTATATTTGTGTGTTTCCGGCTCGCGTTTGCCAAGGGGCGTGACACAGGAGAGCGCGTTCACCACTGTTCTGATTGATGATGCACTGGGCCCTGACAGCCAGCTCTAGATGCTGTTGCAGTCTAATGTTCCTGACCCCTACTCCACCCCTATTTGGCATTCGGCTTGTGTTAAAGTCCCCACGGGTGCGGATTTTTGACTCTAGCATTTTTGCATTGTTGTGTAAGAATTACTAAACCTTGCTATTTTGTAGTTTTTACTTGGTTTGATGAGAGAGTGTAAAATATTTAGCATAGTGTTATTTCGGTTAAGGGGCGGTTTGGGGAAGAAAAGTTGAGAAGAAAAGTACAAATATACAGGGAGAAAGACGGCAGAATATACCAGACACCAAACATTCCATCCAAAACACAATTACAATTTATGTGCAAATAAGGCATTTTTCTCACAGTTTTTCTCACTTTGCTATTTTCTGAACTACGTTATAATGTTATTTACTCCTCAAAAACATACTGAGTTGTGTTTTGTTTCCTTCGCACATGTTTAACACACAAATCCTGCATATTTAAGCTGAGTTCGTGAGACAATCGGTTCCACCTTTTGATGTCATAGTAATACAGGAAGTGCTCCACTGTGTTTTTAAACTCCATACACCTTCAATAGAATCATGTGGATCATTTCAGGCCTGGAATTGCTGATCTCAGTAAAACAAAATGTAAAATGTAGCTGTTAACTTGAAAACGCCAAGGTGGAACAGAGCTTTTTGAGCTTTAGAGATGTAGAAAGGTAATAATAAAGGAGAACTCAGACATGTGTAAATGAAACTAACCGCAATTCCAGGTATGGTTTTGAGGAGGTAACAAAATTCTAAAAAGTCTTAAAACTTTCAAGAGTCAGTTTTGTGTAATACAGGACCTTTAAATCTTTCCTTAACAAAGTAAATATGTTATTATTTGTTTTGATTAGTCTAATCATAATTATTGTGTTTGTGCTATGGTTGCTTGGTGACAGCTACAGATTTACCTCTAGATATGTCTCTTTTGCTGTCCAAGTGCAACCAAATATAATTATAAACTTCACATGCACACACGCACACACACGCATGCACACACACACACACAAAATAAACAGTTAATTTGATGCTACTATTATTATTATTTATTTATTTTTGTAGTAGTAGTAGTAGTAGTAGTAGTATTCAGTAATAGTAAAAAATATTTAAAAAAAATCTGACAACAAAAAACGACAGGCAAGATCTATACAAAATGTAATCTAAAATGCACTTAATACTTTATTCAGTACTACACTTGCACAACAGCACCTCAGCATTGTTAGCGCGTCATGTTGTAGCCTTCAGCTGACTGATGCAAATGCATGCGTCCGCTGAGTTCAAGACCAGGGCGCCTGATCCGACATGCGTGTGCTAACTGTAGGGTCAATGCAAAGACGAATGCACAGATAGTAAACACAAATGGCCGACACAAGGTGACGTGTGGCATTAGCGATAGCACTTTAGCGTCATGGCTGCCCTCTACCTGCCCGCTAATGTCAGCCTTAATGCATCCGATCAAACGCATTTCGGAAAATAAATCGAGGCAACTTAATAGTACATGAGGTTAAGAAGTGTTACGTCATTTGTTGGATCGGATGGAGCTGGAGTGATGGAGTGTGATGGAGAACTTTCTAAAGTGGTGTCCTTGTCACTATACGGCTAACGGCAAGAAAAATGCTACGTTTACATGGGTGTATATAGAGACAGTAATACAGGCCTGCTTATAAACACTGGCAACATACAATGGACATCTTTCTGGTTGCTGTTCAACTTTACCTTACCGTGAACCTGTCACCTTCTGATCATATCATGAGTCCACATGTCACTGAAAATTCGGCTGAACTGAAAAACTGACACAGCATCTGTCATACGCACCTTTTTTAAAATAACTCCTTTAAAACTTTAAGACTATTCTGTTTTTGTTTTATAAAATGTCTAATGTTAACTGTTTGAGCAAGTATATCTGTATTAATTGAGTTTGATCAAGTATATCTGAAACAGTTTATATTCCAATTTGATCAAACAAATCTTAAAGTATGATTAATAAAGCACCTTCCAAAGTTGCACCAATGGGTTGATGGATCAGCTGCTCCAAATCCAAGGCCATGGTTCTCGTCCGGAAAAAGGTGGATTTCCCTCTCCGGATGGGTGGGGAGTCTCTGCCTCAAGTGGAGGAGTTCAAGTATCTCGGGGTCTTGTTAACGAGTGAGGGGAGAATGGAGCATGAGATTGACAGGCGGATCGGTGCAGCGTCGGCAGTGATGCGGTCACTGTATCGGACCGTTGTGGTGAAGAAGGAGCTGAGCCGAAAGGCAAAGGTCTCGATTTACCGGTCAATCTACGTTCGTACCCTCACCTATGGTCATGAGCTCTGGGTAATGACCGAAAGGACAAGATCACGTATACAAGCGGCCGAAATGAGTTTCCTCCGCAGAGTGGCCGGGCGCTCCCTTAGAGATAGGGTGAGGAGCTCGGTCACAGGGGAGGAGCTCGGAGTAGAGCTGCTGCTCCTCCACGTCGAGAGGAGCAGCTGAGGTGGCTCGGGCATCTGTTCTGAACGCCTCCCTTGGAAGGAGTTCTGGGCATGTCCCACCGGTAGGAGGCCCCGGGGAAGACCCAGGACATGCTGAAGGGACTATGTCTCTCGGCTGGCCGGGTAACGCCTCGTGGTCCCCCCATAGGAGCTGGAGGAAATGTCTGGGGTGAAGTGTCTGGGAGTCCCTGCTTAGACTGCTGCCCCCGTTACCCGGCCCCGGATAAGTGGAAGAAGATGGATGGATGGATATCTGGGCATGCACAGTTAAAAAACGGTACCAAATCTGATACTGACTGAAGAACCATAGGGTTCTAGTTACGCTCTGATAACTTCTGATATATGGTAAATGGTCACATTTTTATAGCGCTTTTCTACCTTTCAAGGCACTCAAAGCGCTTTATAACAAGAAACCACTCACCCATTCACACACACATTCATACACCAGTGTACGCAGACACTGTGGGCGAGGTGGGTTAAGTGTCTTGCCCAAGGACACAACGACAGCATTCATCTGTGGAAGCTGGAATCACACCACCAACCTGTGGGTCAGATAGTTTCAGTTTGTTAGTCTTGATAACTTATATATCAAAATAATAATAATTGTTAGTCTTGAAAATCAATTTTGTGTTTGTCATTCACAATATCTCAAAAAAGATGTATCTGAAATGTGGTCTTTATATCAGCTGAAAAGTAGTTAAATGTGATAGGGTTCAAGCAGAGCTTAAGCAAGGCTTTACGGTTTAGATACAATACACAATGAGTCACTGCCTTTTGCCTCTTCAGTTGAGCAGAGGACATGTTGCTTCTGTCTGGATCTAAATTTAGTACAAGGTGTCCTCGCTACCGTGTCTATTAATTTCACTGCACAGCGCCAACCTCCAAGAATTGATATAGTCACTGTGTGGATCCAGATTTGAAATTATTTGAGTTCAAGGAACATACTGTAGGGACCAATGCAAACAGAACCAAACCAGGATAAACCGAGACCAAACCGGGACACAGACATAGCTCACCTGTAAGATGCCAGGTTCCAAATAGGGAGTGAACATGGGCACGCTTCCGGTTCCATCACCTCTGGCTCCAATACTATTTCTGTAGAAAACTTTTGCTCCTCTCTCTCTGTAACTGCTGTTGTCAAGACAAATCGGCGCCTTCTTTTCCTGAGGTCTCTCCCACTTGCATTGGCAACAAGTTTGACTGACAGAGTTGCTAAAGCTGGGCGTACACTGTGCAATTTTTGGCCCTATTTGAGCCGATTTTTCACTTGTACTGCTGTTTCTGGGATCGAGCCAAGTTTTGGCTTTATCTTGTCGTGCTTCGTAACGAGAACCGATTAATACCTCATGACCAGCTCCTGATCAACGATCGTAGGTCGCAAAAATATCAAACCTGTTTGAAATCCAGTCGCCTCTCATGAAGGTTTCGCACTGTTTGTGTAGTGTGAGAATGAATCGTGAGATGTGAACCTTTAAACCCTGTGATTTGGTTGTACAGTTTGAGCTGGAGTGAAATGACAGAATATATCGCGGTGTTCGCCCGACTTAAGTGCCCGCTCCCTGCTAAACCAGTGGTGAGGGTGGGAATGGGCGTTAACTTTAACAGCCTTGCTCCGTATTGGCCCTGTGCTCACTATGATATTCGCAGTTGGAATTCCAAATATGGAACTCGGCTCTGAAATTCTTTCCAATAACTACAAGCCCCAATGAGCTCTATTTGACTGTCTATGATTAGGAGGTCAAGAAATAATGTGTTTAGTATACATTTTATAAAGAGTTAAGTGAAAAGAGAAAAAAGTTGAATAAAAATGCTTTAAAATGTTTCAACTGCGGAAGATACGGACGTCACTCATGCTGAGGATGCTCTAGTTTGTCGATTTTAATTTACAGTATATATCTGCTTACTTATTTTCACCATTGCTGATAGGCCCGGTGGCTTTAGCAGAAGTCCAAGTTTCGAGTTTTTCTCTTGGTACAACTTTTACCTTGTCCTCAACTGCTAACTCTCCACGCTCTGCTGCATGGCTTCTCTCATGGGGAACAATATATATCAGAGCCAGTTACCACGGCAACCATAGCTCCTCCGTCCCGCATCCTCCATCCTTTCTTCTTTTCCATCTCATCCCTCTGCATCTCTTTCTTCCCCCTGCGCTGGTGAACTATGAATTATTGGTAATGCGAGCATCCCTAGTCCAGATATTCGGAGTCAAGTAAAACATATCGATTTCGCGGTGCACAGTTCAATCATTACAACACATTAGCAAACCCAGCTCCAATCAGATGTTATATATTTACCTATAGATTTGCTGTACATGCACGCATATAAAGTCTTTTTCCCCCAAGAAGCTTCCGAGAAAAACCTGGCCTTAATGATGTCGTTAGGGTTTTCGCCGCTCGAGATCTTAACAAGCAGAGAATGGTGGTGAGGGGCTGGTCCTACACAAATTGTAAAAGTTACAGGGATGTCTAAGGTCAGGCCTGCCCTGAAAAAAACTTTACTTCACTGCGAATTTACTTGAATTAAATGAGCCGTACCTGATTTTTACCATCTAGAAACCATGAAAAAACAAATGAGTTCATTTTAAATGGATTGCCGTGGCCCAAAGTTATTCCTGACTTAGCTTACTCATTTCAAGCATCCTAATTATCCACTGTGGGGACTTGATTTGCTTTTCTAAACTCTAAGACCGGTGCGGAGTTTTGCCGTGACATAAAGCTAAGGACAACTAGCAAGCTAACACACACTTCCTTGTTAACAACAGACATTAAAATGCTTTCTAATTAGATATGGGCAGCACACAATGGACTTATGTTGATCTGTACTGAGGCAAGACCTTTTTTTTTCTTAAATGCATGGGATGTCACAAAAACACAATAAAACACGATACTTCCCCTAACAAAACATTATACCCCAATTATACCCAAAATTAAAATAGACTTTTATGAACGTTTATGTTCCAACAATGTTTTTGCATCATAAACTCACAAAAAGTTGTATTTCGACTGATTCTTTGGGGGCTTGAGAGCTTCGAAAATTCCTGTTTTCACCTACCCTCCATCTCCACTACTGCTTTGTATGTATATATATATATATTTATTTATTTAAGATTCAGTCTCCAGGTTATACAAGAGTTCAAAAATGTCACTTTGAGTACCTGAAAACATAAGTCTCCTTTTCGCCCTTAAACATGAGTGAACAGAAGATACAATTTTGAAAACTTCCATTGGTAGTATCACAGACGGCTGCTGTTGTTGACATGACAGCTTAGTGCTACAGTGGACTACCTTATTTATTTATTTATTTCAAAGGTCATTAACAGAAAAAAGCGGCTTGATCTCAACAAAATGGAGATGTTGATTACAGCCGCACATTTGTTATGAATCATGGTCATCAGGGCTCTCGACACGAGTCTTTTTCCTGAAGAGCCACACATCCCAGCCTCTTCATGTCACCGTTCAGGCTCATTCTGCTGTGAAACGAAGGGTTAAACGAAGGCAACACTTGGACGGGCGTTTGTTCCATTTGTGAAGAGTCACTGCACCACAGGTAAGCCATTACTGGATCCACTCGAGAAAAACGGTCGTTTGAAAATTTTGAGACCATCAGCCGAAGATCACGAGATGTTTTTCACAAAGGTTAAAACCGTGACAGCGCTGGTCCGAGCTAACCCTGTCACAATAAGCACTATATTGATTTGTCCTTCAGTATTCAATTAAAATTATATCTGTTATTTTCTCTGATCAATATTTATCGTTGATTCTGAAGCTTTCATTTGAGCAAGTGCTATTGAAGATGGTCGAACCGCTATGACTCATCACAGATAAAAACATGCCATTCTCGCTGTAATTTGTGTTCTGTGCTTCATATTATTTACTGCAGCTTGTTTTAACTTCAAATACCATCGGGTTACATTATCAGTTGTAAAAATATCTTCAATGTGTAGTTTATAGCAAAAACAATCACGTATTTTGTTATAATGGCTGGCGGTTGGATCTCAAAGATGCTTATTCCATTCATCAAAAGTAGCTGAAGGAAAGTACATTAGTGAAACAAGGTGATGCATTTATGGACGGCAGAAGAGTCTAGTGCATACTTATTGTGTTGTTTGGCAAAGCATTTCACCCACCTTGCCTTTGACGAATGGGGTGTGGATGCTTGAGTGGTGTTTGGAGGAGCTGATGGGGCAGATTGGCAAGTAGTAGTGGCAGTAAATGTAGTTTTGTTGATGCTGGTATTCACTATATTTTGCCTGATCATGGCCTGATTGCAGTAGTAGTAGTAGCAGTAGGAGTTGTAGAAGATGTTGTATTAGGAGTAGTATAGCTCATAAAAAGTGTTCTTAGTTCTGGTATTCACTGTTTTGCCTGCTTATTGCCTTATTGTCTGATTGTAGTAGTAATTGTAGAAGTACTAGTATTAGTAGTGGTAATAGTGGTAGTGGCAGTAGTTTAATTTATAGAAAGTTTTGTTGGCGGTGGTATTCACTGTTTTCCCTTATTGTTGCCTGATTGCCGTAATTGTAGAAGTACTGTATTAGTATTAGTAGTAGTAGTAGTAGTAGTGGTGGTAGTGGTTTTAGCAGTAGTACAACTAATAGAAAGATTTAGAGTTGTTGTAGAAGTACTAGTATTAGTAGTGGCAGTAGCAGTAGAAAGTTTTGTCAGTGCTGGTATTCACTATTTTGCCTGCTCATTGCCTGATTGTAGTAGTAGTTGGTAGAAGTGGTAGTAGCAATAAAAGTAATTGTAGTAGTAGTACTAGTAATAGTAGTAGCATAACTCATAGAAAGTTTTGTTAGTGCTGGTATTCACTATGTTTTGCCTGATTATTGGCTGATTGTAGTAGTTGTAGAAGTACTAATATTAGTAGTGGTAGCAGTAGTGGTAGTAGCAGTAGTGGCAGGAGTAGCAGCAGTAGCTATAGCAGTAGTATAACACATAGAAAGTTTATTGTATTCACTATGTTTTGCCTGATTGTAACAGTAGTTGTAGAAATACAACTCATGCCAACACTCATGCCTCACAGCAAGAAGGCTGCGGGTTCGATCCCCGGGTCACCCGGACCTTTCTGTGTGGAGTTTGCATGTTCTCCCCGTGTCTGGATGGGTTTCCTCTGGGCACTCCGGGCCAGTTTCCCCCATCAACTCAAAACATGCAGCAGCCCTTTGAACTAACATCAAGGACCATGATGTCCACCCTCGTGTGGGCTCAACACCTGCAGAGGGGTTCATAGGGGATGTCAGGTGCACAGTGGGCCGAGCAGCAAGCTGCCCCCGCGACCCAGCCGGCTTAAGCGGGAGAAGATGGATGGACCAGTAGTACCAGTAGTAAAACTCAACCTCATAGAAAGTCTTGTCAGCCCTTGCATTCCCTCTGTTTTCCCCTCATCACTCCAATGCATGTACATACACGTGCAAAGTACAGACGCACCTCCGTTCAAACTCGACGGCGTAAAGATCTCGCTGTATTTCAGAGGCCGTCAAGGGCACGCGAGCCTTCCCGCTCTCCCGCTACAGGGGGATTTATGTGGCATCATTATTTAACCTAATTGCTTCAGAGACAAGTGGAGGGCGCATACTTCCGACACGCGCCTTGTACACGAGCGTATATCTATCATACGTTAGCATGCAGGCCATATCGCTCGCTAGCCCCCGTGTTTATTATGCAGAGCGGGCAAGGCAATATGAACGATGGATACGTGGGAGTATGGGATGAGATATACATTTACACATCTAGATATATTGTACGCAGACAAGCTTATCTGTTTGCTATTGCTCAGTGCTATCGTGAACTCGTCCGGAAAACTTACCATGCAGAGTAGCGAGACGGTCGTCCTCCATCTGTCAACGTTATTCATGAAGAAATAGAGAGGTGCTGTTTTGACTGATGCGCGCTGAAGTTGCCCGGACTAAATCTTGAGGAAAAAAATCTATTTGTGCTAAAAATAGAGGAGAAATATAGAAATAATAACAGAGGAGACACAAGAATTAATAGTCGGTGAGTGTGCAAAGACTCGGTAATGAAGTTCGTTTTTGTTAGCGTGATTGAGTAACATGTCTGTGGGGTATGATGTAGTGAGATGCAAATCGCCACACACAGATGGAAATCAATGCCATTTTTCAAAGTTTAAAGTACTTTTTGTATCATTTGGTGTGGACAGGAGGCTAAGCTCACACAACCCATGACTTAATTCTGAAATACTTTGCATTCATTTTAATTAATATACTATAAAGATTGCAGATTAGTGCAGTATGGCTGACTACAGAGAGTTCATCACTGACTATTTGAGTTTTACAAAGATGGAGATTTACTCTGAGGGAAAAGAGCACAAATTGTACCAGTTCCACATAGGATTATAATTCAGTATGGACTAAGCAGCCATAAAGGTTCAGAGGAACACAATATGACTTAAAGGTGGGATACGCCATCTTCTGATCTATGTTACTGTATAACGCAGAGTGTTTTGTTTTTGTTTTATTGTTCTACTTCACCTTCACTAGAATTTCATATATTTGGGACTATAAGGCGTCACTGGATTATAAGGCGCATTAAGTGAGACTGATACCTTAGCCCAGGTATCCATGATCCATTGGCAGTAACTCACCCGGTGTTTCCTCCCTGTATTGGTGAATGTGTGTTTGCCTTCTGTCATCCAACGCTCCCACACAGCTCGCAATTTAACTTTGAACGACCTGTTGACACCAATATCTAGTGGCTGGAATTCTTGGGTTAATCCATCCAGAATGATGGCAGCACTGAATTATTTTGCTTCACTTGGGCGTGTAATTCAGCATGTGTTTGAACAGGGGCCATTATGGGGTCCTCATACACACACCATAATATTATGTTGAAGCACAGTACGCATTACTCTGCCAGGCTCCTGACTACGGTAGCCACAATGCTCTGACAAACCATCCAGCGGTGCAGCTTCGTAGCTTATCATAGTCGTACTAAAGCAATTTGACAGATTTTTGAGAGCCATGGACCATATAAAATCGGTTTGAGGTCAGTAAGCACAACCAGAATTAATACATAAGGCGCACTGTTGAATTTTGAGAAAATTTAAAGGATTTTAAGTGCGCTTCATAGTCCAAAAATACGGTAATTATATCACTATCAAAACTGCATAGTGCTAAATGACTGGTTTGATCACTGATCTGCACAAAACATCACTGCAATTATTTGATGTTTTCATGCAGACTGAACTAAAGTGTAAAGTGATATCCTACCTCCAACCACAAGGGGTTAGTGTGACAAACTATTACTTTATTAGGCCAAACATTGATCTGGGTTTCAAATACGTATTTGGAATCATTAGGAATATACCATGGTACTATTCTGTATTCTGTTCTACGCCATATGTACTATTCTAAAATGCTTAAAGAAGTGTTCTCTCCTCCAAAACATATCTGAAGAGGTTTTAGATGCATGTAATTTAGTCACCTCTCAGCTCTATTCAAACCCTCCTTAGTGTTAGCAGTGCAATTTTTTTGCTTAATGCTCAGCCTACAAACTTATGTCATCCATGCTCCCACACGATAATATTCCATAAATGTACAAAAACAAGATGCAAAACAATACACTGCAACCTCACAAACATGATGCGATGAGCAGTGTGTATTGTACATTAGCACACTGATAGTGTTTTAGTGGAAAACCTGCTTTTAATCAGTCAATATAGCATTTCTAAAACAATAAAAGGTAACACGTGATGTAAATATGTTACGTGTTAGCAGTTAATACTCCAAAGAAGCTTTGCACCCAAAGGGCCCTCAGTCTGACACCTACACCATCATGATCCCAGCTGTCCGTCTCCTCCATCACTGCTCCGGCATAACTTTATTCAACGCCCTGAACGCTCCGCCCAAGTGGAATGGCCTTCGGAAAAGCGTGTTTCTGCCAATCAGGTGTGTTATCTGACATGTTCTCTCCCTCCTCCCTTCTTTCCTTTTGTACGTACCATCCAGCCCCCACAGGACATCTGACAAGCTGGCCACAACCATTACGCAGATGTCAAACGCTCCTGTGATATCATCATAAAAAAGTAAGTGCCATGTTTTTCCTCGCGTTTGAACATACAGGTCGGCGTTCCCCTGGTGCATGCTGGGAGGAGATGTGGGTAGTAAGATAGAAGCACAATTACACTTGAGGGTCTGCTGTGGTCCCTTTATTATGATGCTAGTGAGATAAGGTGCCGAAAGCAATACACCGCCGCCATGATGTAAGACTATATGCAGTCCCAAGAACTAAATATACAGCGGGTGGGCAGAGTGATCAAATACTGTAGTAATACTAGATATCACTTACGTATGGGGGAAACTACTATTACTATTACTACTACTGCTATGTAATTATCTCCTAGCAACATACGATTTCTAATTTAAAGGTAGCATAGTGGGATGGGGGGAAAAAATCTGGTGTTTTTAAAGATTAGGCCACAATAATGAGAAAAATTTTAATATAATTTCATTTTGTCAACATGAAGGTTTTGTCACTTGAAGACTTACTCATAGTGTGAAAACTATTATTCAAGTAAGAGTGACATTACTTCAAAATAATATTAAAATCAAGTAGTGGTCCAAGAAGTGACTCATGTAAGAGTATTTGGGAAAAATACGAGTAACTACGGGACGTGACATCTGATTTTTAAGAATTTGAAGTCATTTGAAGGACAAAAGATTAAAAAATGCAGAAAAATGGAACAACTAAATCATATCTGAAGGAGTGCTACAAGAAACACAAATGTTCAAAGCATTTAATACTGTTAACACAAAGCTTATGTCACTTGTGGATTCCTGACAGTGGGAGTTCTTCAATAAACACAATACCCAATTAGAAGTAAACATATGTTACAAGGAAAATACTGTGAAAAGTAGAGTTTATACTATGACTACTGCCCACCTCTGCTTGTGAAAGTTAAACGTTTGAAAAGTACAATCTAAGCATTACCAAGTACCACCCACTAGCAAGGCAATTTTTTCACAGCATCACGTAATACAGAGGAGTTATATTTACCAGATAATAGTCACCGGTCACAGAGTTAAAGTCCAGACTAAGGAATGGCAGAGCCGGGCGTGATGATGGAGCGCAGTGACTGTATTCATCAAACATAATGCCCACAGTTTATCGTCTTCACTGCTGAAATTAACGTCGTTCATTTTGTGGAATCGATTCCTGGGCTTTGTGTGAGGCTCTGATGGACACCGCTGACCTTCTGCTAGTGCTGCGTCCATGTGGTGCGGGAGGAGACGCTATGGTGAGTCTGCTGTAGGAATGATGTGAAGAATTGATACTGAAACTTCAATACTTCGTTAGAAGGTTCCCGGAAGTTCAGAGATTTGGAGGTTTAAAGTTGTGACCACTCATAGAGAACAATGGAATCTGGAAACTGATTTTTGGTCAGATAAACATGACAAAAATATCAAAAAAATGTACAGAAGGTATTCAGCGAAAACTTATAACCTATAATTCTAAGGGATCATCTTACAAAGAGTGAGTTACAACTGAACAAAAGTGGTGAAAGACTTGGAGAAAATTGTCATGAGATAAAATTGTAATGTTTCTTAGATTGTGGAGAAATCACATGTTCATGATTATCCACTGTTACTAAAAACTAGACCAAACAATGGACCTTTATGGATAATACAGTGTGTATAGAAGATGTGTGGGTCTACAGCACAACAGAGAAATCTATTGTTTTTTATTATTAAAGAATAATTACAATGTTTTTTTTTATATTTTAATTAAAAAGTTGGGCGAGCTCAAAAGATAAAAGTTTCAACTATGCATTAGATGAACCAGCAAAACCCTCTCCAGAGCTGTATTGCTGTAAAGACGCATTAGGCGCGCTTGAGAACAGTGTGAACTGCACATTCCCCGTACAGCTTTGTTTTCCCAGGAAGGCAGTAAATTGTTATTGAGATCTGAAAGGCAGACGCACAGATGATTTAAGAAGGCTGTATGAAGCTTTGCCCCCTGTGAGATGCATGAACGAGAAAAAATAATCATAAAAAAAATAGAATCTTCATGTCCTAATATCCATATTTACAAGTTCTGACAAGTTTACTAAAAAGCATAAATTCTCATACGGAAAATACTCATAGGCTTACTTAAAAAGGGGATATTCTCAGTTTTTTTTTGCTCCCTCATCAAAAATATACCTGAAGAAGTTTGAGATGTCATCCATGCATGTTTCAGTAATTTAGCGATCTCCCTCGGGCCCTATGCTCAGCCCACAAGCCTACTTTATCCATGCTCTCATGTGACAATTCTCCGTAAATGTCCAAAACTACATGAAACAAAACTGCACAGCAACTTGACAAATCACTCTGAAGGGGGAGTGACCTAGCAAAAGGAGGGGAAACTCAAAATGTTCTTTTTCTGTACATATAATTTGGAATGTTTGATCAAAATGGAGCACTGAACCTCAAATAAATGTCCTTTGTGAAACTTTTCTGGTTGCAGGTACAGCAAATGCTCCGTGTTATTGCTTTGTCTGGAATGTTTCACAGTATGGCATTAGACCTTTCTATCTTCATGGAAACCAAACCAGACCAAGTTACAGGTCAGATCTGTGGAGAGGCGACCCCACTCACAGTCAGAATGTCTGTTTTTCTAGGTATTTTTGAGCTGTTAAACTACCTGTAACTGAATAAATGTCAAGATAAGCTGTTTAATGTCATACTGTGGAACATTTCAGGCAGAGCAATGACATATCCATAGAAAAAACAGGTGTAGAATACTTTATTTTACAATTCTTCTGTATCAGATCAATATCACAGTACTTTCTTTTGTATTAGTTCGAGTTTGAAAAAAGAAAATCGCTGTTCTAGTCTGTCGCTACATTTCAGCCTCATATATTCTCATATCCTACACACCCCAAGTGTCTTTCCCCTATACAAACAAACCGCTGTTTACGCAACCATGACGCCATCCATTATTCATTCTTGCGGGGTTAAATGGTGTCGTCCTTTAGCGGTTTTCTATTTACAGATCACGCCACGAATGAAGTCTCTCTCGTAACCCCGGTTTGCGCATGCATGGGTGAGTTCGAGCAGCTGGTTGGAAGAAATGGAAGTCAATGGAAGTCAGCAGGGACCGGTTTGAAGTGGCACCAATCAAATCTGAGGTGAGGTGGGTACGTCTGGAGCTATGGGTCCCATGTGCAGATCAGACTTCATCCTGGTTGCTTAAAGACCCACAGGCCTGTGGAGATGATGTTTCTTCATACATTGGTCTCAGAGGAGCACAAACTATAGGGCAGAGGGAGATACATGTTTTCTGAATTGGTTTTGTCAGTGGTTATTACAGGCTGGGAGCAAAGGCTATCCCGGGGCTAGCCAGTAGAACGGCGCTACAAGATAGCCGTGCTATTGTTTTCAATGAGTGTCAGAAAGTGAAAAAGTAATCTCCGAATGACAATGGAACTCATCTGTTAATAGGATTGCCAGTTTGGCTTACTTTAATTTATTATATTGTGGTTAATTCATTTAAAAGAGATTGGATGGTACCTGGAAAATCATCTCATATGGCCGAGTTCCTCTCTCAAACTGAAAACACTCCGTTCCACTTTGTGATGTCATGTGGTAATACAGGAAGTGCTCCACTGTGTTTTTAAACTCTATACACCTACACGAGAATCATTTGGATGATTTCAGCAGTGGAATTCCCAATCTCTACCAAATTAGAGGTAAAAGGTAAGCATGAAATCTGCCGCTTCATTGCATCACAAAGTGAAGCAGAGCATTTTGAGCACTGGAGATGTAGACAGACTCCTAATAAATTATTCAAACATGACGTGTGAATGAAACAAAACACAACTTCGGATATATTTTTGATGAAGTAACAACATAACATGGTTTAAAGCTCACAGGAGTCCATTTCACGTAATATAGAACCCCAAAGAGGGATTGGATGGCACCTGGCAAATAATCTCGCATAAGATCCACATATTTTGTTAAGAAAAAGGAGAAGAGATGCGATTTAGAGTAACTAGAGAAAATTGCAGATCCTAGCAAAGTAACTGCTGCAGAATTAGCTGATATTTTCTGAAATTGTCTCGTTACTATGTGTAAAATCCTTCAGTTGTCCAGGTAGAATCCATGGGAAATATCTGTCTCCCATTTATAACTATATTCTCAAGCCTAAATCAAAACAAACTAAGAAAAAACAAAGGGGTGGCCAGGTCAGGCACAGAGGTGTGAAGCACTCATTATGGTCATGAAGGATTATGCTAATATGACCCCCACACCTAGGGTAATTTCAACAGGCCGAGCTAACAGAAACTGTAAACATGCAGGGTTTTAGTTTCAGGGTAATTTCATAGTAGTTAGCTCCTCCCTGCAGACAGATATAAGGCAGTGTCCTCCAACATTCTGACCAGAACTGAAGAAGCAGCTTGGATGAGCTGTGAAACATAGTGGACCAAATAAACTTCTGTCCAGTTGACAAATTGAATTTCTCCTTTTGCCATGTCCCATTGCTGTTTTATCCAAAATTGTACTTAAAACATAAGCAGCAATTCAGATAATGTACAGTGTATATTTTAAGGCACACTGTGTAACATCCTTGAAGAGATGAGAAGTTATTGTAAGGAAGGTTGGAAGGTGCCAAAGAACTAATCCATTTAGATTTAGGGGTTTTATTGTTCACCAAACCATGATGCACTCTTAACATGAGCAGGATTGCCTCTCCAGAGATCTGACATGTATCTGTGACACCACCTGCTTTGTCTCCATGGAGATGCATACGATTAATGTTGTATTTTTTATTATTATTATTTTTTTTTTACACTGGTCACTTAGTTACATGGTCATATCAGACTATTTCAACCTGCACTAGAGAAATACCTTGAAATCCATGCACCAACAGACCGGTATCATGTCTGTGAGGTCACCTGCTTGTTTCCATGGATACAGTTTATAGCAATGTGGTAATTGCGCACCAGTTATTTATAATGGGTGTATCATATAATCTCAAACTGTGCTTTCTAAGAACAATTAAACTTCCTGGGATTGCAGAAGCCCATAGGACACAGGGAGGAAAGACCACCCACTGGAACACAAATGTCTCGGATGTACTTTAAGTTATTTTCCTAGAATAGATGTGAATGTCGTTTCTCTAAACCCCCTCTAAACAAAAGTCTTTACAGAAAACCCAGTGTCCTGAGAGCACGTGTTACCAGTCCAGCACCACTCCATATTCTTTTGTATTTCACTCCTCCTTTCAGTTTGGTGTCCACTGTGCCCTCTTTCATAGCACAATAGCAATTTCTACTCTTCAAAATCACAGGCACGATCCAACAAACCACATATTTTCCGATTTCAAATAGATTTTTTACAATTTGACTTTTCACGTGTTGAGTTTTTGGACATCTGTTGTTGTCATCATGGCTTCCCAGTGTTTAAAGAGGGGGCGACATCCATGTTCTAATGTGGTTCCCTATCAAAAACATGCCTGAAGTGGTGGTTTATGTCATCTATGCAGGTTTGACTAATCTAGCGATCTCTCCCGGGCAATATACAAACCACCTTTATAGTTAGTAGTACGATTCTGTCCATTTTTTCGTCCACAAACCTACGTAAAACCACTCCAAGACAACAATTCTTCACTAAATATAGAAAAACCACGATACAAAACCATACACTACAACTTCTTTAAGGGGTTGCATGCTGATTGTGTTGTGATTACGCTCTGAAGGGGAAGTGACTTAGCGCAGAGAGTAAACGGAGGGGGTCAAAAAATGAAATGGAATGTTATGTTGGTGAATATAGCATTTTGAAAACAATAAAAGGTAGAATTTTAACTTCAGTGTGTTATGTTTTTGTAGTTCATACCCTATAGTGTACCTGTATCTTCATGGAGACTAAACCAGATCAAGTTACAAGTCAGATCTATGGAGTGGCATCCCCGCTCACAGTCAGAATGCCTGTTTTTCTAGGTATTTTTGAGCTATAAAACCACCTGTACTTTCCTGGCACAAGCAGGCGAGGCACCCCCAACCAAAAAGTTGCATAGTGCACCTTTAAAATATCAAAAACCACTGAAAAATAAACTAAAATCCTGATGACAGCTTGAAACAATTGCCCCATCAGTCTGTAGAATCCCACTGGACTCCATTATGGATTGAGAGGACGAGGGGACGGGTGCCTATCATGGACAAAATGAATGACACAAAACGCCAGCAGCTTTGCACGGACTTGGCGAGGGAAGGAAGGAGAAAGCGTGAATGCCGGACCACCAAAGGGAACCGCTATCTCTCCAGAGCAGGTGGGCTTCGGAGGGGCCGAGCGAGCCGGAGGCTTGACGGACAGGAAGCCATGCAGAAAGAGCAGTGGGTGAATGGTACGAGCATGTCCGTTTAAAGTGAAGAAAGAGCTCTGAAAAAGCCTCAGGGCCAATGAAATGTTTATAGCTTTATATTCTCCCAAGCAGTTTTTCGCCGGTAAATACACCTTCCTGTATTGCTTCAAGTGTGTCTTATTATCCAAACGTAAAGGAACATTGGAGCGGAATATTTTTCAAAGCACAGGGGTACAGCCTTGGAGGAGAAAAGTAAGTTTGAATGAGTTAACTGCGATGAACCAAGTAAAGAAGAAAGGAGGCTACAATAAAGAGAGGTAGGGTGAGGTAAAGTCTTTGTTAACAAAGCAACTAAAAGAAAATCGGTTTTGAACAAAAAAAAAAGTTTAAATTATTTTTTTGTTTCAGTACACTGTGAAGAATTTGCTCAAAGCCACAGTATGTAATTTTGGACTTAAAACAGAATAGTAAAATGAAACCATGTCTTTTTTTGGACATTTTATTGCACTGAAAAGCAGAGAAAACTTGCATCTCCACAAACCCGACTCTTATTTAGCTTTGAAGGAGGCTTGTCCTTCTGCTTGTTTTTATGGGAGTGTTGTTCCTTGGGCTATAGCATAAACTTTTCTACGTCTATGGAGAATGTTCCGAAGTATGGTTTTAACTTTCTGTTTCTTATATATGACCTGATAGAAAAGATCTAATGTTCAATGCCATAACATTTTCCAATAAGGTTAATTTGGTCTTCCGATTATTTTTGTTATTAGGTTCTTTTTTCAGAAAGTTTGTTTCAATAATCACTCATCAGTTCATATCTCTACACTTGTTTCCAGCAAGAAAGCGCAATATTTTCAAATTCTACCAATATTTTACTATATCCAAACCAGGTATACCTAGAGAGACTCCCTCATACAGCATGGTGTGTCACGAGTCAAAATTTAGCGCTTTCCATCTTCATTAAGAGCACAGAGGGTCAGATCAATACTGGGTCACTCACCTTTATTCTCCAGATCAGAGATACTGTCCTAATTGGATTTCCCCTTTCAAAATGGCAGCATGACCATTGCACATGGTTCAAATGCTCGTATAGTTAAGCCGATGTGAAGGGGAGCTGGGTTTTTTAGTGTCATTTGGATACTTGGTAAGCATCATTTCTCTCAAAGAAACTCACAAGAGAAATACAGAGCGTTCCATCTAGAAGGGAATCTGGCAAAACCAATATGAAATAAATATGAAAGTCAACCATGCGAGATCCCACCACTTTAGCTTACTCAAATTGGAGGCAAGTTTGACATTTGTTTAATTCCTGTTTTCACTTACCCCCTATCCTATACCCCCTGGATGTCATACATGTACTGCTCAGAAATGTCACTTGCTACTTATAAAATAAATGCATGTGAATGAAAATCTGCTGCTTGCTACTGTGAAATCCATCCAAAATGAATTTCAAAATGCAGTTTGATCGTCTAATGCTGCATTCAGACCGGGGCGTCAAAAAACGCGCTGGTTGCCTCTAGTTGGACGCCTTTGCATTTGAGTTTAGATGCGCGTCCAGGGCATCCGTTGCTCTGGAAACAAGTGCCATTTTCCTGTTTTTTTTTTTTTTTTTTTTTCCTGGAATGATTGCAGACCAGGTGAAGAGAGTGAATTTAGTGTATTTATTATATGATACCCAACAGCGGAGGGGATCGGCTCGGCGGCTGCGGCGTGTATATAGTTATACTCTGCTTATGACATGATAATGACACTTGTTTAGTTTTGGTTAAGTCCTGGTTTAGTCCTGGTCCAGTCCTGGTTTAGTCCTGGTTTAAACTTGTCCAATTCTAGTGTAGTGCTTACGACTGGCTCAGCGGTTGCAGCATGTTTATACTGCGTTAATACTGCGTTATACTCCGTTAATGACACAGTAATGACACTGGTTTAGTCCTGGTTTAAACCTGGTCCAGTCCTGGTTTAGTCCTGGTTTAAACCTGGTTTAGTCTTGGTTTAGACTCGGTCCAGCATAAGATTATATGGATATTAGACGTTACTGTACATTTAGTTTCCTCCGGGCACTCCAGTTTCCTCCATCAACTCAAAACATGCAGCACCCCTATGAACTAACATCAAGGACCACGATGTCCACCCTCCTGTGGGCTCACCACTCAGAGGGGTTCATAGGGGGGGAGGTCATAGGTGCGCAGAGGGCTGGGCGGTGAACAGCTGTCCCCACGACCCAGCCGGATAAAGTGGAAGAAGATGGATAGATAGATAGATGGATAGATGGATGGATGGATGGACTGTACATTTAACATTGCAAAACAGAGCCAAGACTTTCTTTAAATTTGCATTTATAGAAGCGATTGGCTGAAAACTTCCTTTGTGTTTTTTAGTGCGTTGCCATCCCTCTGCGCCCATGAAGACACACACATTCACACTTTCTTTAGCTGCTAAACAGAGCTCACCCCGTTGGCCTATAAATCCCTATTGCTACACATTAAGTGGAGGGATATTCCTTGCGAACAATAGGCTATACCAGTAAGTTATCTAATCCTACTTTTGTCCAACACGGGATCTTTGAATTGCGCAAAGCTCGGAGGGCTGATTAAATCCAAATTAGCTTCGTCGGGGAATAGCAATATGGAGTTTTAAGTCTGAAAAACGGGGCGCCCAAAAAGCGCTTAGCCTAGTCAGCTTTTCTACTGTTTAACGACTCTGCAATGAAGTGTCAGCGTAAGGAGAAAACAGGCCACGTGGGTAGAAAACGCCTCCGACATTTTTGCATTTTGAGTCCCTTTATTACTCGAAAGCCGCTCGGTTGTACGGTAAGATCTTTCCCACCATGTTGCTATGTGTGTGTTGGGCTGTGTGATGTATGGAAATTCTGCTGTCAATTCATTTTCATGTCTCATACGGAGAATAATGAAGTATAGTCATGGCGGGCCAGAGGCATCATTACATTCAAGGATTTTAATACGGTACATTTTTCATACAATAGCGGGGGTGAAAAATGGTGACTTTTATAATGTATGCCATATCAGACTGAGGTACCTGACAGGGCAAATCTGTCTTTTTCCGTGAACACGTTATATGACTTTTACCAACGTAACCACCATTATTTTAGCAACAATTTTGATTCCTTTGTTTCTACCTGTATATAAAGGTCTAGATTGGTCCAAAACAGACTCTCCTCAAAAACATACCTGGAGTTGTGTTTTGTTGTGGAGTGGAGCACTTCCTGTACACACAAGGTGGAACAAAGTGCCTTCTGTTTGAGAGAAAAACTCAAAAATATGCAGGGTTTGTGTGTTAAACATGTGTGAATGAAACAAAACACAGCTCCCGATGTGTTTGCGATGAGGAAACAACATTATAACAGATTAGAAAATCATGCTATAAGGGCATTTTAA
The DNA here is from genome assembly GCA_034769755.1 of Odontamblyopus lacepedii. Taxonomy (NCBI): domain Eukaryota; kingdom Metazoa; phylum Chordata; class Actinopteri; order Gobiiformes; family Gobiidae; genus Odontamblyopus; species Odontamblyopus lacepedii. The sequence goes on from CM068366.1 coordinate 11,601,005, forward strand.
GCATTTAATTCAGTGAAGGTTCATGAACCATTCGTTCTTTTGAATTTCAATTAAGAATGAAAAACAATACAATAGGAAAACAGTTGATTTCACTTCGTTTTAGTGTCAAACAAAAAACAGTTTTCAACCTCTATTTCCAATATTTAATTTAAAGTTTATTTCAAATAACATCAATCAAAAAAGTTTCGCTGCCTATTTTAATTATATTTTATTCTCTCTTTGTCTTATTTGCCCCAGAAGTTATACAGCTAGAAGGACTTACTTAAAAAATCGTTGCAATTTTGTGGATAAATATGTTCTCTTTTATAGCGACGCATTTACTTTCACGTCTTAGAAAGGAATTGTTGAACTCCATGACGAGAAAAAGATACGCAGATAAACTCTCCATTGTGCACTAAGCAGCAAAACTTCCAGGGCATATAAACCAAAGAGAATAAAATACTCAAATTAAAATAGGCACTGACACTGTTTGATTGGTATTAATTGAAACAAACTTTAAATTAAATATTGGAAATAGAGGTCGAAATCAGTTTTTTTGTTTGACACTAAAACAGAATAATGAAATAAACTGTTATTAATTTTATTGTTTTTCGTTCTTTATTGAAATTCAAAAGAACGAATGGTACCAGTTCATTTTGCCGTCTTCACTTGTTGCCAGTTGAAACTTCCACACTAGCTCACATTGTTTCAGCGCTCTCTCCATTTCCGTACATTTGCCCGGCCCCGCGCTCCTGTAGACACCTTAACCTTTCTTAAGTTGCTTTAGCTCATGGAAATTTAACCTTTGAGGGAAAGAAAGATTCTTTTCCAAATCTTCCTTGGGAGCACTTTGGCCCCTCGCTACAATCACTGGCCGTACATCAGGTTCATGTCAGCCTGTCACCCCCGCACAACCTCATATCAGCGCAGATGAAAATGCCAGGAGAAAGTGACAGATACAGGAGCCCATCTCTCTCAGTGGCTGCTAGCGGGGGCATAACTCACCCCACACGTAGCTTCATGAATAATTCCTCCCGATGTCGGCCGAGTGGCAGTGTTCACATAAAATAAAATTAGGGACAAACAAGTAGCAGTTGCACTTTTCGCTTCATGGTTTATTCAGCGGCGCGGGGGTTTTAGGATCGCGCTCATGGGCAGATCGATAGGCAAATAGAGGGTAAGTTTAGACACATGAGCCCTGTGATGGAGGGAGTGTAGTGGAGGCAACGGGTGGATGGACTTTTCAATGGACGGAGTTGAGTACGTGCTTTGTGAGGCAGCTATACAAATCCCTGGGGCTGATGCTAACTAAAAGCACTACTCCATTTGGGTTAGGGTTGAGCTGATTTGTGCTTTGTGCGTCAAACAAGTCTCTCACACATAAAGGCTCCTGTTTTAAAGGTTTGCCTTTTAAGACCATCTTAAAACTGTTTCTGTCTGTGTTTGCCAATTTGTGCACTGTCACCATGGTAACCACTGAACATTCTGCAAAGTATCAAGAACACATGCAAGTCCATACTTTTTTCTTTTTTGTGAACATATCCAGTCTGCAACTTTTATAATTTTGTCTTTTTAAAGCTTTTTTTTTTGTGGTACTAATGATGCACTCGTATGCTGTCGTCATGGAGATGGCTTTGCTTAAAATTAGGGTTGTCAAACGATTAATTATTTAAAATCTCAATCAAGATCAGAAATTCCGTAGTTAATTGTGGTTAATTACATATTGAATTGCCTGTTTAAAATTGTGTTATTTTGAATTTCAAGACCGTTTTAAAGCCATAATGTAAAGCAATTCTTACTCATTTAGAAATCGCTGTAGTTATTTTCTTTGACGTGTGATCATCCACAGGTCTGAGGCGACTCTGCCAAATGGTAGTTTGTCTGATCTGAGGTCTGCTTGTCTGGGACACTCCGGTTGCTGCACAGAGGTGCTAACTTAGACTAGACGCACTTCGCTGGTACTGAAACTCTGCTTGACACAGGCTGCATTTAACTCTTGACTTGTAAATTGTAGAGTCTGGAAGTTTTTTAAAGTCAAATAAACCATTCAAAAGTCCAGAAGCGTCTGTTTCTCCATCACGGCGGTAACTTAACTGAAGCATGGCGCTCTGAAGTGAAACAGCCAAAAATTGACGAACTCTAACCCTCTAACCACGAGTAAAAGAAAAAAAATTGCGCTAGAAGGGACAAAAGTCTGGCGAACTCCAATTGCAAGTAAACAAAAAATCACATTATGGATTGCATTAATCTAGTCGCGATGAATGCATTGACAGCCCTACTTAAAATGTTCCACAGTATGACAAACATATGTATCTCCATGGACATATATGGACGTAATAATGGATATTTTCCCATGTATGTTTTTAGCATTCAAAACATAGGTAAAAGAAAAAATATGCACTTTTTTTTAATTTCCAAATTTCTTACCAAAACATTTTATACCAAATTCACATTTCTTCTCTAGTCATTCACCAACTTTCTGTGTCCCTGTTCCAATTAGTTTGAGAGCTGTTGCTGCAATCAAACAGAATATAAAAAAGAATTTCATCCAAAAAAGTTTATGAATTCTTACTACTTGTCTTACTACTTTTTTCATGTGGCTTCTCATTAATCATTTAGAAACAGGAACAAACTATAGTACTAACAAAAGCACAAACCTCACCAAGTAACTCAACATTTACTTCCAAAACATGCACTACTTTTTCTGTAAAGTTTGAATAAAATACAGTCTCATCAGTTCTTTTTCCCAGCGTGCACTATTCTGCGGTGCATTTAATCCTGTAATCCATTATGGGGAGGTGGGCGCACTAGTGTCAGAGGAAGCAATGGAAGCACCTTGGCTCTGTGACTGATACCTGCCCAGATTTGGTTAATAGCTCCATTCGGGTGACGAACGGCGGCGGGAGACAGCTGTAATGCGGCTTCATCTCCTGCCAGTGCCGTTACGCGCCGCCCGCCACAAATCAAAGCCCCTGATGAGTGCGAAAAAATAGTTCCTGATAAAATACTTATTCACACAGGTAATCATAAATCGGAAGGTGGAAGAATACGGCTCGCGGTTCAATTTCAGGCGCCGCTTATATCCTTGTTATTAAATAAATAAACGGTGCGGAGTCTGGCTGCAAGTTTCTGTAAAAATGGGTCTAATCAGATCTTGCAGTTCATGCGCTGCTGCGTTTTCTGAAAATGTCGCTACGCCATTAGGAGACTCTGCACTTTCAAAGATAGCTCTCAAGGATGCTGTAAAATAACATCCATCACATCTTATATCTTTAGATCAGAGACTATTGGTCCAAATCTGATTATCAAAAAGGTTGGGGCTGATAAATGCTAAAAGGAAAAGGAAGTCTGTGTAACTTTTAAGTGGAAGCTGCACTGTACACCGCCCACTTGTTTTAATGGAGATGTCCATGCTTTTGTTGCTAAAAATGAACCTTGCGTAGATCTGATCAATCAGTAAAGGCGAAAGTGATATCTCCTCTCGGCTGGCAAAACCTCGACCAGAAAGTTACGTGGTGTTAAGCTATGTAAATTACCTGTGCAAATCTGACTTTTTATTAGAATTTTAGCAATTTGGGCCCATATTACTCTACTTTCTGATCTATGTTATGGGATTCTTAACTCATTCTTCCCAAACTTACATTTATTCATTTAGTTATAGCTGAATGTCCACGTGTACATGCTTTGCCCAAATTAATTCTACTGAATTAAATAGTTTGGAATTAAAAGGAAGGGAAGAATGTCGGAGAAGGGAGGAAGAAGACAAACTGAGTCAACGGCTGCTCTACCTCAGCCCACTCCCGCATCCCGCTCGCAAATCCAAAGAGCAGTGGAGGAAAGTCTGAAGCGACGACTGGTGGAGCCGGATTGTCCGGATCGCGTCAGAAGGGTGAGGCGATGAGGATGCGCTGAACGACCGGAATTATTTTTAAGAACAACAAACATTTACATGATCAAAGAATAAATTAATTTGGCTTTAAAATGGGAATAAACCACCCACTTACTTTGGAATTAAGTTCAATTCCGAATAATCATTTTCATTAGGAATTAAGCGTTTACATCATCCTTTTAAAGCGGAATTCATTTTTATTCTGAATTAAATTATTTTTATTCTTAATTAAAGCCCTCATGTAATCATGGCAAACGCTGAAAGCTTCTATAGTAATAGTAGTATAATAATAGTAGTTAGTACTTCTACTATGGCAGCTCGGATTGGGTGCCAGGTGGAGCGAGTGTCCAGGCCCCGTATCCCACGCCTTCGTTGTCGTCTTGTCATTATGTGCACTGTGTTTTGTTGTTATGTGTTTCTTCTGTTGTTTCTCTGTGTAATGGTTCTAGATGGTCAGCGTCCCAGATCAGATTCAGTTAGAAGTGTCAAATTGTTATAATATTAATAATAATATGATTTATTTATATAGCTCTTTTCAAGATACTCAAAGACACTTTACAGAGAAGAACAATTAAAAGTACAAAGATAAAAAGATGTTCTTTTTTATCACTTTAAAGCAGTTTTTTGTATGAAAAACGCTCAATAAATAAAGTTTGATTGATTGATTGCTACAACGCACTTAAAACTTCGTGCTTCAAATTTTGATGACTGCTTTTTATCCTCTATAGAACTTTCAATGTTTCTAAGATGTTATTTTGTCAATTTTCATTTCTTTTTTTTTTCATTTGATATACATATTGTCTCTTTCTAAAGTCCAGGTTGATTTTTTGCATATTTTTTCCTTCAAGCCTTAAATCAACAAACCCCATGGCGAAGTACTTTCTGTGTGCCATTACGCGTCCTTGTGCAGTGATTGGTGTGTTTGGGCGCATCAGGATCAAACACAGGTAAAGCCGGGCTGGAGTGCTCTAATGAAGCTTCTTGATTGCTTCCTATTACAGTGCATTCACCACATGAATAGGTCCACCAAATAGCCCCCATATTCACGGTTAAATAAGATAATGGGGACACACAAAAACTTTCAAGTGGTAACAACGACCCTGTGTCGTTACCAACAGATGAATCATTATCAGTGATGTTGATTACTCATGAGGTCGCTGATATGCTCCCTCACAACCAGGAAGTTACAACGTGCAGGGCCAAGGAAAGATTTGAATGTGATCTGAGATGTTTTTAGACCTGTCACAATAACAAATCTTGAAGTATAAGCTATAAGATACAGTATATATTGCTATAGAGAAATCAATAAATGATCATATTTAAACTTGGATAAATAAAGCAGGATAATTCTAACATTTTCACATACAGAATCATTAAAAGACATTCTGAAGTGCAAAAATTCAATAGCGGATTGACGCAGTAATTAGTCATAGAAGTTACTCGATGAATTTAATCTTATTACATAAAAAATAACAAAAACCTTTGCAAAGAGCCCCAAAATAATCTGTTCCAGAGATTATTTATTTAAAGATGAGTCAGTATAGTAACTATCCTGACATTCCTAGATGTTTCTCATAAAACCAGATGGTTGCAAGTTCAATTCCCCAGTGACACTTTGTAATAACTACTCCTAATAAACCATAATAAAGCATGAAGAAAGATGTAATTCATACTGACCAAACTGTTTATTAAAGATCCCATAATACACAAAAACTGACATGTTATAATTAGGGATGCAACGATACAATTTTCCCACGATTCGATACATATCTTGATACATGGGTCACGATATCGGTTTAATTTCGATACGTTTTAAGACATGAAAAAAATCTTGTGTAATTTTTACTGCTAATGAGTGGAATATCATAACAATGAGATATTAATGACACAATCGAGTCTTTTGGGCTTTCGCATGCGCTGTGGGAAATCAACAAAGGTAAGGCTAAGGCTGCTAACGTTGTTTTATAATGTTTCCAGACACTAATGAGTGAACCAGGCAGAGTGTTTTGTTTGTTAGACTCGTGGCTGTTCTAAGATGGGTTAAAGTGGTGTTAAGCTTTTTCAGTGTAAGAACTTGCCCCCATCACTACACTAGTTTGTTGCCTTGGCAGACTCACTGCCACAGCGAGATCTCCACTGAGGAAACACTGATCTGTGCCGTTTTTTTGGTTTCTGACAGTATTCGACTACCTCTAGCAATGGACTTTAGCTTCAAACATGCCGTAGTTTCCCTATGTAAAGCCAAACGCGAAAAGAGAAGTATTTAAAAGTTCATATCGTTGCCATTCCTGAGTCTGTCAACGTAAAATAAAAAGTGACTGAAAGATAAAACCCTCCTCTGTTAGAATATTTCAGCTGTTAGTCCCTATGGAGCTGTTTTCCTGCTGCATCTGAGGAGGATGCAGATAACTCTTTTCCTTTTGGACCAAAAGGAGAAACTGTGGTTTACCTTTACTTTTAGATCAGTAGAGAAGGGCAATTCCAGATCTGAAATTATCCAAATGAAAGGAAAATGAATCAATTATACTCAACACTGTAAAGCAACATTGAGAATCTGGAAAAACTGGAAAACCAATGAATTAACATGATCATTTTTACTATACCAGATGCCCTTGCAAATGTAAACCAGACTTGCCCTACTTTAGTCTATATGCGTAGCAGTTCTATAACACCTGTCTACCTCCGGCCAATTCATCCGAGCTCCAGCTGTGCCACCGATTCATTTCAACTTCCATTTTGCCATCAATCATCTCTAATATAGTGGCATTTACTTTTTGAAAATTACTGAAATTAATTGTACTTGTCAGACCGCAGGGAAGCAATCATTAGTACGTCTTTCCAGCACCTATTAAGAAAATGCGCGCTGTCAATCTGGCTAACCTTTACTACGGCAAGCCTGGAGTCCAAATTTCAACCAGAACTGACTTGTCAAGTTTTTATGGTTATTTAGCAGTCTGTTAATCACTGCCAATAGCTGTACTGTCTGCACTGAATCTAATTATAAAGCGTTTTATTGTTTATAATCAGGAATGTGTGGTTAGAATGCGAGTTGTTGTGGTGGTAAAACTGGTAAAGCTTTGGTACAGGGTAAGTGAGGAATAACTTTGGACCAATGCAAACAATTTTCCACGTTTTTACTTTTTCAAATATTTACAGTGTCAGGTGCGTAAATCTAAGTTTAACATTTATATTAAGCATTTTTAGTGTTTTTTTTTTTTTGTTTGTTTGTTTTTTTGCTTTTTGTAGATGAATTGGCTACAACCTTAAAAAATGCCATGTGGTGCGACTGAGAATAACCTTCAAATGGTTTTATTTTCTCAAACATGGTTGGGATATTAATCTAAGTTCTGAGTAAATGTATAGAAACAAACTGTTGGCATTTCTTTTGATTTTGAATGCATATTGATATTTTCTTCTGATGTTCTTTTGATATGACAGTCATCTGCTTGTGTTTAATGCTACTACCCTGTAAAATGCATAAAAATGAAGAAAAATGCCTAAAGAATCCCACTTAAAAATAAACATTTATATAGTACATGCTAAAATACAATAAGATTTCAAAGCACTTCACCAAATAAGTGAACTTATTCCAGTGCTTTAAAAACTCCCAATTATAAGTCATAACAGAAACAGCCTTAACAGAAAACTATGAGCCAAATTAACTGTAAATATTTGACTTGAGCTGAATAAGCAGTTTTAATTCAGCTGTTATCAAAAGGTACAAGTAGAAGCCATCTGACCTTTTAAGTTCTTGAAGATGATGACTTTTCAGTTCATTTTTGGAGGGTTCTAGAAACTTATTTGGGTTTCGTTCAGTGGAGATTCACAATTCCAGGGCTAAAATCATCCAAATGATTCTTGTGAAGTTGTTTGGAGTTTAGAAACACAGTAGAGCGCTTCCTGTATTAACACTTGACATCACAAGCTGGACTGTTTTCTGTTTGAGAGAAGAACTTAGCTAAATATGCAGGGTTTAAGTGTTAAACATGTGTGAATGAAAGAAAACACAACTCCAGATGCGTTTTGGATGAGGAAACATAACAAAGATCAGAAAATAGTGTAAAATGAGCCCTTTAAGATGGTAAAATTCAGGTACAGCGAGCGCCTTTTAAATAATCAATAGAGAGAGAAAAAAAAAGAAAAGTTCATTCATTTTGGAAAGGGAAAAATATAGGGGCCACAAACTAGAACGTCCAATTTTGCTCACGGAAGGAAGTTGTCGGAAGATTTTTGTTGTGAGCAGGAGACCACCTTTGGAGATTTGGATTGGATGTTTCCCAGGAAATACACGCTGCCTTTGGGGAAATAGAGAAAGGTGACCACCAGGGAGGACAGATCCGATGGAGGCCGGGGAGCGGCGAGGGGAGAGGAAGGAAAAGGCATGCTGGGAAAATGTGTAGGACGACTGTAGTTCACGAGATGAGCACAGATACAAGATGTTGTCTTTGAGATATTAGATTACACGGAGACGTTTATATAATTGTGTTAGAGTTTGTCAAAGTTTTTATTCTTCTCTCTTCTCTTGGTTAATTTTATGATGATTATTTATGTTTTGATTGGTTTGTATTGTGATTTTATTGTTTTTCTTATTCTATAAAGCACTTTGAATTACTTTGTGTACGAATTGTGCTGTACAAATAACGCTTACTTATATTTATACCAGGTTTAATCCCACAAATTTAAGTAAAATTTAGAGAATTTTGAAAACCTGTCCTATGCACTTTAAGAATACAAGCTGTTTAGTTCAGTAATGTCCAAATATCTCCAACTTACATCAATTGTCATAAGTATTTGTTATATTTGCCTTGTAAGTGTGATATAACATCATTGACACACATCTGCCTCAGTTTTAAATCCAGGAGAAACTTGGAGTCATTAGAAAACTTCCAATTCCTTCTCCAAATCCTCTGTAGTTACATTTCAGACCCACGGCTCCATCCTATAGTTCAGCCTTTTCCGTGCACCTCAAATGAACCGGCGTTTAAGGATTAATCGGAGCGCAGTTCAAAGAAAGTGCGCCCCCCGAATCCTATGTACACAGCAGCTTAGCCACGGGGTTAAAGAGGGGAGTGCGCCCAAAACAAAGAACTTCAAAACACACAATAAATAAAGCGGGAAAACCAATAGAGCTAAAAGAATACAGCCGCCGACAACTACGGCAAGCTCTCAGGGTCAAATTTAACAGCTCGTAAACAGTATGCAGTGATGGCTTAGGAGCAATGATTCATGTCGTATTACTGCGGACGGGAGAACAGGGGAGTTAGCCAGGTCAGTGTCAGAAATACTCAAGAGGGTTTATGGCAGCGTATTTTTCTAGAACAAAGTACATCACCTGCCTGAAAAGTTCCACGGTATGGCATTAAACTTGTCGAGCTTGCATTTATTCCAATACAGGATTAAAAACAATATATCTCTTTAGATCTGACCTGTAACTTCGCATGGTACAGTCACATGTTTGACTTCATGGAGAAAAATAAGTTTCATGTCATTCTGTGAAACATTCCAGATAAAGCAATAACATCTCCATGGAGACAAGCAGTTGGTGGATCCTGCCCTTGAAAAGTTACATATTGAAGCTTTAAATAAGGCTTCTTATAACAACGGTATGCCACCTGCTTGGAACGTTCCTCATCATGGCATTAAAATTGTTTATCTTGTATTTGTTCCAATTAAGGTGTATTCTTAATGTGAGTGGGCTCACCTCTCCACAGATTTGACCTGTAACTTGGCTTGTTGCTGTCACACACTTGACTCCATGGAGAAAGAAAAGTTTAACGTTATACTGTGGAAAGTGGGATGATAAAAGCTCAGTTAAGGCTACAGTAGATTCAAGATTGGTGGTTCGAATCCCACTCTCAATATAAACGTCACTGGTTGAGTGATCAGATCCACAGTTGGTGGCTCCCACAAATATTTTTTGTCATTGTGGCCTTGGGCAAGACAGTTAACCCCCTTGCCCTAGTGCGTGAGTGAGTGTTTCCTAAAGCGTTTTGAGTGCCTAGAAGTTAGACCGTGTTTCCATTTAATATTCCCGGATAAGCGTTCAAATTATTCATCATTTCTAATAGTATTTGTAGGTTTGTATTAAGACGTCCCTATAGAAAACACCACTGACAAATGTATCCATCACTCAACTGGCTCTCTCTTACATCCAGAAGACAGTTACACACTCACCTTATTTAAAAGAGGCTCTGATTCCATTTGGATCAGCATATAAATAAAATAAATAAAATCTCCATGGAGACAATCAATCGATGGATCCCACTCCAGAAAGGTTGCATAGCCCACCTTTAAATATGGCTAGGAATATACCGTAGTAACAAGCAACACATATTGAATTTTATTAGCGTTTATATTTTTTGCTATTTGTTATTATATTTATTGTGTTGTGTGGTCGACTGTGTCCAAATAATGCCCCTTGTGGATCAATAAAGTTCGTCTAAGTTTAACAAGCAAGTGTGTTATACTTTTTTACGCTTTTTGTTTGTAAAATCAATCAAAAGCATTAATATATTATCATTATTTTGATATTATGTGTGAACGTGGCCTGCCACTTTAGAATATCTTTCTTACATAATTCAAAATAACAAGTATTTTTATTCTTACCAACTATTGCTCCAACCAAACCGGATCAGAATTTTCATGCTTCCGAGTCTTTGGAAACCAAGAATGTTTTATATATAAAAAAATCCCCAAAACTGAAATGTACCCAGTCCCCGGAAAACCAACACCAGTATTTGAGTTGAAGGCAGCACATTGAGTATGCAAAGAAAAATAAATCAGCCCAAAGCGGCAGAGGGGGCTCCTACCTGGACACGAAACCTCTTTCACATTTATTGCAATTTTCTCAGAGCTGTAATCAAAAGCCTGGAGTTAGCGGAGAGATGAAAGGGGACATGCGCTATAGAGCTACACCGTGAGAATACAGGAATCGTACAGGGCCAGAGGAGCGAGAGGCCGACTTTAGTTAAAAATATGAACACACATGTCAGTACAGAGCAGGGGCCATGGCAGAAGACCCGAGCAACACCGGGGTTTGTTGTTTACTTAAAAGTTAGCCAACATTTCCAACGTGATTCCGCTTTGTATAGCACATTTTATAAGCAAGCGGTTGTCAAAGTACTGCGCGGAGACAATGAAACGACTTTTTGCTTTTAACAAACTTTCAAACGTGTTTTAGAAGTGTCACTATCTTTTCATTGGTAAGTTTTTGTGGCAAGTAAAAAAATAAACCGCTCGCATGAAGGTGCATTATGTAACTTCTGGTGGCGGCCCGTCATCCGCTTGTTATTTAAGTTATTCATTTGGCTGAATATTGCACAGTATGGCATTAGACTTTACACATTACAGTAGAATCTAGCTTTTATTCTGTTACAGGTTTGCTCATAAATAAATAAATAAACCAACAAACATGGATTCTTACTGTAAGTGGGCTCGCCTCTCCACGGATCTGACCTGTAAGCATCAACTATTTGTTTGGAGATAACAAGTTTAATCAGAAAGGTTTTTTTTGCCATGTGAGTGAGCAGGTTCACAGCATTAGGAAAAAAGGAAAACACTACTAACCATGCAATACATAAAGTAAAGTAGAAATAATAAATGTAACACAAAATTTTACAAAATTACAAGAATATAACAAGTAATGCTCAGTGCAACAGGGGCAAAAAATACAGCACAGGGTCATAACAAACAGAGCGGGGGGTTGGACACAGTTTTTGTGTTATTGTTCATGAGTCCAACAGCAGAGGGGAAGAAACTGTTTTTATGCCAGAGTGTGCATGACTCATGTTTATTTAATTTATTTATCCATTCATGTATTATTTTATTTTATTTGAATTAATTTATGTATTTTTATTTTATTGTATTATTTTATTTATTTTTTATTTAGTATTATTTTTTATTATTATTTATTTCATTTTTATTTATTTAATTTTATTTAGAGGATCAATAAAGAGCACCCTTAACACATCAACAAGAACATTGTCATTTGTAGTTCAGATCTGGTCATATTCCCTCAGTCCATCTATTGTTGCAAGTTTATCATTGCAAGTTTGGGACGATGCCTTGGTGGAGGTTCGTGCTTTCAAAATATCATTAAGTGGGTTTAAAATACACTCAAGTGACCGATTCTCTCTTCGTGTTTGCTCTCGCTGTGCTTCTGCAGGTACAGTGTATGACTACAGACACGAGTGACCCACTTTGAATTTTCCTGCAGCTCATGTGACACAGATCGGGCAGTTTTATAATGAGTGTGAATTCACGTATTGTCACATTTATATATATACACATATATATACATACACGCGCAGCATTTCGTTTTTGTCCCTGCCTGATCCGCGCCATGCTAATATAGGAAGTGCAGGGGAATAGGGGGCTTGGGTTCCCAGGGCCTCTGACCTACATGCAAGTTGTATTCAAACACTGGCCGGAATTCATTACCGTTACCATGGCGATCGGGGAGGGAAAAGTGAGGGAGTCGTATTGTACATCATTCACGTGAGGTAAGAGCGCGTCCAGAGTGGCGGCGGCGGCACTTTGGCCGTGTTCCCAGAGCTCAGTGCGTATTGTTGGCTGTAAAAAGTCCAGTTACAGCGAAAAGGGAGCGTTTTCTTATAGACGTTTTGCCAAAGGTTTAACAAGGATCTCATCATCTCAAGTGGAGTGGGGTTCGGTTTGATTTCAGTTTCCAATGTCACAGCTAATTTGGGACTGAAGTAAGAAAAGTGCATTCATGTGGGGTATTTTTGGAGCCGAACTGCCAGTTATTCTAAAATGTACTTATTACACTTAAAATGCTTAACGTTGTAGTGGTGATTCTGGAGTATTAGAAGTACTTGTAGTAGTAGATGTTGTATTATGCCTCGAAGTTAAAGTAGTTTTGTTGTAAGATGAGGTACTAGATGAGTAGTAGTAGTAGTAGAAGTAGTAACAGCAATACTTGGAGTTCTCATCGTAACATTAGCATTTTAATAGTACCAGTTGTAATTATAGTTAGGGTACTTGTGATTAAGCACAAGTATAGTACTAGTTGTAGTAGTAATAGCAGTATTATAGTGGTAATAGTAGTACTAATTGTAGAAAATAATCTTCAAATGATTACAAGTACAGCAGTAGTTGTAATGCCTAGTTAAAGTAGGTTTCTCTAGTGACAGGATAAATAACCTTTGAAGTCCACCAAAAATATAAGCAGATGCAGTAGTAGTATTAGTACTAGTAGTAGTAGTAGTAGTAAAAGGTAAAAGCAGTCAGTAGCTGGAGTTCTTATTAGCATTTTAGTAGTACTAGTTGTAATTGCAGTTGGGATGCCTATAGTAGAGTGGTAGTAATCGTAGTCATAATATTAGTAGTAGTACTAGTATTAGTAGTAGTAGTCGTCGTCGTAGTTGTAGCAGTGGTTTTGGTAGTAGTACTTGTCGTAGTAGTATTAGTATTGGTTGTAGTAGTCGTAGTAGTAGTAGTTGTAGTAGTAGTTGTTTTATGTAAAATAGGATTTAATAAGCCCTACCATTCAAAAGTATTTGCAGTAGCAGTAGTAGTAGCGGAAGTAAAAGTATGTTTTATGTTGTAAGTAATTGTCAGTCTTGGCACGGCCGTCTCCTCTCACATAACACCCAAACACTGCACAATATTGACAACACAAAACAATGCAAACAATAATCTATTGGTGTAAGAATTCATTCCGACACCCTCCCCCTTTGACCCCGTCCCTGTCGCTCGGACGTGTTGACGAACCACTCGCGAGCCCTGGAGTCACATGACCTCATCTGTGTCGGCACGGCGACCACTCTGACAGGCCTGCCCGCAAACAAGTGACAAGCTGCAGATGTCACCTCTTATTGAGCCCCATCCGGCGACGACTCTGGCATTTGGCTATGTGCACGGTGTGAAGCTAGACAACAGGCGGAACAAGGGAGCGCGCACGGGTGGCGGCGACCTCTGACCCCGCTGCAAATACACTAACACTCGGCTAGCATTGAAAATAAAACCTGGAGGTGTTGATGTTCGGAGAGGGAAAGAGAAGAGAGGTTCAAACTTCAACTGGAACGATTGAACAAGACGATTATATTCACTACTGCTTAACAGTGACATCAAGCTGGGGGGTGTTCTTCATGCATGTCTATGATTGAATGTTCAGCAGTTACCATGATTACACGATGCACACATTAGCAACACATTTAGCAACACATTTTCAGGAGCCTGTGATCAATACAAGTGATCAGTTTTTTTGGTTTTTAGCAAAAAGGTGAGGGTTACAAACTGAAAAAACTGTTGGCTAATGCTCGGGAGTTTGTGATTTTTTTTCTTAGAGAGCACCAACTATCTCATGTGTTGTAGTTCCAGCAAAGTCAGATGGTCAAACTGTGTTAAAATAAAGCTCAGAAAGTCTAACTTGAGTAACAGAGCTTCAGACACAGCAGTGCCTCCAGTTAGCTTCACACCCCTGGGGAATGTTGAGGACATCGGCCGGGAAGTACTTCACTGCAACAAAACTGCAAACCTGACCTGCCCTGAGTCAAACTGACAAAAATGTGGGAGACAATTTGTGTAAAATAAAAATGCCAGAGTGTCTTGCCAAAAGACACGCAGTAAAGCTACTAATTAACAATAACTGAACCGCTGACCTTATGTGCTAAAAAGTAGCAAGAACAACTTCAGGCATTTTGATGACAGTTAATCTGTAATTATGGTATAAAAGAAACCAATTACATGGAAATTAGGGACTTGAACTGAATGCCAGCTTTTATGAGATTTCACTCAAATATTATGTTCATCAAACTTATCACAAATGAAAGATAAATTAGTTGGAAGTGTGACAATTTTGGAAAGAAAGTGATTTTTGAAAAAAACTTTCCTCAATTCTCCTCAAGTCAGAACTGTCTGTGAACGTCTTTTATTTGTATTATGAAATCAAACAAGCGTTACATTTCCATACCCACTTTTATTGCCAAATGCTGAACAGATCGTCCATTAAACGCTGCTGCATTGTACAAAGCCATTAGCGATGACATAATGCTACTGAGCGCACTAATATCAGGCTAATGGTGATTCACTGGCCTTAAGTCAACGCTGACCCTTGACCTTTCAATATGGCCGCAGCTGTCTGATTCATATGTGGCAGACAGGGTGAAGTCCTCCCTGTGAACTCTCTGTGCTCGTCTCTCTGTGACATCAGCCGGATCGATTCGACAGTGCGCTGAGAGATACTTATGCTTTGATTTTAATGCATCTGGAGAAATAGTTGTCAGGATAACGTTAGCTGACAGGTCCAAAGTGCAGGAGGACGAGGAATCTCAGATGTGCAAAGTTTAATGAGGCTTACATCTTTGAAGAAGGAAGGAATACGATTGCAAATTTTAAGCCAGATGCCCTTTCAACCACGCCTAGCTTTTTGAGATTTCTGCAGCTCCTTGTAGATTTGTAATATCTTCAACCTTTGTCATAACATGACAAATATAATGTAAAGTGAAAAAACAAGAGAACACAGCACAGACTAACACACATTCACACATGTTAGTGCTGTGGACTGACCCCACTGCGCACTGGATTATGTTTACTTCACTTTTGGGTTGTTCTTGTTTACATGCACTGAGGATTATTCACCCCAAACAAGCATCATGAACCATGTGAGAGCTTCAGCTGCTCGCCAAACGGACAGAGACCCAGACAGACAGACCCAGACTCACCTGCGCAGACAGACCCAGACTCACCTGCCCAGACAGACCCAGACTCACCTGCCCAGACAGACTCAGACTCACCTGCGCAGACAGACCCAGACTCACCTGCGCAGACAGACCCAGGCTGACCTGCGCAGACAGACCCAGACTCACCTGCGCAGACAGACCCAGGCTCACCTGCGCAGACAGACCCAGGCTCACCTGCGCAGACAGACCCAGGCTCACCTGCGCAGACAGACCCAGGCTCACCTGCGCAGACAGACCCAGGCTCACCTGCGCAGACAGACCCAGACTCACCTGCGCAGACAGACCCAGGCTCACCTGCGCAGACAGACCCAGGCTCACCTGCGCAGACAGACCCAGACTCACCTGCGCAGACAGACCCAGACTCACCTGCGCAGACAGACCCAGGCTCACCTGCGCAGACAGACCCAGGCTCACCTGCGCAGACAGACCCAGGCTCACCTGCGCAGACAGACCCAGACTCACCTGCCCAGACAGACCCAGACTGACCTGCGCAGACAGACCGAGACTCACCTGCCCAGACAGACCCAGACTCACCTGCGCAGACAGACCCAGACTCACCTGCGCAGACAGACCCAGACTCACCTGCCCAGACAGACCCAGACTGACCTGCGCAGACAGACCCAGACTCACCTGCCCAGACAGACCCAGACTGACCTGCGCAGACAGACCCAGACTGACCTGTGCAGACAGACCCAGACTGACCTGCGCAGACAGACCCAGACTCACCTGCGCAGACAGACCCAGACTCACCTGCGCAGACAGACCCAGACTGACCTGCGCAGACAGACCCAGACTCACCTGCACAGACAGACCCAGGCTCACTTGGGCAGACAGGAGTTGATCCTGTTGATTGCCTCATCGGGCAAATGTGTCCAACAACAGCTCTGCAGCGCTGGTTCTTATAAATGTATGTGATCCAAGGCACTACCAAATTTCAATTACTTTTACTACAGGCTGTGTAGTTCAGCCCGGGGTCAGCAGTGTTCACACCACACTCACCCCGCTCCAGAGTACGAGTGGAGCCACTCCCAGACCACCTGTTTTAATGCAAATCAGAATGTAACTACTTGGCAGAACTAAATTCCAACAACCTAAATTAAACCATGATTTAACCAGGTTTCAGTCAGAAATTATACTCTGAACCCCATGCCAACACCAGAACAGAAGAGCCACTCTTTTAGATAGGACCAGCCAACCGAAGTACATCATATTGAACTAATTCAAACAGCAAACACCAAAGAAGGACCTTGCATAGCGCTCATATTCACCTCTTACTAACTTGTCACCCTCTTCCTGTGTCAATAGAGACCTGTAGTGCAGAGTGTCTGAAGTAGGCCAATGGCGTGGTGCTGTGTGGAGTAGATGATGTATTGGCTATGCAGCGGGGAACATGCGGCGCGCTGATAACAAGGATGTAAGGGGACTGGCTCTGCTGGCTTCTTTTATGATGTATTGGAAATGCAAATGAACACATGTTTGGGCCCAGGTAAGCAGATGGTATAGGGAGAAGAGATGACGATATTTACCAAAATTACACCTCAGAGGAATCACAGAGCAGTCCAGAACACGGAGAAAGTGCATCTATCTTTACAGGGTCTGTGGAAGAAGGCGGAGTTGTGACGCTGGTTTATCTCGAAGGCTAAAAATTGAATCGTCTTTTCATTTTGCATATCAGTAGTTGTAGTAGTGTTGTCAGGTGTTGTTATAATGTACACTTGCGCATTTAAAAGGCCAGTACCTGATTTTAATGTGTTCGTGTCAAGATAAATGCTCTTTACATCATGCATAAATAGTGGTAGGTGGGCTATTTTGACCTGTTTTAATAATCGTATTATTGTAGAGCAGCTTTTTATCCAAATTATGCAGAAATTCAATGGGTAAACACACTCCCACTCTCACTTTGAACAATTTTAAACAGATCTTAGCCTTGGACATTTCTCTGTGATTAGTGTGCTGTTAAAATGAGTTTTCACGTTGGCTTTTGTCATGTAGATAAATACTAAGAGCCTTTGAACGTCTCTTAAAACAAACGGATCCAAAAGATTCAAATCCCATAAAAGAACCAAGAGCCCCATCAGTAGTGGTAAAAGCTGCTAAATAGACACTACAAAATAAAACCTATACATTTTATATTTAGCTTTTTCTCAGGGTATAACGAACACAGAAGCTCCTGACAGGGTCGACTTTTTTTGTCCAATCAGCCGCATTGTTACAGAGAATCATGGGAAACCAACTGTCCTACACAACTATCCCAGACACTTACATGGACATGGTGCTTTTTCAAAAATAACAAAGAACGTATAGTTGGGAAATACTTGAGGACAGGAAAACAACAGCATGACACTGCTCCAGACAGTAGTTTCCGACTTGGTGCAATATCTGGTAGAAAGGACTGAAAGTGGGTTAAAAGTTCAAACTAAAACATGTTCCCGATTCAGGGTTTGAAATACAGGCCCCCTAAATGCTAACTGTCATGGTGTTGGTCAGGTTTTTACCTTGCAACTTTGGGCCGTTGGCGGGTTCTAAGCAGGATTTAGTTTAAAGACATTCATTGTTGTGTTTCAGATGCCATCACAAGCAAAACTGTATATAGTTAGAGTGCATTTTGTGTTATATCGCTAGTTCTAGGTTCAGGTTTAACATTTGTCAACCTAACTGTTACATATAAAATAAAATACAGTGTTTTCAGTTGGGAAAAGTGGCTCTTGCACATTTGAGAATCTGAAAGCCATGAATTACAATTACGATCTTTTTCAGCTAAGGGGAAGAAAACGGATATGTACCTATGAGCAACTATTAGGTCTTTTCCACCGGCACTTGGTTTTCAACTGGGGGTTGGACCTGGGAGCAGTTACGATTTTCTGTTCCTGCTTTGGAGTGGTTCTAACCGTGCTGAGCCAATACGACTACATGACGTAAACAGACCGCTGTCCACTGATTGGTCAGAGGAAATGTCGTCATACGCGCGACGAAGCTCGAAGATCTTTACATAATCACCCACTGTATGTAAACAAACACACCGACAACACGGCAACAGCGAACACGTCAACAGAGGATAAACAATGGAGCAGATGTTGTGTTTCCTGTACTGGCCACGGTGTGAGACTAATAATGCCGCCTAAAAATTACATCACGGCAGTGTCGAACCAGCTACTCCACCCACTTCCAGGTGCTAATGACTGCATGGAAAAGCTTCATCGTCTCGTGGCGTGCCGTGCTGAGCTGTGCTGTGCCGTGCTGGTAGTGTAGTCGAAAAGGCCCATATGGTCCTTGGCCAGTGTTAAGAAGCATGTACTTATATAGTCAGCCTTTTATTTAAGTAAATTTGCAGTGGTAATATCAGTAGTAACAGGACAAAAGCACGGAAATTGATAGTAGTAGTAGCATGAGTAAAAGTAATAGTAGTGGCTACAGTAGAAGTAGTGGGTGCAGAAGACATAAGAGTTGTAGGCACAGTACTGACACATTTTTGGAAGTGTCTTAGTTTGTATTCCGTTCTATCGCCCGTGTTAGATTTTCATAATGCAGTAGGTAAGATTCAATTGCTCTGAAGAACTGTAATTAATTTGGGGGAAAGTTTTTAATCAAGCGCCTAACAAGCACAGAGCCCCGTATTAACCCACCAGTTCTGTGATACGAGAGCGCAGGGAGGGAATTAAACATGCAAAACAGTCAATCCAGTCGAAAGCTAAGGGGTCCGACCGAATCTACACGGGCTTCATCAGGAGTGGGTGTGTGGCCCCAGAGTTTTGCTGAATATGTTTTATTAATTGCTGATTTAAAATGAATAACCAGCGTAGTAAAAAAAACACAGTCTTGTATTTATTAATTCCATAAGGGGTGAAGTGTCCTGCTCGAGGGCACAACAATAACACGCTTGAGTGAGGTTCGAACTGAAATACTCAACCCACATATTTTCCTGATATTACTGTATAAGCAAATGCAGTCGACTGTACTGTATAGTAGCAGTAGCACTCTTTTTAATTATGTTATAGTACTAAAAGTCGAAGCATTAGCTATACTTTGTACTGCAGCACAATTTTGCAACCACATTTAATTTCAGCTGTTCTGAGTCCTTTATATGTTCATACTTTTACCTGAACGCAGATTAGCTTGTACCTTGGTAGTAGTAGTAGTACACTGAAACTTTGCACATACAGTACTTTAACTCAGGTATTTTGTACAGTAGTCTTTTTAATAGCACTTTAAATATGCACTACGTAACTTTCTTGGTAGCGGATCCGCCCACCTCCTTGTCTCCATGGAGTTGTTATTGCTTTGCTGAAATGTCCCAAAGTCTTGCACTTATTCCATTACGTGCGTTTTTATTGGCCAAAATACCTTGAAAAACATGCATACTTGTTGTGAGCGGGGTTGCCTCTCCACAGATCTGACCCTGCTTGTCTCAGATGGTGCTAGATAACTTTGATAACATTCTTGTGGAACATTTTTTAACCGTTGGCGAATCCTCCATGAGAAAAGTTACAGTGCTCCTCAAAGCAGTTCTTGTAGTTCTTGTGGACTTCTATAGGTAGTGTGTAAATAACAGTTAAAGTGCAGACCTGCAGCGACCTTGTCTTCATGCTTGACCAATGGCACAGTCACGTTGCAGCATACAGTTTTTTTCAAGTCCGTGGTGAGCTCAAGGCAAGCTGCGGACACAAAGCGCCCTCCTCCTCCTCTTCTCTTTGCATCTCCAACTTTTAAGTACTTGCCTAGAACCTTGGAACTTAAATGGAGCGTACGCAGATGTACTGTAGGTACACTCGACACTGTAGCTCCTCTAGCTTTGTACATTTTCAGTTTATTTTTCTGTTTTCGTTGATGATTCACCCGAGTTGTGGCCGTGGTGTGCTGGATTAAGGGTATTGTTCAAAACCAAACACAAAAAAAATATCTGTCTCTCTGAATGATTATTTCCTCCTCGGCTCATGACCCTGTGTTCCTGTAATCCTTCTAAATTGGTTTCATTTAGAAAGCGCTGGTGTCAAACAGGTCACTTCACTCTAGTCATTTTGTCCTTTGAGAAAATGTTAATTTTTCTTTTTAACTTTTATTTACCATATTTTATTGTAACATGGGGGTCTTTTGTGTGCATTTGAGGACAACCCATCGATTTATGTTTTAAAATACCGACTTGTGTATTAACAAATGGCCATGTATTAGAGTTGGACAACCAGGGGCAATTAGTTTGAGCAGTAAAAACACATAGTGACAAACAAACATGCAACTCATGGAGAGATTCTTAACATAGAGGAGCTCTGAAGTCTAAGACGCACCCAATAAAAAGTCTACAAACATCGAGTTTAAGAGGTGAACGGCAGAAGGAATAAATTTCAGATATTTGTTTTTGAATACTGGACAACACAGAGACGGACTGAGGGAAGTAAAGATTATTATGGCAAGTCCAGTTATATAATATACCGTAAAATACCAAATAACAGCCATGGTGTTTGTGTCAATCACTTAACAGACCAGGGGTTGATTTGAGACCAGGCGGCAATTTGGAATAGGCGATGAATTCCTTCCTCACAAAAATCTTGCTCAGCAAAACTGGTAAAATATGGTACTCAAATTCTTTTAACCAGTATGACTATAATTTAGGCTACTTTCATAGGCGAGTTAATTTGAAATGTTACAACAAAATATCTACAGAGCGGGAGTTTTCTCACATTTGAAAGTGAGTCCTGAATTACAGAAAGTCATTAAAACCCTCCCGCAACATGCAGAAATTTCTCAAGCAAGTTAAAACAAATGAAAGACGCAGCAACTGGTGAGTAGGAAGAGTGAGAATGTTCATCAACTGCATCAGGGCACAAGGAGTGAGCTGTTTTTTTTTGTTTTTTTTTCAGCGCTCATAGTTTATGCAAATTGGCCATGTGGTTTTAAGTTTCATTTTTGTAGAGATGCAGCACGACTTCTGTCTTCCACATACACGTACATTAGACTCGCCGTTTATTTGGAACCGGGGGTATTTATCAAAATATACACCTGCACCTGGCGTTTAAAGGCGACCCGGCAATTGATTGGAACCTGGCTCTTATTTGGTATTTTCCGGTATCAGCATTTTATACGGAGATATTCTGGTGACCACCCCCTCTGTCATGCTCCTACTCAGGCTCAAACGTGGCCTTGCAGTCAAATTTGTTCATTTCAGTGATACATGGAACAAAAAAGCTCATTGGCCGCCCATCATTTCAAACAAAGTCACATTTCTCTCACCTCAAATGAACAGAATTAAAGTTTTATCATCGTAAACAACCTGTCAGTTGCGTCCATCTGAACGCGGGGTGATTCTTGGTGTATCACTCAAATTGGACTTTAATCTGAGCTTTATTTTAACACAATCTAAACATCACCACGAATGCTCATACTGATCAAAGGCTCTTGGAAATGTGTGGTTTAAATCCATTTTGTATTTTTTTCTTGAGTTACCGGATTATCTTAAAACATTTTTGGCAGTTTTTGCTAATGCGTGCAATGTGTCACCATGTTAACTGAACATTCCCGCCAATAGACACGCATGTAGAACACCCCCAGCCACTTCAAAGTATTGTAATGACAGCATAGCTAACCACACTTACCTTGAACAGACCATTAAGGTTGAGTTGAATACAACAGGCGCACTTCTGAATGAGTCCGTGCACCGTTCTCACAGTGACTCATGTCTAATCATTAAAGACATTTGTATACAGTCACTTCCTGATACGGTGAATGATATGACCTTCACCATCCAAACCCAATTGACTTGTGGGATATGATCAGGAGACACGTCCGCGGCCGCCATCATCAAAATGCCAAATGACGTCTCCCTGCCAGCAGAGGTCACCGCTCGTCAAAGATATCATTCATTCCATTCTGGTCACATGACACGTCCCCATGGCTCACCTTTGTCCCGGCGCATCTCTCACTGTGATCACAGGCTGGGCGGACATGTGGGAGCTCCCGCGAATATATTATGAGACTGCTGGAATGTGTCGAGCCAAGTGAGGGAAATAGGCAAAAGTACGAGGAAAAGTCACTGGAATTTAGTATGTGTGATATTAACGCCGTACGGTGTAGAATCAACCTGCTGCTTGTCTCCACTGTGTAACTTTGTGGTTCAGGGTCCGTCACCTGCTTTTTTCCATGGATATGTCATTGTTCTGCCTGGAATGTTCCACAGTATGACTTTAAACAGCTCTATCTTACATTTGTTCAATTACAGGTTTTTTTTCTAGCTCTGAAATATCTAGAAAATCATTTGACTGCCCCTCCACCAGAAAAGTTACACAATGCACCTTTAAGCTTATCTATCCCCTACTCCAATTTAGGTTTAAGTTACATGTCTAAGTTCCAGGTCTAAGGAGAGGCGACCCAGCTGCATGTTTTAATGTGTTTTAATGTGTGAGAAGGAAAATGCTTAAAATTGAATAAATGCAAGTATTTTCACAGAAAGTAAATGCTTGGAATTGATCAACCTTGCAGTTGTTTCAAGTGTTTCAAGTGTTTAAAGAAATACTTTAAATTGAATAAATCCAAGGTTGGTCAGTTTAAGCTGATTAACACACTTCTTTCTTTTACTTTATAGTATTGTCTGAAATGTTCCATGAGTGAGACAGAAGGTAAGCTTAAAGAAGAGCCATTGTGCTTGTGTCTGCTATAGTTAAATGACATCTTTTAAATCACAATATTCATTTATCCATCCATCTTCTCAACCCAGGGATCAAACCCGCAACCTTCTTGCTGTGAGGCCTGAGTGTTGCCACTCAGCCACCGTGCCGCCACAATATTCATCTGAAAGAGCTTATTCAAAGAAACAAGCCACTGACTTCCATGTTAGAAAAACTGTGGAGTTGATGTCACTGTAAACGTCATCACAACAAAGAAACGTGCAGCTGTTGGCCGCTCCAATGGATAGTGGACCCTCTAAAGAGAACGCAAACTCTGGTCCAAATCATAGACGATAGGTCGAATCTATTTCAAATGCATCATGGGGCGGGATAGTAATGATTTCATCTGTTTGTGGTGAGTGAATAAGACATGGGGTGAACCTCGAACTGTGGCCAAACTTTTGCCTCTGAAGAAATTCAAGCCCTTATGGACATCTGGTCGGACGAACGCATTAAAGTGTTAGGGTTACCCCCGGACCGCGCTGGGCTTCGTTACAGCTTCGAGTGTCGGGACGGGCCCGGAGGTTGCGCCTTTGCAGACCGTCAGGTGACCGCAGGCCAAAGGACTGGGCCAGAGCCCATGGACCACTTTTGGTTGGTTTGCAGGTGTGAGAGTGGACAACACTGGAGTCTATCAGCTTTATAATAACAATTTTATTGCCTGGTGCAGACCAAATAATCGAGCTAGCGGCGTGAAAGCACCCGAAGCCTTTCACACAATACAACCATTTCCATCAAACACACTGCACAGTAAAGATGTCTAACCTTGCAGGTCTAATTGAACGTGATGGCCGTGCAATTCCCTCATTGAAAATCCATACGGCCAATCATAAATGCATCTGCACTCCTCATGTACCAATGTCAAGGAGGCCGTTACCCACAATCCTCTGCGTCTCCATTAAGGGCCCAAGCACACATCCTCCATCTCTGCCATATGGAGATCAGGGGTCAGGGTCCAGTAAAGACACAAGTAAAGGTGGTGCTTGAGGGAGACTGAGAGGAGACTCAGACCAGCCATGATGATGCATGAAGCTCAATTAGGGTTTAATCCAGAGTGGAGATTAGCACCTGGCATGGGGCTGGGACCACAGGGAGGCCGGAGCAAACGGGCTGGCATGAAACAAGATAAGGACACGACTGTGAGATACTAAGGCCAAGAAAAGAAAAGTTAGAAAAAGTAAAAAATACAAGTCGAGGAGCAAAAAGTGCAACATTAAGACTTTTTAAAACTAAGGATACTGCAGTAGTGGCTGGACCATGGTGTAAAAACTCAAAGATAACATAGCAATAAATAATCTATATATATATTAGTGCTTTATATTTTAATGTGTTAACTCAAAACAATTTTAACTGCGTAAATTTGCATGAGGAAAACATGAACAAAGTCCACTTCAAAACATGCGGCGAATCTGAGACAAGGACCACGGACAGCGACCTCTCTCCCCCTGCAATTAATCGCCAGTTAACTATGACATTCATGAGATTAATTGCGAAATATTTGAATTGGCTGACAGCACTAATATATATATATATATATATATATATATTTATAAAATATTGGCCTCAAAGGTATCCATGGAGACTGTCCGAGGCTCTAGGTAAGGAGCTAGTTGAATCATTTCATCACCAACCAAAACACCAAAGTGGAGTTGGAGAAAAAGTATATTTCTCTTTCTCTCTTAAACATAAATATAATAATAGTGATAAATAACATGTGTTCACATTACATTTAGTTAATTAATTTAAACATTTTTAGAGATAAAGGTTTTTCACAAACTGTAAACCCTTCTTAAACCCTTCTTGCTGTTTTAAAGTGGCGTTAGAGCTTTTTTGTTATTCTATTGGAAACTACAAGCCAGCTATTCCTTTAATCAACGCAAGTCTCGCCTGAATCATCCACATATTTCAAAACAAGAAAAAAAACAAAAACGATCCATTCTTTGTCTGGCTTCAGAACACGAGGCCAGGCGAGATTTTTCACTCATTATTGAAAACCATCTCTTACTGTCTGGCGGCGCTTTGCTTAATGTAAACAAATGAATTCTCCAACCCACTTAACCATGCTTTATTATGAGCGAGCAGCCCATAATTGTGTTTCTGATCAGTGCAGATAAATTCCAGTGTACAATGGCAGTGTACACCCCCCCCCCCCCCCCCCTCCCCCTTCCCCCGGCTAAAGCTCTCATTGCCAAGCTTTACAATAGAAAGTATATGACGCATTATTCCAGCTAATGACAATAGGTTCAAGAAAGTGAGTGGAAGGAGGGTTATGCAAGAAAACTCTGCTTAAAAAGTGTGTTGTGTAACTTTTCCGGTGCAGGGTCCATCAAATGCTTCATGGAGATGTTCTTGCTTTGTCTTTTCTATCTTCATGGAGACCAAACCAGACCAAGTTACAGGTCAGACCTGTGGAGAGGCAACCCCGCTCACAGTCAGAATGCCTGTTTTTCTAGGTATTTTTGAGCTATAACCCCACTTCTAATTGAATAAATGTAAGATAGAGCTATTTAATGTCACACTGTGGGACATTCCAAGCAGAGCAATGACACATCTCCATAGAAACAACCAAAACGGACTCTTGAGAGCTCCAAAAGTGCACCATGTAACTTTTTTATTAAGAGTTTGCCACCTGCTTGACTCCACGTTATTTTTTCCTAGAATGTTCTACAGTATGGCATTTAATTTAACTATCTCCATGGAGACAAGCAGGC
Source organism: Odontamblyopus lacepedii (assembly GCA_034769755.1). Lineage (NCBI taxonomy): Eukaryota > Metazoa > Chordata > Actinopteri > Gobiiformes > Gobiidae > Odontamblyopus > Odontamblyopus lacepedii. Next base: position 11,626,938 of record CM068366.1, read on the forward strand.
CACATCGCAGTAATAATGCATGTTTTTGCGGTAGTTTTAAGAAGTAAAAAACATCCCTAATTGAAGAAATACATGATATATTTGTTTAATGCTCTGCCAAACAAGCAAACAACAAGCAAAGCAATAACATCACCATGGAGACGAGCAGACCCTTAACCACAAAAGTTACACAGTGCACCTTTAGGCCTTGTTATAAAGCTGTTGCCTCATTGAAAATATTCCTGGAGTTGCAATACAAAAGGATATGGTGTATTACTATAGCGCTCCAACTAATGACAATAGGCTAAAGAAAGTGAGTTGAAGTAATGGGGTTATGCAAGAAAAATCTGCTTAACTTGAAATTGCAAGTTTAATTCCACCTGGGTTAAAAAATGGCACCGTGAAGTAGTTTTGGCGTTTGGAAGAAGAATGCGAGCGGGGTTCTAATTTAAAACCCTGAAAGGTGCATTAAGAGAAGCATTTTGCATAAGTTCCCAGCGCAGTAAATAAGTCTTGTATGTGTCAGCTTATGCTACTTGTTGACACTTATTACAAGCTTTAAATACAAGCGACGTGATTATGTATGTAATGAACAGACGTGCAAATGAGAAAGTTATAAGAAATGGAAAAGGTAAATCCAAGTTCAAGTCACACTTCATATCGCAGAATATACAATTATGCACATTGGGGTATAACTCATTTCAACATCTAAAGGTAAAGTAAGTACAATAGTAGATTTAGCAGCAGTACTATAGTAGATGCAGACTTACACGAAGAAAATATTCTTTAGTCACACATACCATAACCAAGTGTCCAAGTACAATTATGTATAAGCACAAATATCTTACTTAAGGACTCAATAAGTACAAGTAACACTAAAATATTGTTAGAAGAGAGAGCTGTTAACCCTAAATACCCATTGGAGACAGTAGTATTGGTGTCTTGCCAAAGGGCAGAATAACAGTATGTGACAGTGGGAGCAAGAATCGAACCAGCAACCTCTGGATTGATGTGGCAGCAGGATGCCAACAGCAAAAAACAAAATCTAATCAAGCTAAAAGGACATCGATTAAGAAAGTTTTGCCATGATTTGTGTAAATTTCACTTGACAAGTAAAATTCTCTGCCAGTGCAATAAGATTTTTGTACTAAAATATGAAAATACATCTTGCTACACTTAAAATAAGAAAAACAACAACTTTTTGCACTTAAAATAAGAAATAAAATCAAATGTTGCTTGAATTAAGAAAAACACACTTATTTCATTGGTAGATAATTTTACTTGTCAAGATGAATCTACTCAAATAAAGTAAAATGTTCTTAATTTAAGTCATTTTAACTTGCCTAGACATTGTTTTTTTCCAGTGTAAGAGCAAGAGTCAGTCTCCAAATCAATAAATTGTGAATTTTAAAGGGCTCATACTACATTATATTCTGCTCTATGTTATAATGCTGTTTGCTCATCACAAACATACCTGGAGATGTGTTTCATTCACACACATTCAACACACAAACCCTGCATCCAGTATTTATGAGGAGTACTGAAAACACGCAGTTCCACTTTGTGATGTCATGTGGTAATACAGAAGCGCTCCTCTGTGTTTTTAAACACTATACACCTTCACTAGAATCATTTGGATGATTTTAGCCCTGGAATTGCCGATCTTTACTGAATCAAAGCTAAAGGGTAGATGTTGACTTGAAAACTAGCACTACATGACATCACAAGGTGGACCGGAGCATTTTGAGCTTTGGTGATATAGACAGACTAATAACAAAGAGGTACTCAAACATGTGTAAATGAAACAAAACACAACTCTGGGTCTGAGGTTCCAACATTATAACATGATTAAAAGCTCATAAGAGTTAAATTTGTGTAATATGGGACCTCCAATTCAAACTGTGCTTATTTGGATATTACAAAATTGCCTTGAGTCTGACGATACAATACATTTCATGATATACATGTCACGAATCGATATATCACGATATATCACAATACAAAAACAACGGACGATATATTGCAATTTATCAATAATCACTTCTAATAATATAGTCAGCTACATCTTCATGTGAACAAAATTGTATGAAATAAAGTATTACCTTTTTCATTCATGAGAACAGTGACTAAAATTAATATTTAAGTAAAAATATAGCATTTTTCAGAAATTGTGCAATCACGATATATCACTGAATCGATTTTTCCTTACGCCCCTACGAAGCACACAAAATCAGTGTGCCGTGATGTGGGTGATTTACACACTATACAAACTTTCTCACACCATTTCTGCCACACACTGCAGTCCTTCAACATACTAAAATTATACTTTTAAAACCAGCCAGAATTCCCACATTAAAATTATACACTCCCTCTCTCTCTCTCTCCCACACGTGCCCCAACCATAACAGCCAAATCTGCACCCGCCGCCGCACTACCGCTTCTATTCCTGTCACCGCCATAACCATAAACACAGCTCTGCCTCGTCACGCGTCACCGACTGTAGCACCCATCGGGGGCCGCTCTGATGTCACCCACTTTTTCTGTCACCCGCGACTCGTAAGTGCTTGTTGTGGGCGAGCATAAGAGACAAAAGCGTCAGAGTATTTCATTTTTACTGCGCTGGCATAAGAACTATTAAAGAGAAGGATCGCGGCTCAGGTTCCACTGTGCAGCCGTGAAGACGTGGTTGTTATAGTGATGTTTTAGCGTAGCGAAATATTGACATGAGAAGATGCTACATGTGTTTGTGTCCAAGATATGTGTGTTTATGTGTGTTTGTGCCATTTTATACTGGCTGCAGTGTAAAAATAATTGTTTTAAAGCTCCTATATTACACAAAATTGACTCTTGTGCGCTTTAAGTCATGTTTGAATGCCGTTACCTCATCAAAAACATACCTGGAGTTATACTTAGTTTCATTCATATGTTTGAGTAATCCTTTATTATTAGTCTGTCTATACATATTCAAGCTGAAAATGCTCTGTTCCACCTTGTGATGTCATGCAATGGTAGTTTTCCAGTAGTAGTTTTCAGGTAGTTTTTGTTTTTTAACCGCTACCTTTTAACTTATGTATAGTAAATAGGCAGTTCCAGGGCTGAAATTATGTGCGTGCATATTTTGTAATGTAAACATGTAAGTTTTGTATTCTATTGTGATGTATTGTTGTTCTGTATTGTATTGTATTGTGTATTACTAATATTTTGTGTTTTTGTGGACACCCTCGACAACAAGATGGCATATCTCAAGGGCCATTCCAATAAAATAAACATGATCCAAATGATTCTAGTGAAGCTGTGTGGAGTTTTTTCTGGTTGAGAGAACTAACTACTGAAATATGCAGGGTTTAGTGTGTGGATGAAACAAAACAGAACTCCAGGTATGTTTGTGACGAGGAAACATTATAAAACAAATTTTAAAAATGGTGTAATATGGGACCTTTAAATGTCAAATTGGTTCACAATGTTGATATTATTTTGCCATTATCATTTATCATTATCCTGATTTTAAACAGTTAAAATGTCCAAACCTTGTGTTTTTGCAGCTAGAAAATCACTCTTGAATGTTAAAAGCATCCAATTACAATGGAACAATTATAGCACCATGTGCTGTAATAGACATACACCCAGTAGTGATTAATGTGTATTAGCCTGGTTTACAAGGTTATAAAGGAAAACACTGGAATTGTTTTGAGCGCTCGCTTGATATGGGTCAAAGTCAAAAAACAGACACGAGAAACCAAAAAAATAAATAAAAAATCACTACAAAAAAAGAAAAATTATATTGCAAGACCTAGTATCTAAAATGTATCTTATCTCCAAAAAGTATGAGCTAAATTCTTATGTTAACTATTTGTAAGAAATGATCAATCTTTAGCTTTAACCCATGTTAGAATGTTGTTACCTCGCCATAACATACCCAGAGTTGTTTTGTTTCATTCACACGTTTGAGTAACCCTTTACTTTCAGTCTGTGTACATCTACAAAGTTCAAAAAGCTCTGTTCCACCTTGTGATGTCATGCAGCTGTAGTTTTCAAGTTAACAGCTGCATATTATCTTGAGTTCAATAGAGATGTGCAAGTCCTGGGGTTGAAATAATCCAAATGATTCTAGTGAAAGTGTGTGGAGTTTAAAAACAAAGCGGAGCACTTCCTCTATTACCATATAACATCTCAAAGTGGAACGGAGTAGTATTTTCGGTTTAAGAGAAAAACTTTGGTTATGTTTGTGATGAGGAAACATTATAACAGAGATCAGAAAACAGCGCAACAATGGAACGCTCATATTGACGGATTTCTTTGTCTAAGTCTGACCCAGTGTCCACTCCAACGCACTGAATCACATTATGTCTTCATCAGGCCTGTGTGTGGTTTGTGTAGGCGTTCCATGGACAGTTTGATTGACAGCTGGCTTGACTGGAGCTAGCTCGTATTTATTAGGTTTTGGCCGGGCGCTCTCATCCGCTGCGGTTAACATGTGACCCGCAACATCTGGCCAGCCGTGATGCTAATGTTTCCTGACATTTTATTTATGTATTTACTGATGTCGATGCTCCATCCACTTTGGTTATCTATCCATCAAAAACGCATATAGTTTTACCCATTCCACTAAACATATTGCAAAACTACTTTTTTTTTGCACTTCCGTCGCCACAGCAATCATCAGCGATAAATCTCCTCTAATCTCGTATGGAGGTCACATGAATAATTTACGTGGTAATATGGCAAGTAATATGTATGCCCAGTTCAGTAAAAAGTTGGGAATATTTAATTGATCTGTGCCTGATGAGCTGTTTTTGTATTATCGTCGTCATGTTTTTTTTTTTTACAAAATTTACGGTTGGGTTTTATTTAAAGGTTGCACTCTCTAACTGCTGTGTGTGGAATATGCCATTGTTTTTTGTGTTTTCTATTGCCCAAAAACATTTCTGTGAGTGCGGTCACTTCTCCACAGTTCTGACCTGTAACCAGTTGTTTCTTACTTGTTTCCATGGCGATAGACAAGTTCAGTAAAGGCCCTATATTATGCAATGTTTCCTCATCACAAATATACCTGGAGTCATCTTTTGTTTCCTTCACGCATGTTTAATGCACAAACCCTGCGTATTTAGGCCGAGTTCTTCTCTCAAATGGAAAACACTCTGTTCCACCTTGTGATGTCATGTGGTGATACAGGAAGTGCTCCACTGTGTTTAAACTCCATACACCTTCACATTCAGTCATTTGGCCCTAAAAAGCCAATCTCTGCTGAACTAAAGGCAAAAAGTAAACTGAAAACTACCATTTCATGACATCACAAGGTGGAACTCTGCATTTAGAGCTTGACTAATATAGTCAAATATGCATTATAGTAACTTTAATGCCGCACTGTGGAATATTCTAGGCTAAGCAATCATACCTCTGTCAAGTAGCTAAAGCTCCACTCGACTCTAATGTCATTCGATATTCATTTCCATTCTGCATTCAGACAAAGGCATAATGTGGGCTGCATTTTACCCTTGAATCATATCATTTATCATGAAATTACAGATGCAGGTTAAATACAGGTTAGAAGACATAAAAAGTTCTTATCCACTTTAAAAGATCGAGCAAACCTAAGCATTGATTTAAAAGTGAGTCAAATGCTGGGAGTACGTGCCCATCTCCTTACACATATTTCATTTAGCCACTGTCGCGTGTAATACTGACTGATGTGAATATGCAAATGGTCCTTCTTGTCGGCGCTGGTGTGAAGATAGCGGGGGCTGCATGCAGACGTCTATGAAACAAGGCTCATTGACTTCCCTTAGCTTTGCACAGCTAGACGGGCTACATGCTACGCTTACTGAAATCTAGACTAATCCTGGTCTACTTCGAGTTTAGCCTAGTTTGGAGTCCAGGGTATATCTCTTAGACCCTAGTTTGGACTGTACATATGACGTGTTCCAAACAGGAAGTGAGTGTGGGCACGTTTCCGGCTCCATTGTTTGAAAAACTGTCGCCACGCTCTCTAACTGTTGTGAGCCTCGTCATTTTGGTCTTGAAACGTTTGTATTCACCCATTTTACATGATCCTGGTGTTTTTATTTCACTATTTTGCCCATAAATCAGCAAATGAACATTAATAACAGACAAATCTTTTTCCAACTAGTTTCCTGCTATCACTGCCAATAGTTTTGATTGGCAGCGTTACTAAGCACAAACTTCCACCTAAACTAGCAGTGTGGGCGGAAATGGCCTGGCTCCTGATTGCCTCTTTGGCTGCTATGATACTCGTGGTCAGAATTCTGAGCTCCAAATTCAAACCTATTACCGCTAGCCTTGATGAGCTTCATTTGATTGGGGCCGAACAGGTGATACCACACTCCTGAAGTCCACTTCTTTATACAGTCCATGGTTTTGACCTGGTTTATTTCTGTTTTACTGCTTTAGAACATACTTTTTTTCATAATTTTTTTTTTTTTCAGGAAGAAAATGAGTCCACTAAACTTCATTTATTTTATGTAAATGAAGTTTAGTGGACTCATTTTCTTCCTGAAGCCCGTCATTTGCTGGAGTTTGGGCTGCAGACGCCTCTTGTTTGTCCTCGGAGCAGAACTGCTCCTGCCAAAAGCTCCATCGGTTTCTGTGCTGTTGTCACATGTTTCACATTTAAATGCTCTCATAGGGTTGAGATGCTTCTGTCATCTGCAAACTCTTTTCTGCCTAGATTGCAATAAACAACGCCTATGTCAGTACTTCCATCAGGTCGTTTTTTGAATAGAAATTTACTGTCCAGTACACCCAGAGCGCTTTCATGTGCTGTTGTTGCTGTATGACATGTTAATGTCCCACAACTAATAAACAATATAGATTTTTATAGGGATCGGTCATCTGCTTGAGTCCCCGGAGATTGCTGGAATGTTCCAAAGTATGGCATTAAACTGGCATGTTTCCAAAGAAACAAGAAGACAACACCCCTAAGCCAGGTTTTCTTGACCAGTACTGACTCAAATGCTACATGCATAGCTTTAATACCATACTGTGAAATATTACAAATACAGAAGCAATCAAGGGCAATTTCCTCAGTAACAAAGTTGCATAACACACCTTTAAGTGCCTCTTTCTTTCTTCCACAGGTTGAATTTTTGGACTCGGTTTACCTGTTTTGGGTTTCTGTTAGCGTCTGCTTTAGCATCCCAGATCTTGCACATCTCCTAATGTGTATTCCAGCTCCAAACCTCCACGCTCACATCCTTATCTGGTGCCACGCTCGAGTACCGCTCACTGACAAGACATATCCCCCATAATAAATAACCTCACCTTCTCTTCTCCTCGCTCCCCCGATCCGAGGCTCTCCAACCAGCCGCGGCGCCCCCTGTAGGAGCTCCCCGCCACATAAACACAGCACCCCCCGGAGGTGAGAGTGCGATAGCGTGGGGTCTGATAGCGATGGAGACGTGCTGTGATCCTGCGTCAGAGAATCACACCAACTCCTTCTCAATTAGGAAGCTTCACCTCCAGAAGTGCGGGCTGTGCTCTCCCAAATGGAGATCAGGGTACGGGACATAAGTTATTCAAGCAGAAGTTGTTGCAGTGCATGCAGATGTTGATTTGGAATCCACTGTTCCGTATTCAGCGGGCATTGCACAAGGTTTGACTTCATACATTTAAATGCAAGGTAACTTTTCGGGTCAGATGTCCACCTCTTGTTTTGCCTGCATGTCTCCAAATAGTAAATGTAAATGCCATATTGTGGAACATTCCGAGCAAACCAATAACCATTCCGTGGATACAAGAAAGTAGCAGATCTTTTACTGGAAAAGTTTGTGGACTTGTGTGATGTGGAGGAGCTTCACTCAGTCCACCCCAGGGCAACTGTGGCTGAGATTAGTGTATTAGTGTATCAAACTTTCAATGAATCAATCAATGTTTTTTTTATAAAGCGCTTTTCATACAAAAAACGTAAGTGCCAATTCCACATTTCCTTCCATCCTCCAGTCTAGTATTAGTCTAGGTTAGAGATTGATCAATATGTTTTTTCATGGCTGATGCCGATTGTTCAGGAGTCCAGAGAAACTGATGGCCGATAAGCTATGCGGACATTTTTTGGCCGATATATGGGTTCAATTTTGATTATTTTCCACAAATTATGTCATTTAAATTTACTACAAACTTCCCCCAAGCCCTGTTTTACTGCAAACCTTTAAGTAAACAGTGTAGTCATGCTTTGTGCAATTATCTCCTTACAATAAATGATCAAAATAAGGCTTTGGGTGTTTTCTTTGTGTAACTTTTCTAGTGAAAGGTCCATCAAATGATTTTCTCCCTGGAGATGTTATCGCTTTGTCTGCAATGTTTCACAGTATGGTATTAAACCTTTCAATCTTCATGGAGACCAAAATGGGCCAAGATGCAGGTCAGATCTGTGGAGAGGCGATGCCACTCACCCCCCATTGAACTAGAAAACCGCTAGTTAGTTAATGAATGTAAGGTAGAGCAGTTTAATGTCATACTGTGGAACATTCCAGACAGAGCAATGACATATCCATAGAAACAAGCATGTGAAAGACCAAAAAGTTCCATAATGCACCTTTCAACTGATATTTGATACGCTACAAAGTGCAAATATCGGCCTATCTTTAGTCTATGTCTAGTCAGAATGAATGTATGGATCTTATGGGTGAACCTTGGAAGCAAATTGACCAAAAATCTACAAAACTCCAAATCATATCATCAGATAAAGAATTAGAAATGGCAAAATTCTCATATATATCTTACAATTTCCATTTTGTATTCCATAACTGAAAAATCAAACCACCAGCTTGTCTCATAAACCAGGCTTAGACGTCAATTAGCCCGTACCAACAACTGCGTACATGACTCCAGCACCTCGCAACACGTCAATCAATACAACAATGCCATGAGCTTCTATAGCCCTTTATAACATGTTTACTTAAAGGGGTCAGGCGAGGTTTAACTTGTAGGTGGAAGACTAAACTTCGCCTGGCCTTCATCAAACGTTGCATCAAATACCCAGGGAGGAAACATGCGCGGCCCACACATGTTGTCTAGAGCTTTCCCATTGCCGGTGGGAAGCAATTAAGCCTCCGATATGAACTAACTCCACCTATTAAGGAGCTAATAAAAGATGGAGATTACTTAATTAAATATCCCATGTTATGCCAAAGTGCTTTTAAAAGTTTCTACCCATGTAATAACGCCGGTCCCTCATCAAAAACTTACCTGGAGGGGTCTTTAATTCAAGCTTGTTTGAGTAACCCTGGGCGCACGGGCTGGGTTTTCCTTTTACCGGCTGGTTCTCGTCACTGATATGCAGAAGAGGGACAAAAACATTTCAGCAAAGACGAAACGGAATTTGCGCGAAAAGAAGCAATCGAGCAAATCAATTAATACGACGTCCCATTTGTTCTGGGGGTTGGTGAAGCCTCGTGGAGACATCACAGCGTCTACGTGAAGTCTTCATTTTGTCTGAGCCAGATAAAACTGTCACTCACTTCTGACCAAAATACACTTTTATTTCCAGTTAATTGTGATTTTTTTAAAGCTCTGATGCTTCCCAACGACTCATCTAACTCCGTTAATTAAAATGAAGACAGAACTTTCAGGCTGTTTTCATTGAGGTTTTCTGTTTCTTGGGAATTGGAGTTTTCTTAAGTTCTTCAGTCGCTTTTTAAACTGTTCAGTACACTTTAGTATAACATTTTTTCTTTTCTTTTTTCTTTTTCACCAGTTCAGCGAGTGCGTCAGAGCCAGAAGACAGCTGAAATACATTTCGAACGCTGCTGCTCGGGTCCGGACTGGAACAAGGAAATGAAGAGACAGGCTTCTCTTCTCTGACAATGAAAAGATTTTATCTGCACTCGCCTCTTTTAAAAGTTCAAGTTAAGTTTGAATTACTTTGTGTACCATTTGAGCTGAAGTGAGCAAAACAAGGCAAGAGGTTTGAGACTTTAAAATGTTGCTCGGGCGTTGGTGCTTATAGTCTACTCGGTTGGTTTGTTTTCTGAAGTAAACTAACTTATACAGCAGTTTAGCAAGAGGTCTTCAAGTGGTAGTCACCCTGACCCCTTCCAAGTAGCTGGAAGGGATCTGAATTATATGTATTGTCCTTTATAACTCAGATTTGATTTATTACGAGGGGGATGCACTGATCCAGCCTTTTCCGTTTCAACACTTATTCCGTTACTGTTACTTTCAAGGTGCATTGTGTCACTTTTCTGGTGGAGGATCCGTCGAATACTTTTCTCAATGGAAATGTTATGTTGTCCAGAATATTTCACAGTACAGATGGTATTAAAACTTTCTAGCTTCATGGAGACCAAACCAGACCAAGCTGCAGGTCAGATCTGCGGATTGGTAACCCCGTTCATAGTCAGAATTCCTGTTTTTCTAGGTATTTCTGAGCTATAAAACCACTTCTGATTTCATAAATGCAATGACATATTCATATAAACAACCTGGTGAATGATCCTCCATCAGAAAAGTTATACAATGCTCCTTTAAGTGTCCAATAGTGGATCAACAGATATCAATGTATAGACTGAAAACGACATTTATTTCCTTTACACAAAGATAAAATCAGACAAAACTGATCCAGATGTTATGTAGCTGTTACTTACCTCTAACTGCGCAACTTTGTATAAATAAAAGTTCAAACATTCAGACTTTCTGGGCCAATTACGAGCAAATCGTCTCAGTACATCACCAGGATATTTAAGATGATATCCAATCCAGCTTTTTTTTTTTTTGCATCACAACCAATAACTAATACCAGTATATTGCCTGTGCAGATGTATAATTTTGATGCCTGACTTTGTGTACTCATAAATGGATAATGGATTATGTTTTATAGAGGAAATCTACCTGTACCCCATTAAATGCTTAATGACGCTCTTATATTTCCTCAATTTCCTGCAAGCTGCTACACAGCAAAATGGAATATCTGCACTACAGTTCCTCAAAATTAATAAGATTTAACTGGATTTGAGTGGATTTCACTTGACAAGTAAAATGATCTACCAATTTAAGAACGCTTTTTTTTTCTTAATTCCAGCAACATATGATTTAGTTTCTGATTTTAAGTACTAAGAATTGCTGTTTTTCTCATCTTCAGTGCAACTAAATGTTGTTGTTTTTTCCTATTTCAATTACAAAAAGACTTGTTCCGTGAGTAGATCATTTTACTTCTCATGTTAAATGTACTCAAATCAATATAACACTACTCAAATCAAGTCATTTTAACCTTCTGGCATTTTTGTTTTCATTTTTTTCTATTGCTCACAGAAAGAAAATGTTGGAGACCCCCGACAAGTCTGCATCTATAGGCTCTTCAGCGATAAATTGACAGTGAAGGACTCAGAATTTAAACCTTTCATTTTTGTCAACAACTTGAACAGAACATATTTCTTAACATTTCCAACAGACTTTTGTGTTTTAGGGAAAATCAATCTAAGTCTATGTGTAACCTTGTAGCTTCTATAGACTTAGACAAACTTTATTGATCCACAAGACAAATTATTTGGGCACAGTACAGAACATTATTATATATTATTATAACAAAAAGCAAAAATATAAACCGTAATACTTAATATAATGTTTAAAAGTAGCTGGTATCGGGATAATACGGTGGATAAGAATTGACTTCATAGCCAGGAGAATAGTTCGTGATAGTTGAAGTTGAAGTTGAATAATATAAAATAAAAGAGACCATCAGCATTTATAGTTTATGATAATGAGTAGGATGGTCGGGTACACATGAATTCTACAAGGCAAAAGTACATATATGAAAACAGGCGGCCGTGTACGTGCTCAAATAGGACAGGAAGTACTAAAAATCAGTTGCATATAATTTAACAAAAACATGAAACTCCTGTATAGGATCATTGTTGCAAATCTAACGCACCTTTGGATCACGATAGGAGGAACATTTCACATTGAAAGTAGCAGAGATACCAAGAGACTGTGTCAAATAAGGCCTAATTATATAAAAGTATATGTGCAAGTAAAAATAAAAGACAGAAATATCGTAATTCAAATATATCTCAGCTATATAAAAGGGCATAATTAAGCCAAGCCCTCCAAACTATATAGGATGTTGTGATAATGCTTACCACTTGACCTGCGTTGTTAAACTCTTTCCTGATTGGACGCTTTTATTGCCCTCATTTCATTGGCCCGGCTGCAGGTGACCCCAACGCTCTGGGATACATTGATTCTGTTATCGATACGAATCTTCCAACGTGCGCTCATAAATGCCCCCTCAACCATGACCCTCGCCCACGTATAGATCCAAAACATACACGGACCTTTTCTTTAATTTATATATATGAAATAAGCGCTACACGGAGGCTAGATCTCTTGTGTACGTCAGAATTCTAACCCTCTTGATCTTTCACATTTAGAGTTGTGCAAGCTTGGCGTAATATTTTCATGTTGTTTACAGGCGTGTTAACTACTTCTCCACAGTTATGGAAAAACACACATGCTTAAAGGTCCTAGTTTATGCTAAAATGACTCTTGTGCACTTTAAGCCTTGTTAGAATGTCGTTTCCTCCTCAAAACATACCTGGAGTTGTGTTTTGTTGCATTTACAATCTTCTGTCCACATCTCCAAACCTCAAATGATCTGTTCCACCTTGTTTTCAAGTTAACATCTACCCTTTAACCATATTTCCTGGTCTGACGTTAAAACAAATGAACATAGTGAAGGTGAGGCGAGTTTAAAAACACAGTGGAGCATTTTCTATATTACCGCATGACGTCGCGAGGTAGAACAGAGCGGCTTCCATTTGAGAGAAGAAAATATGCAGGATTTGTGTGTTAAAATGCGTGAATGAAGCAAAACGCAACTCCGGGTATATTTTTGATAAGAAAACACCATAAAGTGGGAAAATAGTGTAATATGATCCTTTAACCGGGTCGCCGTGGGGTCGTAAAAGCCTTAAAAAGGTCTTAAATTTCATGTTCCTAAATTAAGGTCTTAAAATGTCTGAAATTATGTTGTCCAAGTCTTAATTTTTTCACAAAGGTCTTAAATTTTATGAGGCTACTTTTTGTACACTCAACCAGGGTGCAGTGCAATGTGAGACAAGACAATGTGAAAGGTTAGTTTGTCTTGTTAGAATGTTAGAAATGATTTTTTGGCCATTTTACAAGCCATGCATATGACTATAAATGAGTTCTGAATGAGATTTTATAATCAAAGTAGTTTTTGTTATTTAAAGCAGTGAGTAATGCTCATTATTAGAATTGGATCTGGTGTTTTTTTTTAGCCTGGATTATGGGTGCGATGTTGGTTTTAATTTTCATTTAAGTGGTCTTAAAAAGGTCTTCAAAAAGTCTTAAATTTGGAGTAGGCAAACCTGGGGATACCCTGTTTAAAGATACACTATTTTTGGAGGATTTGCTGGTCTCCATGGAGATGTTGCAACTACAAGTATGGATCTGACCGATAAACTTGGCACCTTTGACGACATCACAAGGTGGAACAGAGTGATTTCTATTTGAGAGAAGAACTCTAGCTAAAACATGCAGGTTTGTATGTCTGCTAAACACACGCGAGTGAAGCAATATATATTTTTGATGAGGAAACATCATAACGTAATATGGGTCCTTTAAAGAGACACTATGTTAACTTCTCGAGGATTTTCTGGTGTCCATGGAGATGTTGCCAGTATTTTTTAAATCCTTGAAAAATATGCTTCCTTACTGGATGGATTTATGGATCTGACCTGTAACTTGGCACCTTTGACGACATCACAAGGTGGAACAGAGCGTTTTCCATTTGAGAGAAGAACTCTAGCTAAAACATGCAGGTTTGTATGTCTGCTAAACACACGCGGATGAAGCAAACACAACTCGAGATATGTTTGTGATGAGGAAACAACATTATAACAGCTCAGAAAACAGCGTAATGCAGGCCCTTTAAAAGAACACTGCGCTATCGCTATCTTGCGCGATGGCCTTTTACGCGCCGACTCAGCTCCTTGGGATCCATCTTGTAAAAATAACACCTCTAATTAATTATCGCGGAGTAATTTCATTTGACGTAACCGGACAAAATGCTTATCTATATATTAGCAGGCATTTATCCTCCTTGTGTGGCTTGAGTGGTGAAAGCTTCCTCCTTTCTCGCGCGCATAAATAAACACATACGACTGCGCAGGGGCTGAGTCAGAATAGATGGCGTGGTAAATTACGGAGGGCATTTTCTTCCTACTTACTGAATGGTCCCTGTCTCTCTGCTGTATTTTAAACAGTTGTGCTTGGGAGGAGTAAATCTTTCACTGTAATGAATATGTAGTGCCAGCCAAGGCATGGACGACGCATGTGATGGTGTGATTCTCGGCCTAATATACTATTCCGAGAAGTTCCGAGCCCGTTTGACCTACCGCGGCCGAATGTAAAGAGCTAAATCAGACCTTATTGGATGTATGTATAATGTTTGTGCAAATACTACATGCCTGTGTGAGATGTATGAGGGGGAGTTGGTTAGGTCTGGTGGCTCTGAGGGTTCGCGTGTGGTCTTCTCCAGCGAAAATACAGATTAAAAGACCTGAGGAATGGAACCAGTAAACAGTGAATTAATGTGAAACTGGTGGTGTGTCATTGTTTAACTACTACTACTACTACTACTACGACTGCATAAACCGGTGGTCTGTCATTGTTATATACTTGTACAATACATCAACTACTGCTAAAACTATTAACCTACTACGACTACTATCGCTACTATTACTGGGACGCCAACTGTGACAACTACTGCTACTGTTACTACTGAATAAACCGGTGGTCTATCATTGTTTGCCTGTTATATAATTGAACAATACTTCAAGTGCTGCTAAAACTACTAACCTACTACTACATGTTCTAAACTCTGAATATGTGCTGCTGACATCAGGGCGTCGCTACTCTGTGCCAAGATTTAAGAGAGTCAGACTGAAAAATTCTTTTGTCCATCAGTCCATCTTGAAACTAAATTTGGAGCTTAACCATAGAATCTAAGTGGCGAGTAGACACTTGTTTAACTTTGTCTTCTTCTATCTATCTATCTATCTATCTATCTATCTATGTATGTATGTATCTATCTATCTATCTACAATGATGACTACTAGTGCTACTACGACTGTGGTCTATCATTGTTTGTTCTACAATTGTACAGTACTTCAACTGCTGCTAAAACTATTAACCTTAAGCGCATTGTGTTGCATTTTTGTCTGAAAAGCGCTCTATAAATAAAGTTTGATTGATTAATGTACTACTATTGCACCTATTATTGCTGACTACTACTGCGACTACTACTGCTACTGTTACTACTGAATAAACCGGTGGTCTGTTCTTTGCTTGTTCTGTAATTGTACAATACCTCAACTGCTGCTAAATCGATTAACCTACTACTGCTACTACTACTACTGTAACTGCTACTGCTACTGAATAAACCAGTGGTCTATCATTGTTTGCCTGCACTATAATTGTAACATACTTTAAATACTGCTACTATTAACCTACAACTATTACGACTACCAACTAATACATACTACTACAACTACCAACTAATACTTACTACTACAACTACCAACTAATACTTACTACTACAACTACCAACTAATACTTACTACTACAACTACCAACTAATACTTACTACTACCAACTAATACTTACTACTACAACTACCAACTAATACTTACTACTACCAACTAATACTTACTACTACAACTACCAACTAATACTTACTACTACCAACTAATACTTACTACTACAACTACCAACTAATACTTACTACTACCAACTAATACTTACTACTACAACTACCAACTAATACTTACTACTACCAACTAATACTTACTACTACAACTACCAACTAATACTTACTACTACCAACTAATACTTACTACTACAACTACCAACTAATACTTACTACTACAACTACCAACTAATACTTACTACTACAACTACCAACTAATACTTACTACTACCAACTAATACTTACTACTACAACTACCAACTAATACTTACTACTACAACTACCAACTAATACTTACTACTACAACTACCAACTAATACTTACTACTACAACTACCAACTAATACTTACTACTACAACTACCAACTAATACTTACTACTACAACTAACAACTAATACTTACTACTACAAGTACCAACTAATACTTACTACTACCACTACCAACTAATACTTACTACTACCACTACCAACTAATACATACTACTACAACTACCAACTAATACATACTACTACAACTACCAACTAATACTTACTACTACAACTACCAACTAATACATACTACTACAACTACCAACTAATACATACTACTACAACTACCAACTAATACTTACTACTACAACTACCAACTAATACTTACTACTACCAACTAATACTTACTACTACAACTACCAACTAATACATACTACTACAACTACCAACTAATACTTACTACTACAACTTCCAACTAATACATACTACTACAACTACCAACTAATACTTACTACTACCAACTAATACTTACTACTACAACTACCAACTAATACTTACTACTACCAACTAATACTTACTACTACAACTACCAACTAATACTTACTACTACAACTACCAACTAATACTTACTACTACAACTAACAACTAATACTTACTACTACAACTAACAACTAATACTTACTACTACAAGTACCAACTAATACTTACTACTACCACTACCAACTAATACTTACTACTACCACTACCAACTAATACATACTACTACAACTACCAACTAATACATACTACTACAACTACCAACTAATACTTACTACTACAACTACCAACTAATACATACTACTACAACTACCAACTAATACATACTACTACAACTACCAACTAATACTTACTACTACAACTACCAACTAATACTTACTACTACCACCAACTAATACTTACTACTACAACTACCAACTAATACATACTACTACAACTACCAACTAATACTTACTACTACAACTACCAACTAATACTTACTACTACAACTACCAACTAATACATACTACTACAACTACCAACTAATACTTACTACTACAACTACCAACTAATACTTACTACTACCAACTAATACTTACTACTACAACTACCAACTAATACTTACTACTACCAACTAATACTTACTACTACAACTACCAACTAATACTTACTACTACCAACTAATACTACTACAACTACCAACTAATACTTACTACTACAACTAACAACTAATACTTACTACTACAACTACCAACTAATACTTACTACTACAACTAACAACTAATACTTACTACTACAAGTACCAACTAATACTTACTACTACCACTACCAACTAATACTTACTACTACAACTACCAACTAATACATACTACTACAACTACCAACTAATACATACTACTACAACTACCAACTAATACTTACTACTACAACTACCAACTAATACATACTACTACAACTACCAACTAATACTTACTACTACAACTACCAACTAATACATACTACTACAACTACCAACTAATGCATACTACTATAACTACCAACTAATACTTACTACTACAACTACCAACTAAAACTTACTACTACAACTACCAACTAATACTTACTACTACATCTACCATTTACTACTACAACTGCTACAACTACCACTTACTACTACTACTACTACTACCATGATCACTACAGGGTTAGAACCCATTCTAACTGACAGTAAACTACTCCCTCTACTATTAACTCACTACTATAAACTAACTACCACACCTTCCCTAACCTGTCATTACTTTAGCATTTCTAAAAGCTCGTTGTGCCCACTGCACCAAATTAAAAGGACTATTAGTAAACCCATTGTAATATAGGATAGAATATAATGTAACTTAAAATGTATTTCCTACCCAAACCCTGATTTATTTATTGGGGAAAGACTCCATACTCCATACAATTTTAATGTCAAAGTTTAGGTTAAATCCATATTTTATGTTTTGTACGGTGACCCCAGTCTACGTGCTTTGCCCACGCAATAGCCCTCACCGATTCACAGCTATATTTTCAAGTTTTAGCTTTGCGTTCTCCGGCCAAACGATCTCCACGACAGTGCTGCAGACCTGAATACCAATCAGACTATGCAGGGACCAGGGACTTTGAAAAGAACTTAACTTTGTCCCATTTTTTGTTTTTTTTATGAGCCAGCTAGTCATCCTAAATTATTACAAATGCCTTTCAGTACCGGCGACATCGAGATCAGCATCTGCTCTTTCGTCTTCTCCCTACTTCAAAGCACGTTCTTGAAGGTACATCTGAACGGACAAACAAAGGGGGCGGGGACGACAGCCGAGCAGAAAGTGGAAAATAAATAGCTGCTGTCCGCCTTATCATGATAATAATACAGCGCCACAGCTCGCCACACTTCAATCAAACGCATTAGAAGATTGCAACAACAAAGCTGCTTGGACAGTCGCCAGTAACAACACCGCCTAAAGAGCCGAACTCCGTGCAAGTTGTGGTGCTAAAACTGTCTTTAATTCATAAAATATAAATTCCTCAAGCACAGATAGGTGCAGTTAAGTTTTATATGGGGCAAAATGTCCTTGGGTTTTCCATGTTTGGTTATTGCGGCCATCGTAAACCTTCCAAAACTTCAATAAAAACGTGAATGCGCGCAAAGTCAATTCTGCAGTGGATATTTCGTTATGTTTTATCTTTATAGATGGCCTTTGTAACAGAGCATAGGGCTACTCGTATACTTCAGAGTAAAATATGTGAATATTCATTTTATGCATAGATACCTCCAGGGTGTGCGTAGATTACCTAGGGTGTGACAAATCCCATTAAACAGCTATTTTTTACCATTATCCATAAGCAGTAATTTACCATAGCCCACAACAATGGGGATTCACTTCTCCCTTTCAACTACTGTAATACTAAAGCCAGATTTAAATTTCCTTTAAATGTAATTACAATTTTAATGCAAACTTTAATTTAATTTAATGTTAATTGTTTTTTATTTTATTTTATTTTAAACGTGCCTTTCCCAGAACATATGTGATGTATAATTAGCTGAAAATACTGTACGTTCACTGCATGTTGTCTGCATTATAAAGTGTTATATATGTTGTCTGCATTATAAAGTGTTTAATGTCCGAGAATCAGGACGATTTCTGTGGTTAGCATGCTAGTTGCTGTTACTCTCACAGCAAAAACTCCGCTCTGGTCCCTGAAGGTTGTAAAAAGCTCTTCTAAACTCATTGCGGTGAATAATTAGAATGCTCTGAATGCAATATTTAAGAGCATTTTTTCTTTTAATTTTGTTTTTATAATGTTGTTTTCTCAGCATCTGATAATATTGTTCTTCATCCTTGCAAGTTTAAGTAATAATAGTAGTTTTGGTGAGGCTGCAGTCCTTTCTCTATTGTGTTTTTTCTTCTTTTTTAAAGTACATGTTTCATTAATGTCCATATCGTCTGTAACCCATCATAAGACTGGCTGGAACTGTTCTAATCTGCACATCACCACAAGAGCATTGATCTGCTAGCATGGCGTTTGCTGAAATTGCCACTTGTTTTTTTATACCTATACCCCAGCAAAGGTCGATACTGCACTTGTTTGTTTTTATCAAAGACAGATATTTTAAAGGGCCCATCTTGCACTATTTTCTGATGTATGTTAGAATAGAATTACAATGTTATTTCCTCTTCAAAAACAAACCTGGAGTTGTGTTTTGTTTCATTTGCACATGTTTAACGCACAAATCCTGCACATTTAGGTGGAGTTCTTCTCTCAAACAGAAAACGCTTCAAAACTGCTCCACCTTGTGATGTCATGTCAATACAGGAAGTGCTCCATTGTGTTTTTCCACTCCACACACCTTCGCTAGAATCATTTGGATAATTTCAGACCTGGAATTTCCAATCTCAACTTTTTTTTCTTTTTTTTTTTCTGTAATAACAAAGTAAACATAAAACATAACAAAATATGCAACTAACACATATACAAAACAACAAAAAGGAGTGAGTTTCTCAATACAGTGCATGTGAATTTACGTTTTAGGGCTCTCAAAACAAATTTGCATTTACATATTTTCCCTTATATCTTTGTTTTCTGTTTTAATTAATACTGATAACTTGAAAACTATTGCTTCATGACCATCACAAGGTGGAACAGAGAATACAGAGGTTTGTAGATGTAGACAGACTAATAATGCCGCGTGTAAGAAATAAAACACAATTCCAGGTATGTTTTTGATGAAGTAACAACATTATAACCTTCCTCAAAGCTCACAAGAGTCAGTTTTGCGTAATATAGGACCTTTAAGATAGACAAAACCCGATTTCCCGATCAACAAAGTCTAGCGATTAAAATGTCTGTTTAAGAATAATCATAATCTTACGCAGATTTCTGTATTGGTAAAGTTCAATCACAATATTTGCTTTCCCGTGCATTGCATTTCCTTTGCTATTACAAATGCCCATTTTAATTAGCTTTGCCTTACAAATAATTAAAAGCCATTCTATTTGAGAGAGCGTACACTGTAGTCATTTTGCCTCCTGCAGTCATTTAATACGCCCTTATAAATATTCATGCGGAATAATGCAGCTCATATTTGAACACAAAAGTCTTATTCCAACAACGGAAATTGAAAACGTGTCCAAACCCTCATAGCATTTGGGCGATAAGCGTTGCTGTTGGTTACGGGTGGCTTGCGAGTCAATAGAAATAGTCTCGAGACCGACCGGGCGGGGCGCGCTAGCCAGCTTCGCCCGCATTAATAAGTAACCACGCACACATGAATGCGTACTGTAGGATACGCACTGCTTAGCCAACTACATCCCGCGACTCCCATTTGCAAATCATTGTTAAGACTCTCCGCAAGCAACAAGAGCACTGAATGTTTAATCTCCTTTAAAAGCTAGGACTTGTGCGCCTGTGGTAAAAGGAGTACCAATGCATAATAATAATATAGTGAGATGTGTCCCTTATGGCTCCTCACTAGCAACGGTGATCTTTAACAACGTCCAATTCCAATCCCAAACGCATATATAGGAGCGTATTTGTTATTGCAGTGCGGGACGACTTTTTGAATATAGCCAGTCACTTCAGAGGCACAGCTGTATTTGCAAGAGAACTTTTTATGTCTCGATTTCTGTCATAAAAGCTTTACAGAGCGGTGGCAGGCGGCATGCGGAGCTGTTGGGAGGGCAATTTCGTAACATGGTCGCCCCGGGTTAATGGAATCTCTAAGGCGGTTTATTTGGATGAACTTGTGTGACGTTTTACCGCGGCGAGAGCGGTCTGAGGTAGTGCAAAAGCTGGGTTTGAGTGGTCCGCGTGGGTTTTCATAGAAGTGTAATAGGAACCGGGCTGAACTTCCCTTCAGGTAGCATTCAGAAATGTATATGAATGAGCCAGAAAATGACATAAGATATTTTGTAAATGGAAGTAAACAAGAAGTAATGCAGGAAGGATCAAATCTATGCAAACTACCCCGCCATTAGGCAACTCTATTTCATCATACGAGACACAACTGCGTCGTTTCACCAGTTTAATGGACTTAACTTTTTCTGTTGGGTTTGCTGCTGGTTTGTCTCCATGGAGATGCTATTGCTTTGCCTTTTCTGCACAGTACGGCATTATGTTGAACTATTGCATGTTTTGGATTACAGAAGCGAAAAGATACATTCTTAATGTGACCGGGATGGCCTCTCCACTGATCTGACTTGTAACTCGTAACAACATGTACATGTTTCCATGGAGAGAGACAAGTTTAAAGGTCCTATATTACACAAAATCGCGTCTTGTGAGCTTTACGTTATGTTATAATGCTGTTACCTCTTTAAAACAACCTGGAGACGTGCTTTGTTTTTGTTTTTTATTTGTATTTAATCTTTTTTTTTTTTTTCATTTGTTTTCTGTTTGAGAGAAGAACTCAGCCTAAATATGCAGGATTTGTGTGTTAAACATGTGGGAATGAAGCAAAACACAACTCCAGGCATGATCGTGATGAGAAACAACATAACAGATCAGAAAATAGCGTAACATGGGCTCAGAAACCAGTTAAAATGTTTGTGATCACTCCTGTGACAGTGCAGTTTTGCCGAAGTCGTCCCACGTTTCTGTTTGAATCCAAAGTCGCTGGAATACCCGGGGTTTGATGCTGGCGAACTTTTGAACTGGGAAAAACCTATCACAGGAGGCTCCAGCAGAAGTTCCCTCTCTGAGCCTATGCAGCCGGGGGCACTGGTGCAGAATAATACCAGGGTCCCAACATGTCCTGGGCATTTTCTCAGCCATGAAAAAATGATGGGGTGTGAGGGCAAATTGGTATATCACGCTGGAAATTATAGCCCCGACCTGACATGTCCAGCACGGCATTGTGGGTGCAACACAACCGGGCTATTTTACAGTGCCCTCTTATTAAAAGTCAAAGTACAGGGGGAAGTAGACTTTATCAAAGAAAGGTGCACTGATTGGATGAACATAAATGAAATAAATACACTGAATTAGAACAAACTGAACTTCAAAAAACAAGTATTTAATTACGTATACGTATTTAAATACTTTTACATGTATTATATATGCATTTATATGGTACGCGATTTCTTTCCATGTATTTGTGCAAAAATGGTCTTGCCTCAGCACACATTTACTGAATAAACAGCTCTTGAGGTCAAAACACGTGTGCTTTTACTGTTCTGTAATCAGGAAGTGCACGGTTAGCATGCTAGTTGTTGCTAGAGCTTATAAACTCATACACAGTGAATGTTTGGAATGCATAAAGTAACTGAAAAATAACTTTCGACGAATGCAAACTGAAATTTTCACGATTCAAAACAGGAAAAATCTGCTACAGCGCCATTAAAGGTGCACTGTGTAACTTTTCTGATGGAGAGTTTGCCCCTAGCTTGTCTAGTAGTTATTACTTTGCAGATTATAGCGTCAAAGGTGACACTACGGGGCCAAGTTGCAGGTCAGAACTGTGGAGAGGTGACCCATCTTACACTAAGGAAGCATGTTTTTCAAGGTTTTTAAAAACACCATGGAGACAAGCAAGTGGTAAACCCCCTCCAGAAAAGTTACACAGTGCATCTTTAATGAGGAAAGCACTCAGGAAAATCATACACTAAAAGTTTACACCATATAAACGAGATAATAGTTGCCAACATAAAGTTTTACTCCATACAGTTGATTCGTTTATTCAAATTTGCGCTGGCCTTTAACCTCCGCTCGTGGATAAAAGTGCGATTATTTGAGCACAATTCACGAGCCTCTGCACACGGCGCTGAGTCCTGCTGACTTTAAGAGTGTGAGGTCAGGGCGAGCGGGGTAAATCTACAGAAATGGACTCTACGGCAGCCAAACCAAATGAATCAGAGCGTTACATCTAAGACAACTGCGACGCGATATTCAAGGTTGTACTTTTCACTTTGCAAACAACATAGAGATCTAGTTTGCACTTAACTTTTTAAATGGAGGTTCCGCCATCTGCTCGTCTCCATGGTGATGTTATTGCTTTGCATTGTATGGCGTCAAACAAATACAGTTTACATCTATTCAGTTATATATTTCTCTAAATTACCACGAAAATATGCATTCTTACCGTGAGCTGGCCCACTTCTCTAATGATGCGGCTGCTTGTCTCCGTGAAGGTAGTTAAATTAAATGCCATACTGTGGAACATTCCGTAACAAGATCTACATGGAGTCAAGCAGGTGCACCTTTAAAACCACAGTATGTCACTTTTTGCCTGAAATAGACTAAAATAAAAGTATGTTTTGGCTTATGCATGTGTTAATTGCATTGAAAATTATGGGGAAACTTTTGTCGTCCTGTGAGCTGTCTTGCATCTCCAAAAACCTAACCAGAGGTGGGTATAGTAGCGATAAATTGGACACAAGTAAGAGTACTGTCACTTCAGAATAATATTACTCAAAGTAGTGGTCCAAGAAATTACTCAAGTGCAAAAAATGTATTTGGGAAAACTACTACTCAGGTAAACACAGTATAAACAGGATAAACTTACTCATAGTGGGAAGATGAACCAAAACTTTGACTCAAGTAAGAGTACTGTTACACTGTTAAATATATAACTTAAGTAGGAGTAAATGTATGATGATCTGAAAAGTACAATTTCTTCCAAAAGTTACTCAAGTAAATGTATCCGAGTACAACCCCTTGAACCTTCCTTCGGCTACAATCAAAGCCTACCTATCTTCATAGAGAATATTCCGAAAGTTCAAGTACGGTTTGAACTTTCGATCTCCATGGAATAACGCAGCTTTCCACCTCCAGAAAGTTCCATACTCTGACTATAAATACATGAGTTGAAGTGATGGTAAAAATCCTGTCCGCGTGAGACATCCATGATTATCGCCTTGAGCTGTTACTGTTGAAATTATTTAGAGAGATAACGCTGCATACTGATTCCTGTTTTGGTTCATAAAATGATTCAATGGATTTTACATAACGGTTTACGAGGAGGTATAAAATAAGCCTTGTATATCTATCAGTGGGCTCAGATGGTGCGGTTATTGATTAGGGTGAGCCGCTCCTAAACGCCGCTCGGGTAATGGGACAGTTCCCAGTTAGTATCATTTTAATAGTGACGTGTTAGCAGCTCCACAAAACATAAAAAGTCTAGAAAAAGCAAACAAGATTGTAAACTTAGGATCTTTGTAAGGCCCCGAGTGATACTTTTCAAATATTTAACACCACTACTGTACATGTACTGCAAGCTGTGTACAAGTTTCAATGATTTGATCAGAAGCAGATACTAAAACTAACTTAACATAGTTTTAGATTTAAGTTTTAAACAGTGAATCAGTGTATAAGATCACGCATATATTATTTCTTATTTTGAAAAGTACATAAAAAGAGTGTTTTCTAATATAACTGTTGTGTCTGTAGGATCGAAATCAAAGGTTTAAATGTTACGTGACAACACTAACCTGTGATCGCAATCAGTATCGTTTTAGGCAACCCTGATGAACTTGTAAACTTTATCTGGAACTATTTAGTCAAATGGAGGTTGCATAAATTCAGCCTGGAAGAACTTGGCTCCGGTCTGCCTCACTATTTCTCCAGAGTTTACCTGCTGTTTCTTCACCACCTCACTAAAATTCTGCTCCCCGCCGCTCACTGCACCCCCTCCTGTCCAGTCAGAGCCCAGTCTGCAGATTTAAACCCACTGCAGATGCACGGACACTTCGTTTTGTGCCAGTCCCCATCTCCTCCCCAGCACCACCTCGTCATCTCATCGTCCCCTTCCTCCCTACCACCTCCAGTGTTCTGGCACAAAGATGACGCTGATGTTCATCTACCACAAACTTTAGCACCTTCCTCTTTAAATGTCTGGGATCAAGTCCAAATTTGTTTGCCAGTTGGTGAAGTTTTTCCAAATTTTGCATTGAAGGCTGCACAGTCTTGGGTGACTGTGTGCAAGCAGATTCCAAGACGCAAAATGACTTCCGTTTGAGAGTGAGTGACTCAACCTGAAAACATTAAAACATAAAATTTGTATCTGTTTCTATACATTCTGTGAAAATGTGAGGTTATTTCAACAAGAATTGCCAAAAAAAAAAAAAAAAGATCAGCCTGTGAAATGATGTCAGTTTTTTAGGTAGTGGTCTAAGTAAGTAAGAGTAAAAAAGTATTTGGGAAAACTACTACTCAAGAGAAACTGACAGGACATTACATCTGATTTATAATTTGAAGTTAATATAATTGAATAGAACAAAACATCACCGAAATCAGTGAATATTGTCAACATAAAGCCACTTGTAGACTTAACCCACAGTGGGAAGAGGAACCAAAACCTTTATTCAAGCAAGAGTACTGTTACTTCAGTAAAAGTATAGTATTACAAGTAGGAGTAAAAGCAAGTACTCAAGTAAATGTACTGTATTGCTTGGTATTGCTGTGATAGTGTCCAAACACTTTGAAAAACACCAAAAAACTAAATTAATAGATAAAAACAAACAAATTATGATACAAAAACACAGGACAGCTTCAGCAGCCTGGTGTCATGGCTACAACCAAGTACAAAATGTTAATCTGTGCATTTTAACAGCGCGCCGCCACAATCCTGCGCCAATTATACTAGAAACAGGCTAATTAGAAATATGGCGTCCTCCTTCGCTGACCTTTTGGAGCAGGGCTAACGCTCCACCTGCCCGCTCCCCCTTCTCCTCCTTATCTAACCTATCGAGAGAGTGTTTCCATTCAAATCCTCTCCTCACCTCTGATACAGCGCTCCTCTATGCAAATGGCCGTCTTCATACTGTAAGCGAGGTGAATTAGCTATAGCGTTTTTCATGCCATTATCTCTCTTTGGGTTTACATAAGCGGGGCGGTTGTCGGAGTAGCGGAGGAGATGAATAATGCATGGGAATCCGCTCGTTTTGGCAGAACCCTAGAACTTAAGATCAGCATATTTTAGATATTCCAGCGTTTTGCGCGCAGTGTTTGGTATTAATATGGATCCCCAGTCTGTGGTGTACCTTGGGCTGTGCAAAGCTAAAAAATATCAAAGAAAATACTAGATAAATCTGTGTCTGCGTTGTAAGATCAAACTTCCTCAATTTATGTATCTTGGGGTAGCACGTGTAAGGAGTCGGCTTTGGCTGGACTTGAAATTGATCTATGGACAAATGTTTGGTTTTAGGACGAACTGAAATGTTTAAGAATTTCATGTTGCTAAAAGCGATGCTGCTAAGATTCCACAGCAGAAAGTGACACATAATCCAAGTATTCATCAACATTCTGTGGCTCTATGATGCTAACAGAGGCACTGCTCTGTCTGAGGCTCTGTTACTCTTAGGTGGGTAGAGTAGCCAAAAATTGTACTCACGAGTAACATTACTTCAAAATAATATTAGTACAATAATATAGTACGAAGTATGAAGTGCTCCAAGAAATTATTCAAATAAGAGTTATGAAGTTTTGGGGAAAATCATTACTCCAATAACTTGAAGAGTAACTGTCGGAGCATGTGTCTGGGGATGTGCATTGCCTTGAGTGTGATCATACGATACATATCATGATATGCATGTCATGATTCGATATATCACGATATATCCCAATACTAAAACAATGGATGATATATTGCAATTGATCAATAATTACGTCTAATAATATTGTCAATTACACCTTCATGAGAAACAAAGTGTATGACATTTAATGTATTGCCTTATGTTAAAAATAAATTCAGATGCATTTTGAATCGATTCGAGAATTGTAAAAGTGCAATGAAGTATTATGATAGATCACTAATCGATTTTTCTTACACCCCTAATGCCATCTGATTTATAATTTGAAGTGAATGTGTTTTCAAAGAATTCCTACAAGCATGTGGGAAGTTGTTGGAAGAGTAACCAAACTTGTATTGTTACCAAACTCAGTTGGAGTAAAAGTATGCTGCTAGAAAAGTACTTTGAAAAGTACAATTTCTTTTACTCTAGTAAATGTAACTGAGTACTCCTCCCCTCTGGTACTGGCTTAGGTGGATACAGTGACACATTATCTAACATTATCCAACAGTATTCTAATCACTCGCACCGTTTTTGTTGAAAATCACCTAAAACTTTTGATCACAGGTTGCTGAAAATGTGTTGTTTAAATCTCATTTGTATTTTTTTTCGCTTTCAGACAATCTAAAATGTAATTTGCAGTGTCTGGTAATGTGTGCATTGTGTCACCAGAACTGCTGAACATTCCACCATAGACATACACGCAGAACCACTCCAGCATGAAGGTCTATTTCACTGCAAAGTATCAATACATTTCAAGTTGGATAGTTAGTATCTAGTGTCTAGTCTCTAAGTTAGTTGTAATGACACCTGATAAACTAAGCTCAGACTTCCCTCTCCCCAGGCGCTTCCTAAATTCTTAAACGGACACAAAATCAATCAGGAACCATCTGAGATTTCACCACTTTATTGTACGTTTGTTAAACTTGTTCATTTCAACACCAATGTGATGAAAACATTCCTGGCCATTTTTGCGCAACAATTTCCCATGAATAAAATCCATTTAATCAAATATTTCATAACTGAAAGCCAATCCATTCAAGCTTTTTCAACTTTAAAACTGCCTTTCATTGGGTTACACAGTGCAGTTCATTTTCAAAATCAAATCATTCCCAGGTTAAAAAACTAAACTAGTTGCGTTAGTCAGATTAACAAATCGGCCCACGCAGTTCACGTACAGCTGGCGTCCCAAGGCCCATCTGAACACCAGTCTGCGAAGTGTTAATGTCAGTTCGAACAGAAGAGAAAACCAAAAACACAAAACATGTTTCAGTCTGACGCAATCGCTAGTGATTCACCCAACCTTCACTCGCAAAAGTCATGTACCAAGTCATCGATGTTGGTAGTTTTCAGTGACAAAACTCTCGCTGATAGATTTTCTTATAACTCAAGGACATTGTGTTATTGTGGTTCTGAACGAGTCATGCTCTGAACTGGATTTCTGTTGCGACGAGTTTACAATGTCCTTAGTTACAAAGTAAACACAAGTTTGGGCGTTTTATTAAAAGTGAAACTTCTCTTGTGAAGGGTATGCGTCATGGAAATATTGTTACTTTGACAAGAAAGTTAAAGTTAAGGTAAAAGTATCTATGGATTTCTGGATGTGCTAAAATAAACCTTGATAAACATGCATCATTAAAGTGAACACGGACTTGCCTCTCTGTAATTGAACCTGCTAGATGTCAACTGTGCGCAGTGGAACTTTAAGTATTGGAAAACAAAACACAAAAGAAACTATTCCACATAAATTTAGAAAAAAACATGTTAGTTTAATTTATTTCTCCCATTTTCCCTCTTTTTTCCTTGTATCCCACAGCAATAAAACATGAAAAACTGCTCCAAACTACAAAGATTTTCACATTGTAGAAATACACTCATCCGTGATTTATAAGCACTGTTAATAATGGATTTTATGGAGTATGTTATAACACTGCTTCCTATGTTAAGGCCTATTATGCATGATTCATAGCCTCTTACTCGCATCCTGAACGTCCATTTGTCATGCCTTTATTTTATTACAACTTGACTAATCTTAAACCAATTCAGTGTTAAACCAAGAACTCTTTTTTCTAGATTTTTA
The DNA here is from genome assembly GCA_034769755.1 of Odontamblyopus lacepedii. Taxonomy (NCBI): domain Eukaryota; kingdom Metazoa; phylum Chordata; class Actinopteri; order Gobiiformes; family Gobiidae; genus Odontamblyopus; species Odontamblyopus lacepedii. The sequence goes on from CM068366.1 coordinate 11,655,996, forward strand.
CCGTTAAAATAAGACCTCCAATACGGCCGCTAAGAGCCTATAAATCATATATGCGGGCTGCGTTATCTCTAATCCAATATATTGATAATTTCCTGGTAATGCTACGCTTTCTTACATGAGGAAGTAGCGTGGAGGTTTCTTGTATTCTTGCCAGCGGAAAATCAAATCGCAGGAATAGTCGGTGCAGCGCGCCAAATCAATACCAATACGTCATCTTCGGTCTTTCACCGATGTAACCCTCCAATCAGTACGCGGCGAGCTCTCCCCCCAAAAACCCGAAAAGGTGAACGGCGTCATTAAAGGCGTTTTTCAAATCCTAATCAGTTCTGTGTGAGATGTCTGCAGATCTATAGGGCAAATAATCAGGGTCTGCTACAGCCACCGCCAGTCCCCCAAGTCGAATTACCATTTGTCTTTCTAAAGCAGCTTGCGCATTTGCACAGTACGCTGCCCGGGCCATTCCTCTAAGCAGCTAGCACACATAAAACCGGGCATTAGTAAAAGCTATTTAAACAAAGGGGTTCAATTTTTACTGCAATTCCTTTTTTTTGTGCGAAAGAAACTGCAAAATAAGATGAAATTCCACACAGGCGTTGGGGTTTAAAGCGTACGTATGTGTTTATAGAGGTTTCGGGTTTGATCTTCTCACATTAAAAGGTGTAACATTTCTGGTGGTGGGTCTGTCGAGTGCTTGTTTCTATGGAGATGTTATTGTGCTGCCTTGAATGTTCCACAGTGTGACATTAAGCAGCTCTACCTTACATTTATTCAATTACAGGTGGTTTTAAAGCTCAAAAATACCTAGAAAAACAGGCATTCTGACTGTGAGCGGGGTCACCTCTCCACAGATCTGGCCTGTAACTTGTTCTGGTTTGGTCTCCATGAAGATAGAAAGGCTTAATGCCATACTGTGGCACATTCCAAACAAAGTAATAACATCTCCATGGAGAAAAGCAGTTGATGGACCTTCATCCGGAAAAGTACCTTGAACAATAATAATAATAAATACATTTTATTTCTATAGCGCTTTTCGGGACACTCAACAAAACAAAGATTAAAACATATTGAGCAACATTACCATTAGGCTAATCCCTAAGAGGATAGCTCAAACCCAGTTTGATACAGCGACGGCAAATAGCAAAACTAATGAATGCTTAAGTAAAGTTTGCTGCCACCATGTCAACAAAAGTTTAATTACGTCAGGTGATTATTTGTTTGTTTTATTCGTTTTTTGGTCCCATATTATGCCATTTTCTGATGTATGTTGTAATGTTGATTCCTCACCGAAACCTACATATTTAGGCTGAGTTCTTCTCTCAAAAAGAAAGCCCTCTGTTCCACCTTGTGAGGTCATGTGGTTATACAGGAAGTGCTCCTCTGTGTTTTTAAGATCCACAAACGTTCACCAGAATCATTTGGATCATTTCACTCCTGGAATTGCCCATCTCTACTGAACTACAAAAAAGGAAAAAGTAGTCGTTATCTTGAATATAACCACTGAATGACATCACTGATTGGAACAGAGCATTTTGAGCTTTGGAGATGTAGACAGACTAATAATAAAGAGTTAATCAATGGATGTGGATGAAACAAAACAACATTATAACATGACTTAACGTTCACAAGAGTCAATTTTGCATTAACACTTTCGTGAACTTGCTGTTCGATAATTCCTTTATTCACGCTGCCATTTCTATCCAACCGTGTTCTAAAGTAACTAACCCTGATCCACAGTAATTTCACATATGTTATTTAGTACAAGCGCTGCATTCAAAACCAGACATATCTTCACGGTCTGCTCCGCCGGTGGCCATGACAGCAGCACACATGGTAAGTCAAGCCTTAAATGGAATATCTGTGGTATGCTTGAGCAGGCGGCCCTGTACTAAAGGACTGTCCGGGGCCTGATTCTGCTTTTATCGACTCCTCAAAGGCCGAACCTGTGCGCAGGAGGAGGGGAGTGAAATCTTAATGTTAGCGCTGCATAGGCCCGGTAAAGTAACACGGGTGGATATGAAATGCAGGTGCAAAACGATCAAGGCAAATGGATTGATCTAACATGACGTGATGATATGATTTTCTGCTTGTATTATGCGATTTTCTGATCTGTTATAATGTTGTTTCCTCATCACGAACGTACCTGGAGTTGCGTTTTGTTTCATTCACACATGTTTAACGCGCAAACCTGCATATTTAGGCTTCTCTTAAACAGAAAAAACTCTTCCACCTTGTGATGTTTGGGTTTTTAAACTCCAAACACCTTTACTTGAATCATTTGGATAACAAAAGATAGCTGTTAATTTGAAAAATACCACCTCATGACACCACAAGACGGAACAGAGCCTTTTTGTGCTTTGGAGATGTAGGCGAATAATGCAGAGCTACTCAAACCTGTGAATGAAACAAAACACAAATAAAAACACAGGTATTTTTTTTAATGAGGTAACAGCATTAAAACATGACTTAAAGCTCCCAAGAATCCATTTTTGGGTAATGTAGGACCTTTAAATGTTCCATTAGGGGCTTTTATGTAAGACTTTAAGGATACATTCACTTTTGCGCATGCACCCAACAAAATGTGAACTAAACCATGCAACCTAAATGTTCCTCTCCTTGTTTGTGGGTATAGGATGAGCTAAATATATTTTCACAATTTGATATCTTTTCACTCAGCCAAGTAAATCATGTAAATGTCACATATAGCAAGTTATAGTACACTTAATCTGTGTTGAAAGTTTACAAAATATAGCTTAGTGACCAGCAAAAAGACCAAATAAGACCAAGTTAAACTAAAGTGCAAGTCACATTTTAGATTACAGCAGTAAACTATTCTCCGTGTGTTCTTACAAGTACATTAAATGAAGTGGGGGCTGATCCTGCCTCTGTGGAAATGTATTTGATGTTTATGGTACTACATGTGTCCACCAGCCCCACACAGTAATACTAAACTGATTTGTTCTTAGGATTCCCCAGTTAATCTGAGTTAGGGATTCTCTTCGGCACATGGGACATAAACAATAATAGTCCAACACACTTATAGGTGGTTATTGTATCGCAGCAGGCTTTACGTATCTGTGGAGACTCAGAGGCTACGGCGTATACGTTTTATTGGTCTGAACCATGTGTGCCCTGTGGAGCTGGGGTAATATACAAGGATTACCTTTTAATAAAACAAATTGCTGAGGTTGGTTAGCGGAAACAGCAGGGGAGAGAATGGGAAAACTCGGCGCATTAAGTCAACAAGTCTGTGTTATTATGGTAGATGGATATCACTTAGGTAGATGGTCAAATGTGAAGTGTAGGGCTAACACTTAAAGAGTTATTTTCGACGTGGCTTCAGAAAATATATGGTGCTGTTCCCTAGAGTGTTAAGAGTTATTTTAACACTGAACTAGTGTGGCTGTGTGGACATTTGGCTTTATTTTATTCTCTGTGGGCTTTTTCTGTGTATTAAAACCAACACTGGGAGACATTTGACTTTCTGTAACAACTTTGATCAGTGTTTATTTAACTACTCAAGAGTTAATATTGTTTTGTTTTTTTTTACTCTTGAGAATTTACTGTGTACAATGCAACATAACACATGATACATTGTTCAACTTTTTTTTCTCCAAATTTGTAATTTCTTCACAAAAAAAGCAAAATTCATACCATTTTGTATTATGTTATTTACAAACATTGCATTCTGTGGTCTACTTGACATTAAGAGTTTTGGGTCTATTTGCACCATAATCTTTTCACAATCAATACATTGTACGTTTAAGCAACTAAAAGCTCATATATGTTATGGACTTTTCAGGTTTTTTAATAGGTGATTAATTTGTGCAATTACAGGGGTTTATATGTTTTAATCCATCAAAAATACCTGAAAAACATGCATTCTTACTGTGACCGAGTTTACCCCTCCACAGATCTGACTTGTAACTGTTCTGGTGGTGTCATCTACTTGTCTCCATGGATATAATGAAGTTTAATGCCATTGTAAGGCAACAGAATAAAATATTCGTGGAGACAAGCAGCTGGCGTGCCCTCCAACCAAAACGTCATATGGCATCTTTACTTTGGATACCTATGGCTTTGTCTCCCCGCAGACTAAAATACTGCATGTGTTGGGAAAATACATTGAGATCTTGTTTACATAATCAAAACAAATGTACTAAATGCGTGTGGACCTTAAAAAACACAAAAAGCATCACAACTTTCTAATATAAACCAATGAGGGACTAGACAGGGAGACAGACTAAATATGAACAGTGCATTTACAGAGCAAAGTTGTCATTTCTTAGCTCGTATTTATGGAAAACCATGTTACTTCACCAGCTCAAAACCTAATCTGAAATCGACATCTGTTAGACATGAGCGCCTGCAAAGTGTCTGCTCCCGTCACTGCAAAACCACTCACTTTTATCCAAATATTTGACTTTCTTCACAATCAATACGCAATTACCAACAGCCAAGTACTTACAATGGACCAAACCTCCCCACAATTGAACTCCCCGTGCATTATTGATGTCAGCTTTGCAATATTCATATCTCAATACATAATTTAAGATAATCAATTATGTATAGATTTTCCCTAAGTAAACTTCTAGGGCCCTTAAACCACAAACGCAATAATTAAAGACAGGTTTTAGATTTTTTTGAAAACGTCAATCAGGGCGCATTCAGTTGATGGCAACTCATCCGATGCTATAGATTCAAGCCATTTTAATATAGATAGATAGTGCAGCTGTAGCTATTCTGTAGCCGAGTCTGTAGGATTTCAGACGAGCGCCGTGTGCCACTGCAATTTACAAGTTCATTATTGCTCCATCACCAAGATTAATTATGCAGAAAATTCGTCATTTTCTTCACTTGAGCCGTCACGAGGCGCGAGGTGTGATGTGCTAAATGTGCAGAGGCTTCCAAAGGCACTGGCAGACTCTCTATAAGTAACCGGTGTCTGGTGAGAGGAGTTGGAAAGGAATCGGCTCTTTGTTACTGAACACGTGAACGCGGTTTGCTCATAACATGTACAGGAGTCTGCTATGTTTAGATACTTGATTTTAAAAGTGCACTATGTAACTTTTCTGGTAGAAGATCGGTCGTTTTCTTGTCTTCATGGAGATGGTTGCTTTGCTCGGAAACTTCACGATCTTCCATTTATTCAGTTACAACTCAAAAACGTTCAAAAATACCTTGAAATATATTATGCATTCCGACTGTGAGTGAGGTCGCCTCTCCGTAGATCTGACCTGTAGGTTGGCTAGGGAGCTTCACCTGCTTGACTGTTCAAAGATAGATATGCAAGGCTAAACTATCGACTGTATGATAGAAGTGGGCTGAGCCTACGTTCGGACTGTAACCTAAAGTGACCCAAATCAGATTTTTTTCACCCCTATGCAACCTGTATCTGATCTTTTCATGACCATCTGAACGACAGATCTGTTTTTTTCAAATGCGACCCAGGCCACTTGGATAAATAGTCCTAAAACCGACACATATCGGATCTTTTGACATGCGACTTCAGTCTGAACGGCCAAGTCACGTTCATCTGACCTACGTGTCATCAACAAGCACAAGTAGGCGCTCACAAATGTACACAAACATTGCGCATTAACCCCTGCAGTCTGAACATCTAAGAGAGTGTGATGTCCTCTGGTTGCAGCCAAATGAAGCTCATCCAGGCTAGCAGTTATTACGAATAAATGTGTAACCAGGGACCATATTTGGAAATCCGAGCTTGAAACCAAAGAAACAAACCAAATCAGGAGCGAGGCTGTTGAAGGCCCCACTCGCACCACTGGATTGGCGCAGGGTGCAGGTGCTTAGCAACATGACTGTCAATCAACCTGATTCATGTAATTCAAACATTGACCAAAATGACAGGACTCACAGCATACAGAAAGAGATGGGCTAAATTATTCAACACAAATCTAATGCAACCAGAGCTGGCTTCCTACTTGAAAGCAAATGGTCTACGTGCTATAAGGGAACATTCCCGGCAAAGCAATACATCTCCATGGATGGAAACGTGCACCTTTAAAGTGTATTCAATCTGTCCTATCGTCCCACTTTTTTATTTTTTTTGCATATAAGAGCAGTCTCTCTCGCCTCTGTATACCGTCTACTCATGTGTGCTTTGTCTCACAATCATTCTGGTCCTTTTTCCTCACGGCAGTAGAACCACCTCAGCCTCTTCACCATCGTCACTACTTTATTTCAAGATGGGATCATGTGCAATCCTGTTTCATCATCATTATCCTCATGGTAATACACTGGTACTGGTCATTTTGCATATATATGGCCTTGATGTAATCCACATTTCAATTACTTGAAGAGCTCTTTAAATGGGACACACCCTACTGTCTGCTACCAGTTTACATTTACTTTCCACCATCTTGAATTCCTCTCACTTTATTTGGCAACCACAGGCTCTGTGATGATATTTATCCAATTTAAATCACTAATGGCTAAAAACAGGAGGAGGCACTTCATTAACTACTTGAAACTTCTCCCTCCATGTACTTTCAACCAACAAACACTTCAAATATGTCATAAATACGTTTTGCGTCAACGGGCTGATCTTTGTGACATTGACAAACGCATAACTCTGATCACACCATGTTTATTTTCCATTACTCGCAAGCTGTAAACTTTTAGTAGTGCTCGGTGTTTCCGGAGTGCCAGTGAATGCAGCGCGTAAGTGGCCTAGATTATATTTATCCAAGCGCCGAGTGCCATTCATTTATTTGTCTGCAAGCACATTAGTGTCGACTCAAGTTAAAGCCCCCTCCAGTTCACGCTGCGTTCGGTGGCACTGCAGCGCTTTGGCACTTCCTGTAAAAAAGGACTCACTTCGAAATGAGCAGCGGTGAATGTCTGAACTGGCAAAATATTGGATCGTGATCGAGTTAGTATGTCTTCTGCGACAGTTTATTTGTGCTAAAAATTCAATTCAAATAAACACGACGTCGGGATTTGTGTGTGCTTTCAGTTTGGTTTATGTCAACAGAAAAATATTAACACTCCGAGATGGGTCCAGAATGATGAGATGAAATTTCAGCGCTCAAAATGGTCCCATATCGTACGAAGATGAATCCCATAAATGTACGTCTATTTATACTTTGCGGTGGATGTCGTCAACAGTCTCTGGAGATGTGGAGCTAACTGGACGCACTGCTCAGTATGAAGCCCGGTGACTCAAGTTACTTTAATCTGATATTTATTTCAACATAATAAATAATGTATTTTTTACAAGCAGCAAAGAACAATAAAAACAGCATCCAGAAAGCACGAAATCAGACAATGACGCAATCGATTCAATTAATTATAATAAATAAACAAGTAAAACCCGCTAAAGGAAGTCCAACCGATAAAAATTAATTTAAAAAATATTTAAAAGATAATACTGATGGTGTGAGCCTTAATTCCTCAGGTAGTTCATTCCAAAGCTGAGGTGCCCTTCATATGGACCCTGGATTTTGGAACAGCTCATACGGACCTGCCTGAGGATTTTTTTTTTTTGTATTGGTATCTGTTCAAAAAATCCATATCAGCAAGGGGTGGGGGACAAGATCTCATGTCACAAGATCTCACGAGACAAAATTGCCAGATTGAAAATTGTGCGCACGTGAGAGAAATTATCTCGTGAGACTTTTTCCCCTTGAATTTACCTATTGAAAAAAAAAAAAAAACAGTTAAGAGCTGGTGAGTTATACAATTTGAGAATCTGTAGTTCCAAAAAGCATGACAAAATGCATAATAGTATTACATAAAATTACCGTATTTTCCAGACTATAAGCCGCTACTTTTTTCCCAGGCTTTGAACCATGCGGCTTTTACAAAGGAGCGGCTAAATTTGGGATTTTTCTTCCACCACTAGGGGCGCTCTACCCGGAATTTCAAAAACAAGATAGACAGAAAATTAACGCAAAGAAGAATATGCTACTTTTTATTTAGCAGCTATAAACACGCACGACAAATTACTAACTGGTAATTATTTTCAAATCCTCACCCCTTCATCATGCAAAGCACACGAAGGAGTTTGTATGATGCAAGTTTTAAGTTGAAGGCATCAATCTTGCCCAGGAAGGAAACCGTGCTGTAGAGCCCTGCACCCGCGGGACCCAACACAAAACAGTGCGGCGCGAGACCATGGATGTACAATAAGAGCATCTGAAAGAACATTCTGAAAGCTTATTGCGGGCGGGAGCGCGACCACATGACGCGAGCGGTAGCGGGACTGAAGACTGCGGGAGCGGGACTGAAAATTCTGTCCCGCGCAGACCTCTACGTAAGCTCGGCGTCAGTTTCAGCGGAGATGATTAAAGTGACTTGTGGTTTCACTGCACAGGAGAAATGAAGGTAATCAATTACTGGTTCTTTTCTGTTTTTGACCTCGTTTTAATCAGCACAGTTGCTACCGTGTTAAAAGGCACTGTTCGGAAAGAATCTGTTCAGGTACATAAATGTACATTTACAGTACAAAATCGTTCTGTATATGCAGTAAATATCTAATTTTTCAACATCGATATCAGTGGCTTAAAGCCCGGTTGTGTCTTGTATAACTTTTTTCTTACTTAAAAAAAAAAAAAGATGGATGCAGCTTATATACCGGTGCGCTCTACAGTCCAGAAAATACGGTAATAAAAACAGTGAAGACAAAATTGTGAAATGGATTGCACTTGTGATTATTTATTGTGATCTATTACTTTAACTTTAGTCTTGTCTCGTTCTCGTGGCGTGTCTCATTTGGCAAAAATTGTGTCTCGCCAACCCCTAATATCAGCCTAGAAATGCATTTATTTGACATATTTTTTCACAAAGTGCCATTTATTTAATCAGAAGTACATCAAGCCTGCTAATTCAAACCAGGTTATTTTACATTTCTTCCTTTTTTTTTTTTAAATACATGTCGAGCAACATTTTTTACACTTTACTTTACTTTATGAGACAGGAACAGTGCACAGTATACATTAACGTCAACATGAGAGATGCATTCACCAGGTTCTAGTGCGAATTTCCACCTGTAGTTCCTTTTCAGACTGATGTTATCGCTCATAAAATCAAACATGCAAAGACAGCAAGACAATCTAGTTATATATTCTTGTTCCAGTTATCATTTGTCAAAAATAAATGTCAACGTCACCTTCCAACACAATATTTCTAAGTCAAAAGTGAAAAATGCTTCTCCAGTTCCTCTCCACTCCACGCGCAGACACCTGTTGTGCGGTTTTTCCAGAAAAACAAACTCGATTGCCTTTAAGTGCCATGCGCCCCTTGAGTCACTTTTAAGCCTAATTACATCCAAATATCTGATTGTGCATTAAATTAGACAGGAGGAGCGAGGAGAGAAGTAGAGCGAAGGAGGTGAAGCAGCCACCCAAACATAAGACAGAGGGGAGACAGATCGGGGGCTATTTTTACACCACGAGTCTTTAGTGGTGCAATGACAAACGACTTTTTGTGTGTCAAAGTGGCCACGGGGGAGCGCTGTGCTGTTTCATGATTTCTTTGACCCTGGTGGTGAAGAAGCGGGAGAGGAGAGGCAGATTTAAGGAAAGGATGACAAAAACTGATGGAGATTGGACTTCCTATAATCTTCCTGTTTCCATATATATCATATTTAATTGTGAATTGCTGATTTAATGACATAAACTCGACAATACAATCTGGAGTTGCATAAAAAAATTGGACTCTACCACAAGAAAAGATAGAAATTGTATTGCCAATTTTGGTTGTTCCAGTGTTCCATTAAACACATCAATTCCCCCTGCTTTTTTAGTGCACCACCAGGCCAAGTTAAAGGTCAGATCTGTGGAGAGGCGACCCCATTTATAGTAAAAAAGGACGGCTTTTCAGGGTATTTTCAGCAATAAAACAAATAATTAAGCTGTTAGCTTCTTATTTTCTTTTAATCAGGCAACTTCTTACTATGATATATTTGCGCCTTGACATGTTCGGGCTGCAATTTTCAGAACTGTGTGGTGCAGCATCAGTTGTGACTTCCTGTAAGAGTGGTCAGCCTCACGGACCGGTCGCCGGGTGGTCTCTGGAGGAGGGGTCCCAGGTGTGTGAAAGGAGAAATGCTCCTTCATCTCGGTTGACGGTGCGTGTGCTGGATCCAGTGTTTGAACTCGTTACTTTGAGCTCCTATAGGGTGGAACACATCATCACCGACACCGCTGACAGTTCTGAAGAAAGCTCACAGCCAGCAGCGCAAACATGCCAACAAGGTAAAGATATCACGCTAATAAGATGTCTGACTAAATGAAAATAAAAAGTGAACTGCCATAAATTCAAGAATTAAATACATGCAGAAGAAGTAATGGGATGATACTGGGGAGAATATTTGTCCACTGATCCAAAGACTGGAGGTTATGTCGCTCTCGATCTTTGTTAAATTTGTTCTGTCCATGTGGCAAAGGGCTTTGGTTGGTTTTGATTTCCAGTGAAAGGAAGAAATAAAAATGAATGTGCAGCCGTAGCTCTCTGTAGCAACATGTTCAATATATTAAGAATGATCTGAGCATTAACTCCATCTTAAAGGACAGTTTGGAATTTTGGACAGAGGGCCTCATTTCCTAGTAAACCAGAGTGTTGGAGACGTGTGGAGACATTTTTTTAATCTTCCATCCAGTCCTTGTATTTGGAGAGGTTGCTGGTGCTAGGCTAGTGCATGTCAATGGCCATAGTTGACCTGCCACTAAAAACAGTCTTACCCACTCCACAGTGCACCCGAGGTAAAACTATTATAACGTCAGACTGTGGATGTAAATGTCTGTGTTAATAGAATAATTTTAGAACCAAAACCAACTTGCATTTATGTCTGAGCAGCAGCGAGTTGGACTTTCTGATAGAAAGCTTGGCCCCGGCGGACTGATATGAGATATGAGAAAATAGTCCCTCAACATGCAACGATTCTTGCGACACAAGGTTAGTTTTATTTCACACATTATTCTATCAACACAGACATTCACATGGACAGTCTGGCATTATAATAGTTTTACCTCGGGTGCACTGTGGAGTGGGTAAGACTGTTTTTAGTGGCAGGTCAACTATGGCCATTGACATGCACTAGCCTAGCACCAGCGACCTCTCCAAATACAAGGACTGGATGGAATATTTAAAAAAGTGTCTCCATGCGTCTCCAACACTTTGGCTCACTAGGAAATGAGGCCTTATGTCCAAAGCCTCCTGCTTGTTTCCATGGAGATGCATAATGCTATGCTGTGGAACATTCTAGGCAAAGTAAGAACATTTGTTTGCTGATCCAAAGAGTGGAGGTTATGTCGCTCTCCACATAAACAGGTGGATGCTGTTGTTGTGTCCTTGGGGCAAACACTTAACCCAGCTCGCCCCCACTGTCTGCGCACACTGGTGTATGAAAGTGTGTGAATGGGTGAGTGGTTCCTTGAGGTAAAATGCTATGAGTGCCTTGAAGGTGGAAAAGCGCTATATAAAAATGCGACAATTTAGCATTTACAACAAGTTTAGACAGTGGAACATAAAACTAAGCTGAAAAAGCACAACAAAGCCCATAAAGAGGTGCATATGCAAGGAACTTAAACGTGGAAAAATGCAAAGCACACTCAGCACACTTTATTTTTTTATTATCTAAAATTAAGTTTTAAAAAAATAGTAAAGTTTTGTCCATCGACCATGTGTGCTGTGCTTTATTTCACGTTTCAGACTGTGGAACATGTCATGATATCCAATTACGTCTTTATGGAGACAAGTCAATTCCAAGTACAGCCCCTGAGCGGTCACGGTAAATTCCCATTATATTCCCGGTAGACTTCCCCATACAGTCCTGGCTGAATATGTAGTCAATAGCATTAGCGTGAGGAAGCCCCAGCAGGTGTTCCTCCTCAGGCTGCGGTGCATGGTCGACATGGTAGATTCTCCACACTAACCTCAATCTTTCAAAGGCTCCTGGAAATCTATTTGTTCTTGAGGAGCGCTCACCTCTTCGGCCACCTTTTGATTCTCTCAAAATTCCCATCGATCGCTCCGGCTCGCTGCAGCCCGTACTCCCATTATTGGATTTGGATTGGCTTGTTTTTTGATGTCTTTACTTAGAGCTACACGCGCCGCCGTTTATCGACGTTGGGAATTGAATTAAATGTCCAAAACTTCATGGAAATTTGTTCTGTCCATGTGGCAAAGGGCTCCGGCTGGTTTTGATTTCTGGTGAAAGGAAGGTGCAGCCGTAGCTCTCTCTAGCAACATGGTGTTCAATATGTTAAGAATGATCTGACCATAAAATTCATTTGAACAGATTCTTGCATCGACAGCCTCCTGGTTGTTTCCATGGAGATGCATAAGTCTATACTGTGGATCATTCTGGACAAAGCAAGAACATCTCCAGTGAGATCTTCCATCACAAAACTTGCTTGGTTCACCTCAGGGTTAACGTTGGCATAGGGTCCATCACCTACTTCATCTTCTGTGTTCCACTGAATGGCATTAAACTCATCAATTGCCCCCTGCTTTTTTAATGTGCCACCAAGCCAAGTTTAAGGTCAGATCTGTGGAGAGGCGACCCCACTCACAGTAAAAAATAACTGCTTTTCAAGGAATTTTGAGATCCATTATTCTCTATTGTGGAACTTTCTAGGCAAAGTGAACATTGCAAAGGGTCTGTGCAATTTTATTTTATTTATTTATTCATTTATTTTCATGTATTTGAGCAAAATTTTCATTGCTCCAGTTCAGATATATTATATAAGCATTCTGAGGTCAATATAAGCCTGCTGTATACTGCATGCATCCAATTATACAGTGTTTTATTGTCAGATAATCAGGAAGTGTATGGTTAACATGCTAGTTGTTGTTAGCATTCCACTTTGGCCTCTGAAAGTTGTAAAAAGCACTTACAAACTATGTAAGAGCTCGAAACTCAAAGTGAATGAGGAATAACTTTGGACCACTGCAAAAGATTTCAAATGAAGTACTTCTGGTATTTTTTGCGATTTTAAGAATGCACAAATCTGTTTTCGTGCCTTTAGCAGCTTGCAAACATCAAGTTGCATTATACTGTAATTTTACAATAATATAGAGCAATACGATCCATCTATAGCCCAGCTCCCACAAATAAGAATGAATTCCTTTAAACTACTTCGATTGGAGTGCGTAAAAACAAATGATTCAAGCAGAAACGGACTGGCGGTTTGAGAACTAACAGAAAGAGAATATATTTCCACACGCAAAACCTCGCATTTGGAAGAAATCAATACTTTAGGAGATTAATTTATTGCTGGCTTAAAAGCAAAGCACATTACAGCCCCTATTAGAAATTACGAGCAGCTGACTCACTCTTAAATTCTCTTCCTTTTTCATTTGCGTCTCTTGGTCATTCTGGGACACTGGCTATAAAGTCATTGGTGATTTTAATTGTAAAATCCTGTGTAAAACGCTCTTAGAGGGTCAATATTATGCAACTTTCTGATCTGTGTCATCATGTTTCATCATCACAAACAACCCCTGCATATTTAGGATTGAGTTATTCTCTCAAACGGAAAACGCTCTTTTCTACCTTGTGCTCCACTGTGTTTTTAAACTCCATCCAATCTCTGAACTAAAGACATCTAACATGGCTAACATAGGTCCCATACTATACAAATTTGACTCTTGTGAGTGTTGAGCCATGATATCATCCCAAAAACATACCTGTAGTTGTGTTTTGTTTAATCCTCTAAGATTCGTCGGTCTACAAACCTCAAAATGTTCTGTTCCACCTTGTGATGTCATGTAGTAGTGATAGTTTTCAAGTTGACCTTCTACCTTTTACCTTTTTGTTCAGAAGAGATGGGCAATTCCAGGGCTGTAATAATCCAAATGATACTGAACATTTATGGAGCACTTCCTGTATTACCACATGGCATCATAAGGTGGAACAGAGCGTTTTGAGAGAAGAACTTGGCTTAAATCTGCAGGGTTTGTGTGTTAAACATGTGTGAATGAAATAAAACATGACTCCAGGTATATTTTTGATGAAGAAACAACATTATATAAAATAGCATATGGGGCCCTTAAAGCTGATGAGAATCCATTTTGTGTAATACAGGAGCTTTAACAGTAAGTCAATGCGTTTGTGTATTTGTTGTAATTAGCCTCGATGACTTGACGAAGACGAGCAGAGGAAATGCACACGTGTCTCATTATGGGCGATTAATTGTGGTTTAGGTGTTCAGTGATTTCGCTGTGTTTGGGGAAGTATTTGATTGTGACACTTGGTTGGGGCTAAATGAGTGAATATGAGACTCACTCCTCCTGATTACGCCGCTTCAAAAACCCTTCGCCTCATCCTCGAGCAGGAAATGTGGCTTCAGAAACGAGGGGAATGTACACACAGAGGTACTACAAACACAGATGGAATTAAGGGGAGCTCACTGTGGCAAATGTTTCGTTAAATAATCCGATTGTCGGCGTAATGAGCCCATTAGACGTTTGATTAATGAAAAGGTAATGAAAAAAAGTGCTGTCCTAATTAGAATTCTTGGAAAATCTTTAAAAAATACAACAGTTAAAGTATATTTGGTTCCTGTCCTATGACTAAAACATCTGCAACTAATATGATGCCCCTGCTTGTCTCCACGGAGATGTCTTTTATGCCTGTTACAAGTCAGTTCTGTGGAGAGGCGAGTTTTTGCACTATTAACTCCTATAGAAGATCTGAGACAAGTGTAATGCTTAGACTGTGTCAAGACTAAGGGAGTGTGATGTCCAGTCAAATGAAGCTCATGGGGCTTGCGGTTATAGGAGTGAGTTTGGAGCAGGTCCACATTAGGAATATGAACTGTTTTATGAACAAAACAGCAAAATAAAAACAGCAGGATCATGTAGAGAACACTTTAAGACCAAAATGACGACAATTTTTCAATCTAAAGTCAACTGCAGCTAGAGTCGATGGAGCCACGTTAGCCATGTCTATATACAGTCTATGGTATAATGCAAAGAGGATGTGGCTACCAGAAAAGTTACGGGGCTAGATAAGTTAAAACACTATAAAGAGAATGTTTTAATACTAAATTTATACAAAAGGTTCCCTGAAAAGTGTTTTATTTATTTGATTGTTTGGATTTTGTTATTTTATTTATTCATGTATTTATTTATTTGGATGTTGTTTGTATGTATTGGGAATAAGTAAAGACAACCCACCCCTCACCCTATTTAATCCAGCACATTTTTGGCATCCACTTGTTGCCTGTATTTCCCAGTCCCGTTGGCTCTCCAGTCGCCTCTACACATCCTCATCCTTTGACCCATCTTTTGTCTGTCACATGCTCACAGCTTCACTTGCATTGACAGTTTTCTTCCTCTTTAAATGATTAGGTCAGAGTGAATCAGAGCGGCGCCCCCTGCCAAACGCCTGAGCTGTGGGAGTCTTGTCTCACACAGGTCTGTGTGCTCTGTAATCTATAATGATTCAGGGCTGTGCTTTTGTGATACAAGGAGCTTTGTGACCTCAGCTACGGTCAAGATCTATTCTCCATATCCCGCCCTGCTACTGTAAAGTAATAATACTAAGACTGCAAGAAACATTACAAATTTATGATGTCACCTCTTTGAGGAAGTAGTGTACGGCTTACTTTGGCTTAGACAGACCTTACTGATCCACAAGAGAAATTATTTGGACACAGTGGCTCACACATCACAATATATTATAATAATCAAAAGCAAGAGTAGAAAGGGTAACAATAAATTCAAGATAGGTAGCGAAAATAGCAAGAGACTGGTGTCAAATAAAGCATAATTATATAAATGTATATGTACAAGTAAAAATAACATATAGAAATATAGTAATACAATAACCGTTTTATAAAATTCTGTTTTATATTTTCTAACACTTTAAATTTCTTACATGGATTTCATTGTTTCAGAATCAACTCATTATTTTTAATTTTCCAAATTAATAAACATTTTGGTGAAATATTTAGTGCGTTAAAATGTTCAAAATTAAATTTTTATTAGTCAAAATGTTGGGTAAAACAAACAAAAAAAAAACAATGTGGAATAAACCAAGGCTAAATTCCTAATGAGTACTACACAAATACATTCACTTCCTGTAGTCGGTTGTATGTTCAACATGCTAACATTGTTAATATGAACTGATGTTTTGCCGTGATTTATTATCTTTCCATATTTTGCACAACGTTAGCATCAGTTTCTTTAGTTTCAAAATGTCTTCTCCAGCTTCTCCTATATTAACCTAAAATGCCACTTCCCCTGCGCTAAGCCAAGGTCTGCATCGACGTTTCCCTAATTGACAGTGAATCAAGAGGGCCGCTCAGTGGGCTTAAAAGGCTGCTACTGAGACTGCAGTGCAGTAAAAACACGGATATATTTCTGGAAAAAGCTTTAAGGCCAAAAAATCTTCTCTTGTCCCAAACGCAAACTGCCTTGTCAATGTTTCCATGGCGATAAAGTTTGAGTTCAAATGTACTGACGAGCACAAACTAGAACAAGCTATTCTCAACGATGGAGGTGAGGTTCAGTTTCCATCGGGGGCAAGGGAAGTTCATTTGTATAGCACAAGTCGTACACAAAGTAAGTGTTTTACAGAATAAGAAATACATTAAAATCACAATACAAAGAACTCCATAAATAATCATCATAAAATTAAAAGAGAGAGAGAGAGAGAGAGACATTAAATTAGAGAGAAGAGTGTGGAATGAGAAATGAAAAGCTTTTAGTCATCTGCAGCTAAACAGAACCGTTTTGAGCCTGGATTTAAACAGAGTCAGAGTAGAGTCTGTCTCACATGTTCAGACTGTTCCAGGTTTTAGCTCATGAGTCTGAAACTCTGAGTCCCCGAGTTTAGTCCTGACTCTGGGCACCAGCAGGAGGCCGGTCCCTGAGCTCCTCAGATGCAGATGGTTCATGTGGCACTAACATGTCACAGATGGACTTTGGAGCTCGGCCATGGAGAGACTTGAGGACAAGCAGAGCTGCTTTAAAGTCTCTGAGTCACAGGGGGCAGTACACAGACCTGAGCAGGGGGCAGTGCACAGACCTGAGCAGGGGGCAGTGCACAGACCTGAGCAGGGGGCAGTGCACAGACCTGAGCAGGGGGCAGTGCACAGACCTGAGCAGGGGGCAGTGCACAGACCTGAGCAGGGGGCAGTGCACAGACCTGAGCAGGGGCAGTACACAGACCTGAGCAGGGGGCAGTGCACAGACCTGAGCAGGGGGCAGTGCACAGACCTGAGCAGGGGGCAGTGCACAGACCTGAGCAGGGGGCAGTGCAGACATGAGCAGGGGGCAGTACACAGACCTGAGCAGGGGGCAGTGCAGACATGAGCAGGGGGCATATGGCATTATAAAAATGCCCATTTTACAGTCAGAATCCTGTAAGAAAAAAAAAAATCAAGTGGAATTGCTTTTGGAAATAAGAGCGTTGCCATGTATACAATAGAGCGATGGTTAGAATAGTGGGACATTATACTGTAGAATCCTGACAACTTAAAGATCTACAGTGGAATTTTTGGAGTTAAAAAACATGCCGTCGCCTCTCCACTGATCTGACCCATAACTTGGCACAGTGGCGTTACCTACTTGTCTCCATGGATACTATTGATGCCACCTGCTGATGTTGTGTTTTGCTTTGCTTTCTCACATGTTTAAATGCACAACTCTGCACATTAAGGCTGAGTTCATCTCTCAAACGGAAAACACACTGTTCCACCTTGTGATGTCATGTGGTAATACGAGATACAATGCTCCACTGTGTTTTTAAACTCCACACACCTACATTCGAATGATTTCAGCCCTGGAATTGCCAATCTACTGAACTAAAGGTATAAAGGAGGGGTTAACTTGAAAACTAATGCTTCATGACATCACAAGGTGGAACTAGGATTACTCAAACGAAACAAAACACAATTCCAGGTACATTTTTGAGGAAATAACAGCATTATAACATGTCTTAAAGCTCAAAATAATCCACTTAGATAGGTAAGGTAAGATAGTGCCTTTAAGCATCCTGGAAAACCCACTGAAGTGAAAAAAACAAAAGAAACAATATTATCACTTACATTTCAAAAGACAATTACTGCACCCTATTCTCAAATTCTCTACAACCTGTGAACGATCGTGCCAAAGGGGAAGCCAACAGGCCGGCGTTAGTATGTCATACGCCTTCCAAATTAGCTTCGGGTTGGGTTGAATTTGGAAGTCTTTCTGTAAACAAAACAGATTCACTTGTCTCACGGGCACAACACAGCCCGAGTACGGGGGGATCGGAATGCCAAGAAAGTCCTGTTACGTGCACGCGAATGTAGCCGGAGCGCTTTGGGACTAGAACACCCCCCTCAGACCAGGCACTGATCACGCAAATTAAACCCCGGCATCCTTCTGGAGCCAAAGTCTACCATCGCCGCATTTGTTTTCCAGGTTGTCACCGGCATCCTCTGGGAATATCTGCCACCTGTTCGGATGCCAAGCAAGCAAGAAGAAAAAAAAAAAAACAACAAAAAAGAAGGAAGATGAGTTGTCTTTTTGCCTGCAGATGTGTTCTTTTAGCGGAGTTTGGTCGTGTACATGGCTCCGTTGCGCCTTGAACAAGACTTTTTAGCTCCAATGCTAAAGTGATTGATTAGGGGCTAGTAGACACAGCTCTCCGGGCTGTTGTGGTACAAGAGCGGACTCCAAATTAAAGCTAAAAGGAGCATTTTTTACCCTGCACGCAGCCTTCTCTTCTGGCCATTTTCAAAGGAACATCTTCTTGTTGGCGATGTACTAAAAGCATTGGAGCGGTAGTCTCTTGTTGCATTCAAATTAAATAGTTATGCTACAACAAAGAAACACGTCTCTTCATAACAACTTGGGGCCTTGACTATAGATTTCTTGTATTTACATCGTTGATAATGCAGTACATAGGCTCTAATCTGTACACAGGAGGTACACGGTGACTTAAGGGGAAGGGTTAGTCTAAGTTTAAGCAAAAAGAGCAAAAAGATGTGCGTCTGTTTATACAGAAATATTAGGGAGGAAACTTGAAACAGAGTCCAAAGACTTGCAGCTTCAAAGGAAATGTTAAAGCTTGTTTTTATGTATTTACTTGCCGTAGTTTTTGCTTTCACTGTATAAGGACGAGTGACAAGCAGTGGGTGGAAAAAGGTGGAAAAATATGATAAAAGGAAAGGAAAAAAAGTGTATTTAGTCACTGGATGTAAAATATTTTGCATAGAATGTAATAATGAGTAATTAACTTCCCTGTAAATAATAATTCTGTATACTTATGGGTATGTAGTTTATTTTGCCAATATATGTCAAGTCTCTTCAGCAATGTCCATTTTTTTTTATATCAAATGCAAAGGCAATATTGTTTAACGAATAAGGACGGCTAAATAAATGATTTTCTTCTTTTCACTTTAATGATTTTCTTCATTTAATCTGTTTTTCTGTTGTTTTGAATGTGATATGGAAATGAGTGACGCTTTGGTTTTTTCATATACTTGAAATAAAGCAAACACATCAATAAATTAATGACATCTTTTATTATAATAACACACTACTACTACTAATAAATGTGCAATTGAGATATTTTAACTACTAAGTAACATTTAAGAGGTTTATTTTTGGGCAAATGAACAAAGACTCAGAATGAACACAGTTTATTGAGAAAGATTCAGGCTGTCAGACTTGTTTTCCAAAGTTTGCAGCAGCTCACAGACTTGTGGGTTTTGGATTGTCAGTAACCGTGACGACAGCAGCATAATTTATGAAAGAAGGCTCAGATCTCAGTCAGACACCTGCGCTAATGAAATAAGACGCAGGAAATGTAAATCAATAATGTAATCAGTTAATGTTCCGACACCCAACTCAAGGTGAAATCTCACCCAGCGCTACACTGCTACGCCCACGCTCATTCTCACGCGGCAGTGTCACTGGGTTTGGTTCAGGGGAGGATATGAAGACAGACTTTTAAATATGTCAAAACTTCATTCACATTTTTTATTTTTTTTTATATTCATAGTCTCTGTGATATAATAATCTCATGTAATCAAACAGACCTCAACACAACACATTAAACAATAAACACCATTAAAAACAATAATAATCAAACAAAAGTACAAAAAATATACAAAATATAACAATAATAATAAAAAAAAAAAGAAGAACAAAAACATGACAAAACAGGACAAACTGGTAATCTGGACAAAACACACAGACAGACAGAACAGACAGGATAAAACAGAACAAGACAAACTGGACAAGACGAGCACCTGAAGACCCGTCCAAACCACAAGCCCCACACCAAAACCTCAAAGCTGCAGCCCCCCCAACTACTTGACATGGACGAACATGTGTCTAAATATACAATAAGTTATAATGCTGTAATTCAGAACCACTTTCAGTCCTATTTTAATCGTTCCCATTTTTTGGAATATATGATTGTTATTGTTGTCGCTATATTTTCTTTCAGTTATAAATTGCCCAGACTTTCATTTATTTTTAAAGCAAAAAAAAACATAGATCCACCTAATCTAAATCTAAACTTTTCCCACTAAAATAATGTTTTTTTTTGTTTTTTTTTTTGATTATTTGATATTTGAGTTCATGGTTCAAATCATGACCGTATAAAGAAGTGGACTAAGGGAGTGTGATGTCACCTATAGCAATTGGCTGCAGTCAAATGAAGCTCATCGAGGCTGTGGGTTCATGGGGCCAATTTGGAGTCAAGTTCCATATTTGGACTTCTGACCATTCGTATCATAGCAACCAAAGAGCCAATCTGAAGCGAGGCTGTTGAAGGTAACGCCCCTCTCCCCGCACCGCTAGTTTGGCAGGGAGTGGCGACTTAGTAACTAGTGGGTTAGCTATGATCTATTTAAAAAATATTTGCATTCATTTAAAGGTGCACTATGTAACTTTCTGGATGGGGCATGTCATCTGCATGGAACAGGAAATAGAACATTTAAACCGTGTTTCGGAATATTCTCCACAGAAATGTTTTTCTACATTTCTTTCAGTGGAATGAACAAAAGGCGGCACGGTGGCTGAGTGGCAACACTCAGGCCTCACAGCAAGAAGGTTGCGGGTTCGATCCCCCGGTCGCCCGGGCCTTTCTGTGTGGAGTTTGCATGTTCCTCCCCGTGTCTGGATGGGTTTCCTCCGGGTACTCCGGTTTCCCCCATCAACCCAAAACATGCCCGCACCCCTATGAACTAACATCAAGGACCATGTTGTCCACCCTCCTGTGGGCTCACCACCTGCAGAGGGGTTCATAGGGGGGGTCAGGTGCTATGAGTATTGGGCAGCACGCTGCCCCCGCGACCCAGCCGGATTAAGCGGGAGAAGATGGATGGATGGATGGATGGAATGAACAAAACCAAAATATAAAAATAAAACAAACGCTTTTATTTTTGTCCTTTTTTAGCTAAAAACTGACAATGTGGCTTTAACAAAATATTAAAATTGCAAAGGTGATGTAATATTTATTCAGTCAACATTTCATTGTTTACTCGCTATGGTAGCTCAGCATCTATGCAGAGAAATTACACACTACCCAAACAAAAACAATTAATTGCACTGAACTTATAATAAATGACTATAGGTAGTAATTTCCTCTAAAATACTCAAAACCCATTTTCCAAGAAGGTAAACAACATAGTGCAATTCGATTTTTCAATTAGTGCACCCGCGATAAGTAAGGACACAAACCAGCCCTGAAGCACGAAGTAGTGACGCGAATAGGCTTCTTGTATTCACACTTTACACAATACTTATTAAAACACAAACAGTAGTGTTGGCCTCCAAAAGCGTCGCATTGACTCTGTGCACCGCGCTCACTTATCAGACCTCCCCTGCACGCATTAAAACAAGGTGAGACGCCACAAAGTCATTCATCTTTGCTACTTTCCTACCGTGTATAAATTATTCTTCTACAAACGAGAGCTCCACAAAAATCTTAATAAGGATTTTGAGATGGTGAGATGTTACTCACCAAACTAACTTTTGTTGCAGTGTTCTGGAGTGGAAGTGGACCACAGTTAAAAATAGACTCTGTTGAGCAAGTTACAATTATGATGTGTATGTGAATACTACAGGCATTTGCCTCAGTACTGTGTGTAGTAGTAGTGGTGATAGTAGCAGCAGTAGTAGTAGAAGTAGAAGTAGTAGTAGTAGGTAGTAGGTAGTAGTAGTAGTGGTACAAGTGCTAGAAGTAGTAGTAGTAGTAGTAGTAGTAGTAGTAGTAGTAGTAGTGGGTACAAGTGGTAGAAGTAGTAGTACCAGCAGTAGTAGTAGTAGTAGTAGTGGTACAAGTGCTAGAAGTAGTAGTAACTGAAGGGACTATAGTAACGGTAGTAGTAACAGTAACAACAGTCATTGTTACTGCTATTGCAATCACAGTAGCAGTTTTAGTAATAGTAGTAGAAGTAGCAGTAGTAGCAGTTGCAGTAGTACTAATAGTAGCAGTCTTAGTAGCTGTTGCAGTAGTAATAGTAGTAACTATAGTCAGGGGTGCACATAACTGGTACGCTGGTACGCATGCGCAGCAAAAATAACGAATGCGTAATGCCACTTCAGTTACTGAGCGCCTTTGCGTAAGAGGTAAGATCTTAAGCCCGAGCCCGACCCGACCCGATCGGGTCGGGCCTAAAATGTCAATCATTGCTTCGGGTCGGGTCGGGCCGGGCTTCTCTCTCGCTGACTTTTTTTGAATAAATAAACAGTTAAATTCGTGCGCAGAGCATGAGCCAGAGCCAGAGCGGCTCCTGTAACAGGCGCCGCAGAGCCAGCGCATGCTCTGCGCACGTGAACGACGCCCTCTTAATAATCTTCCCCTCCGCAGGTCCGCATGAAATTTCGGGTTTGCTTCGGGCTCGGGCCTGCGAATCAAGTTAATTGGTCGGGCTCGGGTCGGGTCGGGTTTTAATACCCGCGGGTCGGGTCGGGCTGGATTTTTTAGGCCCGATCTTACCTCTAGTGCGTACCAAACTCCATCTCCTGGTACTCACCTGAGTAACTCACTGAAAAAGTTATGTGCACCCCTGACTATAGTGGCTGTAGTATGGGTAGTAATAAAAAGTAGTAGTAATAGTAGTAGTAGCAGCAGTAGTAGTAATCGTAGTAGCAGTAACATTATAGCAGTTGCAGTGGTAGTTGCAGTCACAGCAGCAGTAGCAGTTCCAGCAGTAGTAGTAGTTGCAGTAGCAGTTGCAGCAGCAGTAGTAGTTGCAGTAGTAGTCGCAGCAGCAGTAGTAGTTGCAGTAGTAGTCGCAGCAGTAGTAGTAGTTGCAGTAGTAGTCGCAGCAGCAGAAGCAGTTCCAGTAGTAGTCGCAGCAGCAGAAGCAGTTCCAGCAGTAGTAGTAGTTGCAGTAGCAGTTGCAGCAGCAGTAGTAGTTGCAGTAGTAGTCGCAGCAGCAGTAGTAGTTGCAGTAGTAGTCGCAGCAGTAGTAGTAGTTGCAGTAGTAGTCGCAGCAGTAGTAGTAGTTGCAGTAGTAGTTGCAGCAGTAGTAGTAGTTGCAGTAGCAGTTGCAGCAGCAGTAGTAGTTGCAGCAGTAGTAGTAGTTGCAGTCGTAGTCACAGAAGCAGTAGTAGTTGCAGTAGCAGTTCCAGCAGTAGTAGTAGTTGCAGTAGCAGTTGCAGCAGCAGTAGTAGTTGCAGTAGTAGTTGCAGCAGTAGTAGTAGTTGCAGTAGTAGTCACAGAAGCAGTAGTAGTTGCAGTAGCAGTTGCAGCAGCAGTAGTAGTTGCAGTAGCAGTTGCAGCAGCAGAGGTAGTTGCAGTAGTAGTTGCAGCAGTAGTAGTAGTTGCAGTAGTAGTCACAGAAGCAGTAGTAGTTGCAGTAGTAGTTGCAGCAGTAGTAGTAGTTGCAGTAGTACTTGCAGCAGTAGTAGTAGTTGCAGTAGTAGTTGCAGCAGTAGTTGCAGCAGTAGTAGTCACAGAAGCAGTAGTAGTTGCAGTAGTAGTTGCAGTAGCAGTCGCGGTAGCAGTAGTAGTTGCAGTAGTAGTTGCAGTAGCAGTTGCAGCAGCAGTAGTAGTTGCAGTAGTAGTTGCAGTAGCAGTAGTAGTTGCAGTAGCAGTTGCAACAGCAGTAGTAGTTGCAGTAGCAGTTGCAGCAGCAGTAGTAGTTGCAGTAGTAGTTGCAGTAGCAGTAGTAGTGGCAGTAGCAGTTGCAGTAGCAGTAGTAGTTGCAGTAGTAGTTGCAGTAGCAGTTGCAGTAGCAGTAGCAGTAGCAGTAGTAGTTGCAGTAGCAGTCGCAGTAGCAGTATTCATAGCATGTTTACATCGAAAGCCTTTCTAAAGCAGTACAGACTGTCAAAACCTCGCTTCGTAAGTAAGGGTCTTTTGGTCACTCTAAGAGACTTATTTGTGTTAAATTGCATAACTTTGTACCGCCGCTCTCTCCTGTCCTCATCTGACCAGACCAGATCCAACCCAGGCAACCAGCGAGCACCACCCAACCCGGGATGAAAGAGGTTTTGTTTTCACTTCGAACTCGTATCATTTCAGTGTAAAAAGGGGGGCGCCAGGTGGAAACGGTCTAACCTTCAAAAGCCAGACAGCGCCAAAGAGCAGAGGAATGTCAAACAGCGAACGGGAGAGAGCCGAGGGGAGACGGGCAGATGAAAAGACTGAATGACACCGAGGGAGAGACGGAGGAGATATGGTCGGCAATAATGAGGAGGTTTAAAACGGCAAAACTATAGACTGCCAGCCGGCTTTTATTCTCGGGCAACGCTCGGTCCAAGTTTGTGCTGTAATCATCGTGTTGTGGAGAAGTTGCAGTGAAAATGGCGCGTTAGTGGAGGAAAAAATTGCAATGCCTGGATCGGCGAGGGGGAAAGAACACATGTGGTACTTTTACTGTACAATTTAAACATCCTATATTACGCAAAATTGACTCTTGTGAGCGTTAAGTCATGTTATGTCATCAAAAACGTACCTGGAGTTGCATTTTGTTTCATTCACACATGTTTAAGTTGGTCTTTATGATTTGTCTGAAGCTCAAAATGCTCTTTTCCACCTTGTGATGTCATGAAGAGGTAGTTTTGTGTGTTAAACATGTGTGAATGAAACAAACCACAACTCCAGGTCTGTTTATGATGAGGAAACAACATTATAACAGCTCAGAAAATTAGGGTAAAACGGTCCTTTTAAGAACGCAATAAACCCATTTCCATTTTAAATTGTAGACATAAACTTTTATTATGTTTTTATGGAGGTATTTAATTTTATCTTCCAAAAAGTTAAACAAAAATGAATGAGAATTTCTCTTTTATAACTGCAAGTCGGTATTTGCATCATAGAAGTCATTAGGTACATTTGCATAGCCGAGAAAAATCTGAAAAATCTGTGAAATCTGCTAACCCGATCATTAGACATGATTTTTGGTGACATGTTTACATTCATAAACAAATTCACGAGCTTCCCAAACACCTGTATCTGTAGCTCCGCGCACACTCAACATCAGCTTTTGAAGAGATTTGGAGGAAATTATATGCAAACAGCTACATCAGCCAATTTCTTTGTGCTCCTGATCCCTCTGATTACGCACACAGATTTTGCAGTTTGCATGTCATTACGGTAATCGAGTGACTGTTGTATTTGGAAGACACTTTTCTTGTTGTCCCATTCGTTTCGCATCATTTTCCCTGTCAAAACCTGCACGGGAGCGAACAAGCAGAAAGAAATCAGATTACGCACACCTGGGGTAACTGTTTACGTGACCCTTCAGTAATCTGATAACTCCAGAAATCAGATCATGATCAGATTTGGAGTGCGCATAAACAAACCCACTGTAGCAGATATGGTGATTAGTAGTAAAAGTATTTGGTTAAATCCATAGCATTGGCAACAGAGTAGTTAGTAGTAGTAGATAGTAGCAGTATTAGTAAGAGTAGCAGCAGAGGCAGGTAGTACTTCGATGTAGATTTATTTGATTGTACTTCACAGGGTACTTTTACTCCTACTTCATTAATATTTTTAATTGAAGTAACAGTACATGAGTAAAAGTTTTATTTGTGTTTCTTGCACCTCTCCTTCAGATATGTTTTTTTTTTTGCAAATTCTTTTGTTTATCCTTTGAAAATACCAGATTGTATGCAGTATTTAATCTGTTCTCGTTCCAGATACATTAACTTCAAATTATAAATCAGACGTCATGCCCTGAAAGTTACTCTACTTCACTTTTGCTTGTTTAATTTCTTCAAACACAACTTTGTACATCGACTTGAGTGTTTGGCTGCCCACTTCTGAGTAACAGTTCGTAGTAACATTTGCAGTAATTCAGTATTAGCAGTTTATACATTTCAAATACCCTTATTCTTTTTGTCACGATGGCCTCGAGGTGCTTTCCTTCAAGCTGACAGCACAGTTCATTTACATATGCACTGGGGCTCTTATAAAGACGCGTTTTCGCACTTCGACATTACAGACGCTTTTGTCAAAATCCTTCTAAAACTTTCTGACAGCCACGGCGGTCATCTTGAGCTATAGCCGGCTCCTTCAACTGTAAAGACTATTGACGTCCGTACAGCGGAGGGCTCGTGCTAATTGAATAAACTAAACACGACTTAAAACAACTATACTTCGCTCCGTATTTCTTCATCTTGACAAGTTATTTTGGTTTTTTGAAGGGTCCGGCTTGCGTCGTCTCCAAACTTCATTGCTCCTTTTATCGCCCAGCGTTTTCCACTGACACGGACAAAAAAGGGGGTCCCCGGAGTCCAATTATTTTAGCATCGGCATTGGCAGTAGACCCGGGCTATTAGTGTAGGCTTATGTGTTTTGTAAAGCACAGTACACGATGATGCGCTGTCTCAGCCCTTCCAAAACTGTAGCTGTATTTGAATGCGCGGCCAAAAGAGACAGCTATATGGCTCTACTGAGGGGCCGATATGGACCACAAATGTGCTTCTTTATAATGTTGGAGAAGGGGTATCTGAGGTAGACTTTGATGAGGTAAGTTTGAGGAGAGGCCGATGCATTTGGGCCATCCCGAATCAAGTTAGAGTGGGACTAAGCACCTAAACTCAGCCGTCAACCACATTTCAGATCGAGCTGATAAACCGGGGGGTACCTGGAGGACTAAAGAAGAGAGTGAGGGGGGAGGAGTGGTGGTGTCTGGATCTAAGGGCGGCAGTGTGATTGGTCTCAAATGGAGTGTTTGGTGAGGCCATAGACCAGGGGTGGGCAATTATTTTATCCACGGGGCCACATGAGAAACTGAAAATACTGTGGGGGGCCGGGCCAAAATCCTTAACTCAATTCTGCATAATGTTTCTTGTATTTCTTTATTTGTTTTGACGTGCTGGTAAGACAAAAAATTATCTCTAAAAGCACCTCTAAAATAAAAGCAACGCAGCTTTAGTCCATGCATGAGGTAAAATGATAAAATACTGTATTTTTCAGACTATAAAGCGCACCGGATTATAAGGCGCAATATTAATGAACAGGTCTATTTTCATACATAAGGGGCACCGAATTATAAGGCACATTGGGCGAGACTGATACCTTAGCCCAGGCATCCATGATCCACTGGCGAATCGTGGAGTAACTCTCCCGGCGTTGCCTCTCTGTATTGGTGAATGTGTGTTCGCCTTCTGTCATCAACGCGCCCACACAGCTTCAATTTAACTTTGAATGACCTCTTGACACCAATATCTAGTGGTTGGAGTTCTTTGGTTAATCCACCTGGAATGATGGCAGCACTGAATTAGTTTGCTTCACTTTGGCGTGTAAGTCAGCATGTCTCTGAACAGGGGCTATTTTGTACACACCATAATATTATGTTGAAGTACAGTACGTATGACTCCACGAGGCTCCTGACTATGGTCGCTGTAATGCCCCCACAATCCATCAAGCGATGCGGCTTCGTAGTTTAACAAAGTTGTACTAAAACATTTTAACAGATTTTTGAGCGCCGTGGACTACCTAAAATCGGTTTGAGGTCAGTAAGCAAAATCAGAATGAATACGTAAGGCGCACTGTCGATTTTTGAGACAATTAACGGATTTTAAGTGTGCCTTATAGTCCGAAAAATACTGTATGTTTATTTTGTAATTCCAAATCATCTTAAATGGACCAGTTAGAGTCAACCTAAGAGCCGTATGTTGCCCTGGAGCTGGACAATGCCCAGATCTGCCATAGACTGTATATATAAATGGACATAACTAACCCGCCAGCCACAGCGTTCCAAATAGGAACTGAGCATGGGCGCACTTCCAGCTCCATCAACTCCAATTCACTTTGTATTGAGAAAACGTCATCTTTTTCTCTGTAACTGCCACTGTCTGCTCTTAAAATGTTCCTATTAACCCGCGCTACACGATCCTGGTGTTTTTTATTTCACTATTTTATCCGTAAATCAATTCCTATTCTTAATAAGTAACTTGGCTCCAAATCCGCCCCATAACCACTAACTTCAGTGAACTTTATTTGACAGGAGCTGAACACTATGGGTGACATCACACTCCCTTTATTCACTTTTTTATACAGACTGAGGTGTTTAGTTCCACTTTTAAACAAGCACAACTGGCCAAATCGTCCAGCTGAGGGACTTCTGACCACGACGAGCTCAAGATCTGGAGATGGGTTCCTATAGGTGCTGTGCTTTGGCGCCCACTACTCCTGACAGAACTGAAGGATGGGTCAAATGCAGAGGACATATCACATACCATGAACCATAATCTATTATAAAAAGTTTGCGTTCAGTACGTGGAAGAGCATCTGACAAAAAAAAATCGAGTGGATCAACATGATGTATCACTCTCCAGTCAGACGAACCCATTTCCTAGTATATTGAATATTTTGAATTTTATGAATGCCGATTATTCAGTCTGTACCTGTAGATAAAAAAGAATGAGAAATGAGATGACTGAGAATGGGTTCAAATTGCCTTTGTAAAGCTGTGCAAGTAAGAATCAAATGACCATAATGATTGGACTACAGCAAAATGTAAAACGTATAGTCTTCGAAGCTGTGGTTTGGTCAATTAAAAGGGAAAAAAAATGCAAGTTGGATTCATTAAAAGGTGCAATGTTTAACTTTTCTGGTGGAGTCACCAAATGCTTATGTTCTTGCTTTGTGTGGAATGTTTCACATGGTCAGATCTGTTACAGGCTAGATCTGTGAAGCGACACCGCTCACAGTCAGAATGCCTGTTTTTAGGGATTTTTGAGCTATAAAACCACCTGTAATTGAATAAATGTAAGGTGGAGCTGTTTAATGTCATACTGTGGAACATTCCAGGCAGAGCAATGACAAATCCATGGTAAGAAGTAGGTAACGGACCCCGAACCAAAAAGTTACAGAGTGCATCTTTACACAGACTCCACTATCAGGCTTAAAAACGACTCTGACATGGGTGTAAACGTGGTTGTGTGCAGCCCTCTAAGCACAAACAGCAGAAGAGGTAAACAAGTGAAACTGGACAGAACTGGTACAATCCCAGACTCCAGACCATTAGAGCACAATACGGCATCCAGGAAACTCATGGGTTATTTTTAATGGATTGAAAACGGTCAGAAGTTTGTTTTTAATTAAACATGTACTATTCTGCTGGGGACTGCACGTATTCATTATGTCTGGCTTCATACATCGTCAAGAATAATGACATTTACGAGTGAAAAATCAATTGACGCTACTATCTGTTTTTTTTCTAGTTGATTTATCCAAAAACGTCAAAGCTAGTACAACACAATTTATACTTTGGAGTGAGGTTTTCTACATGTATCTCTTTGGTGGGATGTTCAACGGTTACCATGGAATACACACATTAACAAAGAAGCTCGAAAATAGTCTGAAAACTGAAGAAAAAATATAAAAATGGATTTAAACAACACATTTTGAGAAGACCAAGATCATTACAAGCGTTCACGGTCCTGCTTAAGTGTTTGATATTCAACAAAAAATGGTGAGTTATGAACTGAAAAACTGTTGGCTGATTATAGCTAATTTTTAATTGCAATGTTATGTGAAAAGGACTTGTTTAACAGCACAAAATCGGTTCATCCGTCTGCTCTTTCTGGTCAGATTGCGTTAAAACGAAGCTCAGATTAAAGTATAACTTGAGCTTCAGAGAGAGCAGTGCCTCCAGTTAGCTTCAGACCCCTGGGAAATGTATCAACTGTATGAATTTTTGCGTGATTTTGTTATTATTGGCTTAATGCATTTCAATAAATAAAGACAAAAATGAAAAGAGAGAGAAGCACATTTATTTGACAAAGATGTTAACAAGAATATGTGATGGTACAAAATATGTAAGACAGAAAATGAAGAAATCAAAGCGAGTACATTTTAATAGGCACATTTGCATTTTAATTTCTTTTGACTGAAAGACCTTAATAAAATATAATTTAATGGAAACAGCTTAGTCATTCTATACTGTCACTGGAGGGATCAGAAGAAAACTGCGCTGTATTTGACCTACAGTGAACTAAAAAACTTTGCTCTTAGCCATGTGATTCACCCTTTTTTATGAAATGGTTTCAAAAACGCTTTGCGCCGATATCGTCTAGACTCTTAATAATCCCACCTCTGACAGGCGCTGACAGGGCCCTTGAGCCAGGGCAAGTGACGCAAGCGCTCCTTTAACCTCCAACAAGCAATAACGCCACTAAGAGACTGTACGCTCCCCCCGCTGCCATGGCAACAAATGTCCGTATAGGTTACACGGAGCGGCGCGTCGCGAGTTAGCGCGAAAACTGGAAAGCGGAAGACCTCAAAATGGAGGTCAATTATGCTGGGAGTTATCAGGGGCCGGAGCCAGGGACAGTGTTGGCGTCGCGCGAGATAATAGAGCGCCCTGACAGCTTTGTAAAAGTCCTGCAGTACAGATCAGAGGCTGGAACTCCTCCACAGCCCAACAGTGTCACAGCGCATCTGTCAGGAGTTGCAACAAGAAAGCACAAGAAAACAGGCAGAGGCAAGTGTACAGGTCAAAGAAAACAAGCTCCATTTTGAAATTTTGATTAAGGGTCTGATCTATGTTGTAATGTTTTGTTTCTTCACACATTAAAACACACAAATCCTGCATGTTTAGGCTGAGTTCTTCACTCAACTCAACTGAAAACGCTCTGTTCCCTCTTGTGATGGCATGCAGTAATACAGGAAGTGCTCCACTGTGTTTTTAAACGGCATACATCTTCAGTCGAATCATTTGGGTGATTTCAGACCTGGAATTGCCCATCTTTACTGAACAAAAGGTTGAAAAAAAAGTAGCTGTTAACTTGAAAACTGCCACTTAATGACATAAGGTGGAACAGAGCATTTTGAGCTTTGGAGATGTAGACAGACTAATAATAGGGGATTACTCAAACATGTGTACACAACTCCAGGTCTGTTTTTGAGGAGTAAACAACATTAGAACATGACACATTTTGGGTCATATAGGACCTTTAATAGTTCTTGGTATTTCTAATATTTTTAATGAAAATCTTTTAAAGATTCTGTGATTTTGTGTTGCATTATCGAGTAGTTATCTGTTTGTTCCATAAATAAACTTCAAAAGTACAGTAAAATATGCCGAAAGGACCTTTGTAGTTTGTTTTTTACCAATTAGCTGAACTGCTTTAAGGTGTGAACCTGAGGCATGAATGATGCAAAATATAATTTGGATGCGTGTTCAGTTCACAGAAGATCTGTTTTCTTTTTCTATAGTTTACTTTTTAAAATAATGAATCTTACAAAACATGATGGAAAGCTACAGTACCATAACAAAATAGTTTATTATTTGAGGGAAACAGTGACAGCCATGCAGAAAAGAGAAATTTATAGAACATGTATTTCACTGTATGTGTGCAGACCCACAGATTTAGAGGCTCGAGGCGAGAAGTGTCACATGGGGCCCCTCCTAATATAAATTAATAAGAAGAGACTAATTCTGGGCCCCTAAGACACTGGAGCCCGGGACAACAGACACTTTTGTGCCCCACCAGCAGCTCCCCTGTATGTATGTGTGAGTGTATGTATATGTATGTATGTATGTATGTGTGAGTGTATGTATATGTATGTATGTATGTGTGAGTGTATGAGCTTTCTATGTATTTTATTTGGATTTTTTTTTTTCAGTTTGATTTTGATTATTTTTCAGTTGCTTTCTTTTTTTTTTTAGCTAGAAAATTGTAAAAAAAAAAAAATATATATATATATATATATATATATTTCTCTTCTATTTACCCTTTGGCTTGTGTTCGGAGGTGATTATTTGAGCAGAGAAAAAAAAAATCAATCTTGCGGCGTGGTGGTGATGTGGATGTGAATGCGAGTCCCAGTAAACAGGACCGTAAAGTTTACATTGCAGTTTTTCTTACGTCTAACTGTGGAGGCAGAGAGCACTGTAAAGGTTATGGCCACAGTCAATCACCCTGCAATGAGACGTCTGTGTATTTCTACTACTTTTACTTCATCCTGTCCAATAGTGTAAAAAATACTGATGAAAATACTATAACAACGTGCTGTGTGAGTTTTATGTTTCCCACCGGAATAGTTCACCAAAACAAGATTAGTTTTTTCCTTTGTTATAGTAAGTATATTAAAGATAGTTTTTTTTTTTCTTATCTTTTTTGTTGTCGATTTTTTTAACTTCATTTATTTATTTGTCCATTTTTATCATACATTTTATAGTACTATTAAGTCACGTTTCTACTTGAATAATCCCAGCACAGTATTACTTCCATAATCTACTAATTCTTTCTTAATGTTTTGTCCATTTTGATTTGTTTATGTATAGTTTTTGTTTTTTCTTTCCTTTCTTATTTCCCCTCTTGATACGATTAAGTTACAAGTTCACCTGTACGCAAAGCAAAGTACAAAAAAACATCTTCACAGGCTCGGAAAAAGCCCCTCCAGCCCACAGTGCCTGCATATGTTGCCTCTAACCAGCCCCGCACATGGCCTAATTGAGTGTGTCTCTGCAGGGGCTCGCAGGTAGGTGGCGCTCTGCAGTCCGGTCAATCAGCAGTGAGCAGATGACGGAGCGGCGCTGGGCAGTGAACACACGCAGGGAAGATGGGAGGATTCTACGCCGATCGTGTTTGACTTGATATAAAGCGAACTTCAAAAGCTCACACGTGTCTACACTTGCACTGTATTTAAAGCTGCACTGTGAAGCTTTTCTGGAAGAGAATGCCGCTTGCTTGTCCCCATGGAGACGTGCTTTAAAATGCACATAGCGTTTATTTCATGATCATGTTTCCATTGCTCAAAACAGCTTTAAAAAAATAAGCATTCTTAGTGTGAGTGGACTTGCCTCTCTACAGATCTGACCTGTAACTTTGCCTGGTTGTGTCACGAATCATCTACATGGAGATACATTTTAAAGTTAATGCCATACTGTGGGATGTTCTAGATAAACCAATCTAAATAAATATCTCCATAGGAAAAAGTAACACAGTGTACCTTTATTTATTTATTTTTGGCTCTGGACTATTCTTTGTTTTATCTGTTTCATATTCATACATTTTCTGCAACGTGCATACTATAAGTTATGAATTATGAAGCACGTTCTCCAACAGGAAGTGGTGTTGTGGTTCAAATCTATTCCTCAAAAATCCAGTTAAAACATTCAATGGGGAAAAAAAGCACAATTTTGATTCTAATATTTTTTGTAAGAGTCACCAATATGGAAAAAATGCATCGCTCCATATTGACTCACAACTCAACAGGTATAAAATCCGCCAATATTTTTCCTCATACGTTTTCAAATGCATAAATCTATGTCCTTGATGCAAACAAACAATGAAATAAACACAAAACAGTTGCAGAGTGCTCCCGTGAAGAATCGATTTGCAAAAAACTTTGAACAAAGCACACAGCTGCAGAGCCTTAAAGGTGCACGGTGCAACTTGTCTGCTGGAGGGTCCGTTGTCTGCTCGTCACCATGGAGATGTGCCTAGAATGTTCCACGGTATGGCCATGAACTTAAGAATCGCCATGGAGACTTGCAAGCCAAATTACAGGTTAGATTTGTGTAGAGGCGACCCCACTCACAGTGAGATAGACAGATTTGTTTAATGCTGTTCTGTGGACTGTTTAAACCAAAACTGTTGCAGACCCCCACTCCAGAAAAGTTACACAGTGCACCATTAATACACTATTAAGAATTTCGCTTATCTTATCCACCAAAAATACTATGAAAAAAAAAAACTGAAAAAAGAACAAAATCCATATATATAGTGAACTTTTGTTTGCCAAGTTAATTTTTTAACCCATAACTCAAGTGTAAAAAAAAAAAAAAAAAAAAGTACTATTAATTCTGTTCTGGTATTGATTTGAATGCTGCTCATTGGCAATAAACAACAACAATAACAAACAGAGCGGTGGGTTTCACACTTAGATACATGAGTGATGGGCACATATTTGGCCCAGTAAAAGCCATAGGCACCTTCCAATCACTCCATAAGGTTTAGTGGCCCATGTGATAAGAGTGGAGGCAACATTTTACTGCGCAAACATAAGATACATAGTAAATAGTATAAATCGTCTCCACAGCGCGCTCGTAATTTAACAGAATAGGGCCCTTGTTCCGCAGTCTCCCCCCTTGCTCTCATCTGTCACGGTAACCTTGGAAAACCTCGGCTATTTGTAAGATTAACACGGAGAAGAAAGCAGTTTTTAACGTTAAATATCTGCAACCTTTCCGTGACGTTCCTGCCCCCCAGAGGAGACACGAAGTTGCGGAAGTGTTATGAGAATTATCAAGAAGTCTGCACATCAATCCCGAAGTTTAAGAAGAAATTTATAAGGAAAAAACGCCAGAAACAAGGGCGTACGTAATGTTGTTTGGTATAACACGTTTAGCCGGTCTGCTGATTCAACGGCTTTGCTCAAAAGTTCATAAAAAGGTGATCGCCCACTCGCTTGGTTAATATTTTGATAATATGATTTATATGTTTCACAAAGAACAGCGCGACCGTCTCCTCCTTTGTGGCCTCATTTAAAGTAAAATTGCGAGGTAGACGACCTTCCTGAGCAAATTAAGTTATGATACAGTATTATAAAAATGAACCAAGCTAAAGAAAACTCCAACAAGCATAAATTAAAGAAAACACAGTGGCCCTACCCTGCAATGTCAAAGATATAGGGCTGATCTTCTACTTAAAAGCTGCACTGTCTAACTTTTCTGGTGCTGGGTCCATCACCTGCTTTTCTCCATGGAGATATTGCCTGGAATGTTCCACAGTATGGCGTTACACTTATTTATCTCTATACAAACAGCAGGCGACACTAGAGGGCCGTATTGCACATCAGATCTGTGGACTGGCGAGCCCACTCATAGTAAGAATTCAAGTTTTTAGGTCAAGTATAGCCTATGTGATTGAGTAAATGCAAGAAGGGTATGTTTAATGCCATAGCGGGACATTCCAGACAAAACAAAAACATCTCCATGGAGACAAGCAGGTGGTGGACCCTTCACCGGAAAAGTTACACAGTGCACCTTCTCAGTTAGACAATACAAAAAACATGAATCTGTCATACGAGTCATATCTCAATAAGGTAGGTAATACAGTAAAATTACTCATTGCTGACCTCTTGTGGCCAGAATTAGTAACCGTCACCCGAAACTGCAATGCAAAGAAATCCTGCTGTCTTATGATTTATATACACCTCCTTTGTGGCCCAATTTAAAAGAAAAGTCTACATAGTTGACCTTCCAGAGCAAAGTAACTTACGATACAGTATATTAAAATGATCCAAGATGAAGAAAACTCGAGCGTGCAAAATAAATCTGAGTAAATGCAATGGCCCTATCCCGCAATGTTAAAAATATAGGCTGCAGTTCTGACCAATCTTCTACTTCATTGGACAATACCATAAACACAACATTAATCTGTCATAATACAGGTCATATCTCAATAAAGTACGCTAAAACTATTCATTACTGACCTGCAATGTGAAGAAAATCCTGTTGTCTTATGATTTATCTACTACACTATACACTATATAAATATTTGTATATATTTTCCTGTGTGCAAGTTTTTTGGTTTTGTTTTTTTTCCCATTATTATCATTTTTATTTCATTTTAAATTCATTTTATTTATTTATTTGTGCATTTTTGTATAAATATAAATAAACTCAATCACTATTTTCAGGAGGAAAAACAGGGCATCATTATAAGTTTGTACAGTATACGAGCGTCTGGAAAAACTTCTTATGAAACTGGCCCGTTTCCTTTGAACGGGTACAAACTCGTATCACATGATATTATATCAATCGCAGCATGGACGTCTATAGGGGTTTGCATGGCATTGTGGGTAGCTGCAGACTGAAGGGTCATGGGTAATTGGAAAAGTCCATTGAAATGCAGACAATACGGCGAGATTGGCAGCAGTAAACAATGTAGGAAGTACAAACTACCCATGCACTGGAAACATGGAGACAGTTTTCAAAATGTGTGGCATTTGTTTTCCCACTAATGAAATAAAATCCACAAAAACAATAAATGCAACTTATAAATACAAATAAGTAATTGCAATGCCATATTTTGCTTTGCAGTATCGTCCAACTAAATCAAACTAAGGAACTAAAGAAAAATTCAAATGTTAAAGACTAAAAGAACACATGTTATGCAAAGTTTACTTTACGCTTGTTTTTTAATCCATTAACCCCAAATCATTTTCTCTGAGCACTTAAAAATGCTCACTTTACATATTGCCTGTTTAGTTACATCATAGATACAACTCCAGACTTCTCCTGTGCCATTTTTAAGCCCATAAACCATCATTAGACTCATTCTATGATCAAATTATGTCATGTTAATTCCCGTTGCTGACAGCAGAGGGAGCTCCAGCGCTTAAATGCCTGATTAGAAACACAGATGAAGTTTAAAAAGTGTATTTTCCATTGTCCATTATATTAGTTTAAGTTAGAAAATGTAAAATACTTATCCCAAGGTAACCAAAAGCATTCTAAAAGCAAATGAAGCCACAACAATGCATAATATATGTTCTTTAAATTTTTATTTCTTCCATTCTCAACAGCAACAACAACAATTTTGATATATTTTCGGTCAATACACAAAAGCCACTAACAGATGAGCAAATTCTGTGCAACATTATGGCATTTCAGAGCTGATGTGTTCAACCAGCAAGACATGAACGCAAACAAATCTGGAATCTTCTACTTGAATTTGAAACACAAAAAACACCTTTGCCTTATCGCGAGAATCTGTCAAATAACCCATATATCAACTACTACTCATTATATACTACTCATAATCAATCAAATAAACTCGATCGATATTTCTGGTAAACAGACTTCAGCTTACAGGAAGGAAACAACTGTACAAATGGTCCAAGATGCATTTGAAAGCAGCGCGAGACCTTTTGAGGCCCTCTTCCACATGTTTTGCATAGATAAACATCCAAACAGCATCCCAAACTCAAGCAACACATAAAAACACATCGCAACACATAAAAACACTGCACAAATCACAAGTGCCTCTTCGGTTTCAAAACCAGCCATGAATTCCACTAAGCAACTTCCAGCATAAAACAATAAAGACGGAGACACAAAAAGGCATCGTACGTAACATTTTGGTAGAACGTTATGACTTTTTAAAGCAAATTTGTACCAAGTTTTCCCAATAATGGATTTTACATGAGGTCGTTAGAATGTTGTTAGCAAGATATGCTTTTATTTTTCATAATACTATTTAAATTTCCTATAAAATGTCACGTATTGCCTTTTCCTTCCCAGTAACAGTACAGAAATCGTCCTACCTTTTGGTGTCTTCGTACAGATGTGCCGATCGTGTTGGTCAACCCTAGAAGAACATTTCTTTTAAACACATTTTGAATCAGATAGTGTGCTTAAATTGCTAGTTTATTGACAATATAGTTCATAGAAACTCACCATTTACTGTTGACAATGGTCCTGAATCCATCTTTGTAGTCCTTCTTTCCACCATTGTCATTTCTTTACTTTTATCTAGTTTTTTTTTGTTTGTTTTTTTTTTTTTTTAGTGGAGTTGATTCTTGGTTGAATAAAGTTCGTGTTGGATCGAAATACATCGAAAGGGATCTTCTTGAAATGGAGCATGGACTGGGAAAAGTTGGAAGCACAAACCAGGAAGTGATTGCACGATTCAGCCAATAGGATTCAAGTTTGAGGAAAGGGGGCGGGACTATTGAGCAGGGCCACAGGTGACACATATGATGGTAGATTCATGTTGAAGCACCACCCACACTTAACTTTTAAACCTTTTATATTCCAAGTCTGGATTTTAAAAAAAAATAAAGTTTAATAAAATAAATGCAAATATTGAATTTCCTCCATCATGACAATCAAGCATTTTTTTTACATTTATTTTTCCCGATTCGGTCTTACTAACAAACAAACTATGAGTCACCTGCAAATTTTTAGCGGCTGAAAACTCCACTTGTTTTCCCTTCAAATTTGAGAGGTCGTCGTGGAAACATGGAAAAATAAAATGGGATGATTTTCGACGACGGATGTTTGGAGAAGATTGTTGTTTACTCCTTTTTAGATGGAAGTGTCATGCGCGAGACAAAAAGGCAGAGATGCGAGGGAGTCATTACTCAAATAAAAGTGAAAATCAAACTGGGATTTTAACGTGATATGAAAGAATGTCCTTGGGCAAGACGCTCTGCATTTATCTAGACATCAACTTTACGCTGTTCCACAAGAGAAAAAGAGCTATTGTCAAACTATTTCTGCAAGCTGCTGTCAAGAGTAAAGAAAAAATTAAAAGTATGTGCATTAGATTGAAAGAAGTATGTGCATTAGATTGAAAGAAGTCGTCACAATAGTATATACCGTATATATATACCGTAGAGGAAAGAAAATACGCAGTTGAAGTCAAAGTATTGGCCAATAAGATCTCTGGCTGTCACTATGGAGACGTGCTCATACAGACACCTTATTTTCTCACCATTTTGCGATGTGTATATGTATTCAGTGCGTGTATTTTATGTATTTTATGTCGTAGTGTCATATACCTCATGCATTTGAATCAAGGCAGTTTAGGTTCTACACAAACTATATGCAGCAAACTGTTTACCATTCAAACCCGTATCGTGTTGTGAATTGTTCATTGCGATGGCTCAGAAATGACTTAAAAATCACACTGGACATTCTTTTACTCCTACCGTAATATATTTATAATGGGCCAGTTCTCATTAAAGTTTTCGTTACTCTCATTGTGAGGAATCTGACTTTAAACCAGACTGATTATGCAAAGCTTTTCTGAGGCTTTTGGCCATGTTATAGTTGTTTCTCCTCACGATTTATTCACCTGAAGTTGGAGCGATGCGGTGCATGTTTGAGCAATCTTTAATCGTGTGTTTGCAAGGCGCCATGTTACCGTTAGATCCTTGTTTTCACCACCACTGGCGTACTTTTTTTCTTCATCGGTGATACACTTATGTAGAAGTCACTTAGGTTACGTTCAGACTGCAGCCTGAAGTGACCAAATCAGATTTGTTCACCCCTAAGTGACCTGTATCTGATGTTTTAATGACAGTCTGAACGACGCAGATCTGATTTTTTCAAATGTGACCCAGGCCACTTGGATGCGCAGTCCTAAAATCGATACAAACCGATCTTTTGCCATAAGACTTCAGTCTGACCTACACGTAATCAACAAGCGAGAGGTCGGATGTTGTGCTGTAACAAGCACCTGCTGTGAGCCAATACAGCCCAACAGCAACATGTTTGCGACTGAAATAGGCCGTGTACGGCAGCAACTTTAAAATCTCCAGCAGCTCAATGCAGTGTCCATGTTTAGGCGACTTCCGTTAACACCGACACGCTCGCTCTTGTGACGTCGTTGTGTCCTCCAATGCTCGTGCAAGACACTTTTGCAGCGTTTTAAGTTCACTCTGGAGATCACAG
This sequence comes from Odontamblyopus lacepedii, assembly GCA_034769755.1. NCBI lineage: Eukaryota > Metazoa > Chordata > Actinopteri > Gobiiformes > Gobiidae > Odontamblyopus > Odontamblyopus lacepedii. The sequence continues at coordinate 11,695,787 of CM068366.1, forward strand.
ACAAGTCGCATTTAATTGGAAATGTGAACGACCTCGCCAAAACATCATATTTCACAAAATAATCTGAATTGAGCATTAAGGCCTGCAGTCTGAATGTAGCCTTAGTCATTTTGGTTCTACAGCTATCCATCGGAGGTGCAGACTTTTTGCTGTGAGGATGATTACGCAGTGGTGAATGTAGAATGTAAAAGTATCACATGAAAAATCTATTGAAGTAAAAGTATTGAAGCACCTGTAGTATTTTGCAGAGGTTTTTTGAACAATTAAAGCATCAAATGTAGTGATTTTAATTTTAAAGATTTAGCTGATTTAAAGTGATTCAGATGTTTTACTAATTATCTAGCTGTTTTTTGCATTTTTGTGTATTTGGTTTGATCAAAGTTGGGACGTTAAATGTGCTAAGAATAAGTCAATTATTTCAGCAGGTCTCAAACTATAAAGAAAAGCACTTTTTAATTTTTACTTCAGTCCAGATCTAAAATGCAGAGGAGTAGAAAGTACACGTACATGCTCTCGAATGTAGTGAAGTAAAAGTAAAAAGTATCCACTGGAAAATGTGCTTAATTAAAAGTTCAAAGACTTAAAAATTCTACTTTCGTTACCGATAAATATTGCGATTTTAAATGTCCAACTTATACCATAATGATAGTTTTTGGTTCCTCTCATTATGATTAAGTAAATCCTGTATTTTTCTTCTTCACCGTCATATTTTTGTCACTGAGTCGTATTCATTTTGTCCTTCATTTCCTCCTTGCCAAGATTGTGCTTCAGACAGGTGTAAAATGGAGGTTATTGCTTAGAAAATGATGTAGCTCCCATTTAAAGCGCCCGCTGACATGCCTGACACCTCTGCTTATCCATGTACACAACAGCCTTCGCAAACAAACACGGAGCCTGCGCTGACACCATGTAACCCTTAGCGCCCGAGAGCCCAGGCAAAACAGGCCAAAACCAATTAGGCTTAGGGAAAAGACGGTAGCCTGTGAGGGACATTTCCTATATCGAAAACGACTTTGATAGAAGCCATGAGGAAGCGAGGAAAAAAAGAAAACAACTGCTTTATCGACACCAAATAACGATGTAGCTCCCGGTATGAACCAAATCACTCACTAATCTTTACAAATGGCACACCTCGCAGGGCAGGGGCGTGATGTGTCAGTCCGCATCAGAAAGTAGGTCCCGGGCGTGAGAGGATGTGTACGGCGCGTGACACGGCCCGCCCCCTCCCCCCGGCTGTCTGTCCGTCATGTTAAATGTCAGAGTGCGTTTGTGTACATGTGAGGCACTGCTCGACCCTCTGCGGAATATTGTTCGTACTCACCGTCTGCAGGGTAGGGCTGGGTTTTCTATTGGCGTGGAAAAAAAACAGAATTATTAGAAGGCTGGGTTCATTTATTAGTCATTTGTAGTTTTAAAAAAAACACATTGGAAAACCTCAAGCAGCTCAAAGTGCACCATGACACATAACATTTCTGGTGAGGGGTTTGCTACCTGCTTGTTTCCATGGAAATGTTGTTGCTCTGCCCAAAATGTTCCATGGTATGTGACATTTCACTAATCTGTCTTCATTTTTTATCTACATATGTTTTTATTGTTCAAAAATGCGCCGAGAAACATGCATTCTTTCTCGGAGCGGGGTCGCCTCTCCACAGATCTGACCCGTGACTTGGCCTGGAGGTGTCTATGTCTGTGGGATAGCAAGAAATAGCATCATCATGGAGACAAACAGATGTATACCCACACAAGCATTAATTCTATTAGAGTGTCAGAACCTCCGAGTATACAAAAAATATTAATACATTTTTTAAAAAGTGTTCAAAATTGGAAGGCTTAGCAAACAAAGATTTTTTTTTAAAATGTATGTATTTATTTTATGTATTTTATAATTTAAAAAAGATCATTTTATTTTATTTTTTTATCTCAACATTTACTAATGGCATAAACAAGCATAAAAGTGATCATATTGGTGGAGCTTAGCAAACAGATTTAAAAAAAATTGTTTTATTAATCAATCATTATTATTATTATTATTATTATTATTATTATTAATGCATTTTTTTTAGGACCAATTTTTAATTTTTACAGGCAAAAAGCCAAACAATCTAGAATTACGAGTACTATTCTTATGCGTCTGCACTGACAACAACCCAAACACTATTTATTTATTTCTATTCGACGCAACATTTAACACAATGCCCCTGTAATGGCCCCTTGTTCAATTGACATATCTATATTTAGACACACAAACTGTCTTATTGAGCAATCGCCGTCATTGTCTGTCCTATACAACATTTCTCTGTTCATTATCTTGTCTTAATTCCCTCACAATCACACGCTTTTGTCTCGAGAATGCTTTAAAGGGCCCATATTACACCATTTTCTGATCTGTTCTGATGTTTCCTCATCACAATCATACCTGGAGTTGTGCTTTGTTTCATTCACATGTTTAACACACAAACCCTCCTTTGGCTTGACTTAAGATAAGTTTAATGCTATACTGTGTGACATCCCGAGCCAAGGTATACAATCTCCATGGATACAAGCAGACGGCGCACCCTCCACCAGAAAGTTACATAATGCACCTTTTAATTCCACACACCTTCACTAGAATCATTTGGATCATTTCAGCTCTGGAATTGCCCATCTCTACTGAACAAAAAGTAAAATGTAGCAGTTAACTTGAAAACTACCATTTCATGACATCACAAGGTGGAAAAGAGCATTTTGAGCTTTGGACAGAGTCGCCGTGGGGTCTTAAAAGTCTTAAAAATATCTTAAATTTCATGTTCCTAAATTAAGGCCTTAAAAAGTCTTAAATTATGCTGTGCAAGTCTTATTTGTTTCACAGAAGTCATAAATTTCATGAGCCTATTTTTTTCTCAGTGTGAGACAAGACAAAGTGAAAGCTTAGTTTGTCTTGTTAGAATGTTAGAAAACATTTTTGGTCATTTTACAAGCTATGCATACGACTATAAATGAGTTCTGAACGAGATTTTATAATGAAAGTATTTTTGTGATTTAAAGCAGTGAGTAATGCTCATTATTAGAACTGGATCTGGTGTTTTTCACCCGCATTAGGGGTGCGAAGTTTGTCTTAGTTTTCATTTAAGTGGTCTTAAAAAGGTCTTTAAAGTCTTAAATTTGGCGTAGTCAAACCTGGGGATACCCTGTTAGAAAATAGAGAGAGTAATAATAAATAATTACTCAAACGTGTGAATGAAACAAAACACTTCAGGTGTGTTTTTGAGGAGGTAATAACATTATAACCTCAAAAGACCTCAAAAGAATCCATTTTGTGTAATCTAGGACCTGCTTAATTGCTTTCCAGTATCTCAGTGTGCCATTGGAGCGATGGCATTTCCCCTGCACTGGCTGCACGCGTGGTGGCTAGACTTGTGTTTACATCTCTGTGTGGCTGGCTGTCACATTGTTTAAGCCCGTAGCTCGGCGGAGAAATGCTAAGTTTGACAGCTCTCCTCTTTAGCGCATGTGAACGGCGCGCTGAGGCCAATAGGAGGCGACGTCGCGCTCATGGTCCCGGTCGTGCCAAAGCGAACTCCCAGCCGGAACGAGCCCCCGCAGGGATGGAAATCTGAGCCTGTCATCTCTCACTACACATTCACAATTATGTAATGTTAAGAGGAGCGCATTACCGGGGCGTTGTGTGCTGGAAGATAAAAAGATCGGAGCGATAAAGGTTAGAAAGGTGTTGGAGAAAGTTTGGAAATGCCAGACGCAGAGATGCAACTGTTTGTTTGGTCCGCAGAGGGATCTTGTGCTATAGCTGCGACGCTTTGTGCGTTTGTTGTGTCTGTGGAGTCTAGAAATTGTCATTAATGTCTCACAGTTTTAAAATGGCAAATTAATATGATATTGTCACGAATTATGGATTGCGTATACTGATTTTTTCACGGGTATTTAGTCTAGAACTCTTAACGTTCAAAGACCAGTCACAATAGTTCAAAATATTTCAGAACATTTCCACTAAACATATATTTTTTCACTTTTTTATATAAATTAAAAGGTACACGATGTAACTTTTCTTGTGGAAGATGTGCGACTTGTCTCCACGGATTGTTGACGCTTAACTATCTCGAATTTATTCAACTACAGATGATTTTATTGTTCAAAAATACTCTGAAGAACATCCACTCATTCTGTAAAATATTGCAAAAAGTTTCAATGTAATTTTCCCTCTTTGGCTGGATGATACTGTTGAAAATAAGAGGGAGGATCAGGGAGGAGACTGGGGAACGCAACTTTCTTCTAAGTGGAATTTTAACCACCAAAAAGTATATTCTTACAGGATTATTTAGTGACAAAATCAGATGTACTGTCTCCAGCTGTCATTAATTGCAAAACAGTAATAAAGAGCCTTCATGTTGCCATATTTCGTTTTCGAATATGAGCGATGTGTCGAATGGTTTGTGAGAACTAGGAGCAAGTCTGAAATACTAACTTCTGCAACTGGGCCTTAGCTTTGTAAAAATGTAAAGGTCAGAACTAAAAACGCAAAGGTGACCGAGTTTTCTTGCACCGCCTCCAAGCTACATGAAAGCACCACATTAAACCGAAACGGCAAATTCAAAGATCGAAACTGGACTTTTATGTTCCATTGTATGATCCATTTTCTTTTCCTGAAGCGAGCGGAAGTGTTTTTTGTTTTTGCTGTTTTTATCTTTTTTTTTTTCCTTAGACAACAGTCACCGGCTTGGGCTTATTTTAGACGCGGGGAGGCTCTGACCTTTCATTCGGACAACGTGGAGAGTTTCTTTGGCGAATGGTCACGACTTTAACAAAAGAAGGAACATTACAGGAGAGCGAGCACCACCGGCAGAAAGCGCACAGAACAATAGAGGAACTTTGAGTGCGACTTCCGACACACAGTCTTTGATTAGGCATTGTTTTTGACATTAACACATACAATACAAACCTCTGATAAACAAATTAACTGACATTTACCTTAGAGTTACCTGGAGTTTTGCTGCATTATTAAACCTTTTGTTTGGTCGAGAACGGAAATTCCAAGGCTGAAATTATCCTGATTCTAATGAAGGCGTTTGGAGTTTAAAAACACAGTTGAGCACTCACTGTCTGAATGAAACAAAGCACAACTCCAGGAAAGCACAACTGAGGAAACAACGTTATAACAGCCTAGAAAATAGCGCAATATGGGTCCTTTTACTGTAAGCTCTTAAAAGGACAAAACAGATTTTTCTCTCGAACAAATCCTGGACCAGATGATGATGACTCAAGGGTTCGCGGGAGTTCGCCACAGTCCACGTTGTGTTTTATGGATCGGGAGGAAACTTTTGACCCGGTCTCTTGTGTCCTCTGAGGCGGCGCTCCGGGAGTCTGCCGGGTTTTGAGCCAGATCAGTCCCCGGCGCATGTTGGACTCCTCCAGACCGGCCCTTCTGCTGCGTTCATCGTGCCTCAGGGTCTTGGTTGAAAATTCCCACTTGGATTCCGCCGTCTCCGTTTATCTCGGCTTGGGACCTGCACTAAGAATACACCGAATTACACTTTGTTTAACTTTGAATTCATCATTTCTTTGCTTCATTCAGAATTGTTATTGATACTTGGCGGCGCTGTCATGCTGGAGGTGTTCTGCATGTACGTCTGTGGTGTAATGTTCAGCAGTTACCATGGTGACACAATGCGCACATCGTAGCAAATGCGATAAAAGGCATTTCATTTCATTAAAATTTTGATGTCATTCATGAAAGATGAATACAAAATAACTATTGATACAAAAATGTGAATGAAAAGGAGCAGAACGAAGTATAAACTTAATAATAATAATATCTGCCCACTTTTCACTCTTCAACAGTTCCAGCTATTTATAAGCAACTCTACATGACGTACACAACATGTTATTAACACAAAAGGACAATTCTTACTTTACTTAATACTTTTTTTTATCATATCATGCTTGACATTTCTTTCAAACCCTTGAATGGACTTTAAAGATTTGAGTTTTTCATTTAGACATAGGCTGACACCTTTGATTGAAACACATTTTTCCAATGTTATTGTTCTGAACCTGGATTTCTTAAAGATTTCAATTCCTTTCAAATCATAATGACTTTCTCTCTTTATACATTTTCTTTGGAGATTGGTAGGCAAAATCTGCTGATTTGCTTTAAACATAATTTTTCTACCAATTCATTGAACTTTAGTATCTTTAATTGTATAAATATTGGGTTTGTTGAGTCTCTATATCCACTTCCACTGACGATTCTTCCAGCTCTTTTCTGTAAGAGGAAAAGTGGATTAACATAAGTTTTACAAGCACTTCCCCGTACGTCAATACAGCAGGTCAAATATGGAACAATCAATGAATTATACAACAAAAATCGCCTTCAAGCTCAAGAAAAAACATGAAAATGGGTTCAAACAGCACATTTCCAAGAGCGTGTGATCATTATGAGGGTTCATGGTCCTGTTTAGACATTTTATTTTCAACGAAAACTGTGAAATGTTATTTTGAGAGTCAAAATCTGTTCTTTCTGGTCAGATTATGTTAAAACAAAGCTCAGATTAAAGTCGAGGAACAGAGCTTCATACAGAGCAGTGCCTCCAGTTACCATCACACCCCAGAGAACATCATCCGCAAAGTATCAATAATGGATCACACACGTCCGACAACACAGAGCATGTTTTTATTGCACCTTTTATTGTTATGCTCCTTTCAATCGTCAAATAAAACTCACTCGGAGCTTAATGAACGGTGTCTGGGGCAAAAACATCCGAGTAAAGATGGTGGGAGGGTCCAGGCTAATACTTTTTCATTTTCTAAACACCTCTCTGGTACTTCTCACCGTCCGTAGCGCTAACTGCAGTGTGAAGATGTATCACTGTGTGCGGTGGGGATGACTCAAGCCCACAGCCTTTTCCGGAGGTGGAAGAAGTACTCAGGTTTGTGACTATGACATTCAACATTTCCAACTCGCGTTTATTCATCACGGGTGTTTCTGTCGCTCAAAAATACAATCATTCCTTCTGTGAAAGGGGCGACTCTCCACAGATCTGAACCGTAATGTAGCGTCGTGCTGTGGCCTGTTTGACTCCCTCGTGATTGGCAGGTTTCATCGATACTGTGGAACATTCCAGCCAAAGCAACGATATTTCCATAGTGACAAGCAGGTGACGGACTATTCACGAGAAATGATACGCAGAGCACCTTTCAGGAAAAGTACAAATAAAATGCAAATAAATAAATACATAACATAAGATAAAATACTGAAGTAAAAGTATCACATGAAAAAACTATTACTACTACTGATAACTTAAAGGTTCACCGTGTAACTTCTCTGCTCAGTACTCAAGTAAAAGTACTGAGGTACGTGTTTATCCTCTTGGGACCCGAAGAAAAAAAGTGCATTGCAATATATATTTTTTGTGATTTTCCATCTATTTAGAAGTAAATGAACACCTTAGCGTTTAGATTTTGTTAATTTAGTTTTTATTTTTAATGTTATAGCATGTTCTCTGTAACGGATGCCAGGGACATTTTGGTGTTAAATTCATGTGACGTTAACAACCGAACAAAAACGTTTTGATGACCAACGTCTCTGACAAACTTCTACTTCTACAGTCGCCTCCGAAAGTTTTTAGACTCCCCTTTAATATCTTCTTTTTTATCATAGTGCAGCCACAAACTAACTTCTATTGAATGATTTTTTTAAATACTGGAATCTAGAGGAATCTAGTCCCCAAATTAAGAGTCTATGTCAAAACACTTAAAAGATTGACTAGTTAACTCAATGTGCACTATAGGTTAAAAATGTACTAAAAGAGTAAAAAGTTTAAGTGTTTCATGCAGAATTGATAATCTATGTAGTGATTTTTGCAAAGATTTGTGTTGAATTTGGGTCATCAGAAACAATTGAATCTAGTTATTTTTATTTGTTTCTTTATTTTTATATTTTTCTTTGCTCAAAATAAACCTGCAGCCCTATATTTGTGTGCCTCTACGAGTGTGTGGACGGATAGGAGAGTATGTGGTGGTATATGTATATATGTATATGTATAATGTAGTATGTATTTTGGTTGGGGGGTGGGGAGAGCAGACACTGTTTACTATTTTCACTGGAAAAAACAATATCTAGGTAAGTTAAAATTAAGAACATTTGAGTAGATTAAACTTGACAAGTAAAATTATTTGCACATGAAAGGTTTTTTTTTTTTTTTAATTCAACCAACTTTGATTTTCACAATCAGAATCAGAATGTTTTTTATTGCCATATGAGTGAATAGGTTCACAACATTAGGAAACTGCTGCGGTACTTGGAGCAGGATGTAGACAAACACTGACATGCAACAAATAAAATAGAATAAAATAAAGTAGAAAAAAAATAAGCTATAATATAACAAGAAAATGTACAAATTTACAGGAATATAATAATATAGAGTATAAGAGTATTTTGTGCAAAAAGTAGTTTTTTTTTCTTATTTTAAATATAGAAGATGTTTTTTCATATTTTAAGTAGAAAAATTCTTATTCCACTGGTAGTTCAAGTGAAATTTACTCAAATCATGATCAAACTTTCTTAATTCAAGTCATCTTAACATGACTAGATTTTTATTTTTTTGCAGTGTAGTTTTATATTTTTTGTTTTGTAAAAAAAAATTAAAATAAATAAATAAATAAATAAAATGTATTTAAGTAAAACAGAGATACCTAAAAACAAACAAAAAATATATATACAAAAATAAAATAAATAAACCTTCAGACTATCATTTCAGATCTAAAATGTACTGGAGTAGAAAGTACAAATACCTGCTCTGAAATGTAGTGAAGTAAAAAGTATCCACTGTAAAATGTGCTCAAGTAAAGTCGATACCTAAAATGTATACTTAAGTGCAGTACTTTACTACTTTTACTTCGTTATGCACCACTGAGTATTTCCTTGGTCCTTTGTGAACTCTGGCCAAGCTGCAAAAATCAGCCCTTTTGTTCTGTTTGTATATTTGAGGTACAAGTACACACACAGAAAAAGTAAAAGTACGGGTTGTTATGACGGCAGGTGCACCCGTCTCTTCCACAGACTGATATTGATTTTGTTTTTTCTTTTACAAATCCACACAAGCCAAAATCGGCGCTTCCTCCTCTTCTTCTCTGGCTCCAGTTTGACAGATTGGCAGACACAAAATAGCTCTGCCGTAAACAACATGGGTGCGCGATAAAAATGGATAAAAATAAATACGTAACAGTTTGAAAACTTTATCACTTGCAATAAACATGAGGAGTTTTGGAAAGTAAATTGTAAATGATCCTTTCTATTTATGATAATGTTATACAATATTATGAAAATTTACTGTGACACTTTCTGTAATCTTGTGGGAAATTACAGCCTACACAGCATAACACTTTTAATAAACGTCTTTGGAGAAATCTTCTATACGTTCTATAATAGGTGTTTAAATAATACAAGAAAGACAAATCCACTAATACTTCAAGCTAATTTTGATGAGGCCTGCCAAGTTAATGACCGTATTGGCAGTATTTATGTACATTGTCTTTGCAGAAGTGGGGGGTTTTTCGTCATTTTTATGTAATGCGATAAGATTTGAGCTGTAGCAGGTTCAATAAATAACTTCTGTGGCTAATTATTGCTTCATTTCACTATTTATTTGCTGCAGCTCAGGTCTTTAAATGAAACTGTCTTTTTAAAAATGGTTTACTGGGATTATTCTGCATTCTTGTTATTGTTTCAGTGGCATAAAGTAGTTTCAGTATTGTTGTTTATCGCAGTAAGCGTCAAAATTTGTTATCTAGTTTTGACGTAAAGCAACAGATAACATTTTTGACTGAGCGTTTGTGAAAAGTTTGAGATTTCAACTTGGGAATTAGGATAACAACTTCTCTCAATTTCATCTTTCAACTTCTCTAAAAAATGGGTTTGGACCAAAGTAAATTATGCATTGGTTTAAGGTAAAACCACTGCAACAACATCAGGTAAAGTCAGTATATTTACTTTTAGTGCACCCAGTGTTGAGGAAAACTGTAAAATTTGTGTCGTCCAGGTAGAATCCAAGGCAAAGGAGAAATTAAACTTTTGTCCAGCTGAAAAATTGAATTTCTCCTCTGCCTTGAGGAAAACTAAAATTGTATGTGTTTTTTCTATTCATTTGAGATGTTCTACTTCAGCTACTTTTACTACTACTACTACTGCTACTGCCACTACTACTACTGCTACTGCCATTACTACTACTACTACTACTGTCACTAGTGCTACCGCTACTACTACTGCCACTACTGCTATTACTACTTCTACTGCTGCTTTCTGCTACTACTACTACTACTACTACTACTGCTACTGCTAGTACTACTACTACTGCTACTACCACGACTGCTATTACTACTTCTGCTACTACTGCGACTTCTGCTAGTACTACTACTACCACGACTGCTATTACTACTTCTGCTACTACTGCGACTTCTGCTAGTACTACTACTACTGCTACTACCACAACTGCTACTATTACTTCTACTACTGCAACTACCACTACTGCCACTACTGCTATTACCATTCTACTGCTGCTTTCTGCTACTACTACTACTACTACTGCTACTGCGACTTCTGCTACTACTACTACTACTACTGCTACTACTACTACTACTGCTGCTATTATTACTTCTACTGCTACTACTACTGCTGTTTTCTGCTATTACTACTACTAATACTGCTACTACTACTATTACTCCTACTACTCCTACTACTACTACGATGTGGCTTGATACGGAAAAGTTAAGCAACCACTGGAACACGGGAAGAACACGCAAACTCCACCTTCTACGTCAACTGTACTATTTCCACCACTTCACTTTTAACGACTACATTTTCACCACTTTAAATGATAAATTAAATACTGTGCCACTTTAACTGTATGTTTTAATGATACTTAATTTGTTTATGCTGCTGCGACCTTGAGTGCCCAGAAAGGCGCCTAATAAAAAAAAAAAGTATTATTATTATTTATTACGCATTATAAATTCTGTGTAACTATCAGCGGTACAAGCCTTTATCTGCTCATATTGTCCACTTCCGCCAAAGGATGCCCTCTCAGTGGCTCTCCCACATCTCCTCTGGGTTCCACTGTGCTCAAGTATGCAATCACCTATCCAATCACAGCCCCCCTGCCCCCTCTGTCTGCCAACACCCTCTCTATAAACATGCCAGGGCCCTCTCCTCTTCTCCGCTCTCTCCTCCTCTCCTCTTCTCATCCAAATTGTCCTTTCACCGTCCCACAACAACCACCATGATTAGATTCTCACGGTCCGCTGTAAAAAAAAAAAAAAAAAAAAAGAAAAAAACAAACAAACAAAAAAAACGGAGCTGTCGTGGGGCACTTTTGGCAGAGTTACTGTTGGAAATCAGAATTGTGGAACATTGCCGTTTCGCAGAATGGAGCGGTTTTGATTTTCCCGAAGTTGACACATCCTCACAAAAGCTGTCACCGTATTGTACGACAACGACAAGATGTGGGGCAAAATTATAGTTTGGATTCAAATTGAGACAAAATGGAAATGCACGGGAGTGACATGATAGTCCAGGGTGTTTGAAATATGGTAAACAGTAATTCAAGCTCAAAAACGCCAACACGTTTCAAACTATCTTAAAACATTTTTGACAGTGTTGGCTAATGTTTGTACTGTGTCTCCATGGTAACTGCTGAACAAACCATTAATACACCCCCATTGTGACGTCAATACTTACTAATACTACTATCACTGCTATTACTGTTCCTACATCTCCAGTAATCTTGGTACTATGGGCCATAAATGTGATACACAGGTCTATGGGCAAGGAGAAGTAACACTGAGTACTATTACTTCTAAGAAAGTGTATAGAGTTCAGTTATACAAAATTGCCATAGTAGTATTTGTTACAGCTACTAAAAAATATTTTTTTTTTGCAATTATGTACATTATATACTTTTGATATTTTCACTACCCCAAAAATGTACACTCTGAACTACAAAAGCAAGGCACTAACTACTACTACGACTACTACTACGACTACGACTACTACTACGGCTACTACTACTACTACTACTACGGCTACTACTACTACGGCTACTACTACTACTACTGCTACGACTACCACGGCTACTACTACTACTACAGCTACTACCACGGCTACTACTACGGCTACTACTACTACTACTACGGTTACTACTACTACTACTACTACTACTACTGTGGTATTACTTCTAATATGTGATCCGATGGCACAAGGAAGACAATTAAAGATATGCTCATATATACACTTATAATTTCACAAAATTTAAATTCACAAAAAAAATTTAATTCACAAAAATTTAAATCACCAAAAAATGTAAATTCACAAAAATGTAAATTCATGAAAAAAATTTAAATTCACGAAAATTTAAATTCACAAAAATGTTAATTCACGACAATTTAAATTCACAAAAAATGTAAAATAACGAAAATCTAAAAAGCTATGAAACTTGCACTAAAAACATAATAGATGTGTTACCCACACCCACAAGCCAACCACTCTGCCATTATTCACAGGTTATTAATGCTACTTTTTTTGTTTTGTTTCTATCAACTATTTTACTCTTGTTATAAAAGCAGCTCACTTGTGATCCCAAAACAACCCAAAGTACACGTTAAACGGACCAAAATACTGTGGCTTTAATATGTTTTGAGACGTCTTCAGATCCACAGTTGAATAGTTGTGTAACATTCATTGCTTTGCTCACACATCAT